>WEKX01000148.1:0-25123 GCA_013390025.1 Pitta sordida | reverse complement strand
CTGATGATGGATTCAATTCCCTCATCCATATCATCAATAAAGATGTTGAACAGTACTGGGCCTAAAACTGACCCCTGTGGGACTCCACTGGTGACTGGCCGCCAGTCCGATGTTGCACCATTCACCAGCACCCTCTGGACCCGCCCTTCCAACCAGTTTGTAACCCAGCATAAAATGTTCCCTTCCAGTCCGTGCTTTACAAGTTTCTCCTGAAGCTTATTGTGGGAAACCGTGTCAAACACTTTGCTAAAGTCCAAGTACACAACATCCACAGCCTTTTTATCATCAACCAGTCGAGTCACTGGATCGTAAAAGGAGATCAGGTTGGTCAGGCAGGACCTGCCTTTCTGAAATCCATGCTGACTAGAGGAAGAGCTTTTTCACAGAGAGAGTGATCTCTCATTGGAATGGTCTGCCTAGGGAGGTGGTGGAGTTGCAGTCCCTGAAGGTGTTTAAGAGGAACTCAGTGACATGGTTTAGACAATTGGAGGCTGAGATGGATGGAGTGTGGTGCCTGTGGTTCCACGCTTGTGGGTTCGATCCCTGGGTGGGTGCTCGCTTGAGAGTTGGACTAGATGATCCTTGTGGGTCCCTTCCAACTCGGAATAACCTGTGAACATTTTTAATAAAACATCTTTATATTTATGTTTTAAGATAAATCCTAAATCTTAAGGTTTATGTTTAAGATTAGATTAGATCTTAGATTTAAGATCTAATCTAAAATCTAAATTTAAATTTTCAGAGGATAAATATTTGCAATACTATAACTTTGCAACTGTAAAAATTTAAAACGGAATGGAATACTGCTATAAATAATGGTATTTGCTATTACTAGTGAAAAATTCTGCATCCAAAAGAGATAAGGAGAGGAGCAGAGAAAAAGAGAGATGCATTTCCTCTGGTATCCTGCCGAGACAAAAACATTGAGAGCCTCATGGGGAACAGCTATGGGAACCGCGGTTGTTCAGCCTGGAGGAGATGTGGCTCAGAGGCGACCTCTGCTGTTTACAACTAGCTGAGGGGAGGTTGCAGCCAGGGGAGTGTGGATCTCTTCTCTCTGGCTGATGACACCAGAACAAGAGGACATGGCCTTAAGCTACACCACGGGATGTTTAGACTGGATGTTAGAAAGGGGTTTTTCACAGAGAGTGATCTCTCGTTGGAATGATCTGCCCAGGGAGGTGGTGGAGTCTCCATCCCTGGAGGTGTTTAAGAGAAGACTCGATGAGGAGCTCAGTGACATGGTCTAGTTGGTGGGAGGCTTGGTGCCCATGGTCCCACGCTTGTGGACCTGATCCCTGGGTGGGTGTTTGCTTGGAAGTTGGACTAGATGATCCTGTGTGTCCCTTCCAACTCAGAATAACCTGTGAACCTGTTGAACTTAAAGTCCAGAGGGCCAGAGGGATACATATTGTGTAATACTGTCAGTCCCTACATGAAGACTGCACTCAGCAGAAGAAAGTTCCTTCAAGCTCTTCAATGCTCTAATTATGAGTATGGACTGGAACCAATGCTAAGACACACTCACAGTGAGCCTTTACTCTCAAAGTGCTTGTACTCTTCCCAACAGTTTGGAAGCAGCCTCAATACACTTTCAACTCCATGCTCAAATTAATTTTGCCCTGTCTATTTTTTATTATGCCACATTTTTATTGTGCCGACAAGATACAGAAATACAGCTCTACAGTTGTTGTCTTTTTAGATTATTCTAGGATTCACTTTGTTTAATTAGCCATATTCATTTACTAGAGCTCAGAGTGCTATGTGTTGTGAACAGCAATTTATAATTTTTTTCAGCCACAGAGAACAAAAATACTACTGGGACACCTGGTTCAACATCACTTAATCTTCCTAAAAAAGAACTTTTGCATAATAAAAGGACAAATTTGAATTCTGCTTCTTTCAGTTGCACCTGAAAAAAGCAGCAGCATTTTCCAGGCTACTATGGAATATGAAACATAAAGGTCCCTGATTAATCAATTACCTTCTAATGGAATTGACTTTCTGCTTTGCTACACAAGATTGACAATTCACAGTCTTCACTCACCTCTCTCTCTACCTTCTATGTCTATTACTCTTTTAACACCTAGTATTATTGCCTCATGTGCCCAGAAGGTGAAAGAGCCATCAGGCCTTCCTTATACTGAGCACTATCCGATCCAGTAAGGAATACACTTGATGAACAATTTATTCAATAGAAGTGCTGGTGTAATATTCAATAGAAGTGCTGGCCTAAACAGAACTGCATTTTCCTCGTCTTCTGCCACAACTCTTAGATACTTATCCAGGACTGCATTTTGATCTCTTGGACACATTCTAATGCAGGTATTGGGGAAACTCAACATCAATCCTGACTCAAAATAGCCTACAGACAGTTGTACAAGGCACAGAATGACGTATACAGGTTTACAGGTTATTCCAAGTTGGAAGGGACCCACAAGGATCATCTAGTCCAACTGCCAAGAGAGTGCCCACTCAGGGATCGAACCCACAAACCTGGAGCATGGGCACCACGCTCCGTCCATGTGAGCCTCCCATTGTCTAGACCATGTCACTGATACACAGGGATGACTCCATCACTTCCCTGGGCAGACCATTCCAATGAGAGATCACTCTCTCTTTGAAAAAGCTCTTCCTAACATCCTGTCCACACCCCCTGGCATAGCTAGAGGTCATGTCCTCTTGTTCTGGTGCTGGCANTTGTTCTAGTGCTGGCAGCCTGAGAGAAGAGATTTACATCCACCCGACTGCAGCCTTCCTGTAGTTGTAAACAGCAATGAGATCACCTCTGAACCCCCTCTTCTCCAGTCTGAACAACCCCAGCTCCTTCAGTCACTCCTCACAGGGCTTGTTCTCCAGTCCTTTCACCATTCTTGTTGCCCTTCTCTGGATTCTCTCGAGTAGTTCAACATCTTTCTTAAACTGAGAAGACCAGAACTGGACATAGTACTCAAGATGTGGTTTAACCGGCAAAGAGCATAGGAGAAGAACAACCTTCCTAGTCCTACTGACCACACCGTTCCTGATACAAGCCAGGATGCCATTGGCCCTCTTAGCCACCTGGGTACACTGTTGACTCATATTAAGTTTCCTGTCAATCATTACTCCTAAATCTCTCTTCATTTCACCACTTTCCAGGCACTCATCCCCCCAGCTGATAGGAATGCATGGGATTTTTATGTCCATTCTGCTGCTTCTTGCCACTGACTGTATAAGTTTTAGGATAGGTCAAAGGAAACGGGATAACTGTTATCCTGAATCTCTATTTCCTTTCTTCTGCAACAACCTCACTATGAACATGCAGATTATTTTCTGACGTTGTTTGGCAGACCTTACTTCTGCCTGCAGCTTAAACCCACAGTTAACTTCCCCCTTTTTATGATTCTTGTTATCCTGTACATTTTTCAAGGTAAGTGGCAAATTTTTGTTGCTCGGATACTATTCTCTCTTTCTTCTTTCTTTGTCAGTTGTCTGTTTTCTAGAGGATACTTCACTTTGTAAGTCACGTGCATGTGACTTTCTCTCATCAGCTCTCACCTTTCTTCAGTAACCCAGTTCCCTCTTTACCCAACAAGTTTGCCTCTCTGCCTGTTGCATTATTCTGTTAGTTACGACAAAGAAGGACATGTAAGATGCTGATTTTCAGTCAGCAATGCAGGTGCCGCTTCATCATCAAGTCAGAAGAAACAATGCAGAAGGAGTTAAAATGAACAACAAAGGAAGACCAAATCCAGGGGGGAAACGTGGAAATACTTGAATTTTGATCTTTTTTTCACGACTGACTGTCTCTCATTTATTACTTACAGCATGTGGCAGGTTAATGAGATGTCATGTGGCTTAAACACTGTGGCTAAATTACGACTAATGTATAGGTCAGAAATAATAATAAATACTCAAGGATGATAAATAATCATATCTCCATATTCACGTATTCCAAGTCTCCTGGGACTCCCATGAATCGTCTAATCCACAAACAATATTTGTGGGGGAAAACCTGTGAATACGCGAATCTGCAAACCCATGAACCTGGAAGCACAAATATGCAAGGTATGACTGTATTCAGAACTAATTAATTTGGTATGTCATAGGAGATAGTAGAACTAGGATGAAGATATGGAATTAGAGAAGGAAAAATGAATATTAAATATTAGGGAAGACGTTTTTCCAAGAACTATTGGAAAATCTATTTTTCATCTATTCTCAAATTATCAGTATCTACTGAGAAGTTAAAGATTCTGTTTCTTTGAAGTAATTACATTTTCCTGGGAAGAGGTATAAAACAATGCATATAATTATACTACAATTACAGTTCAATCAATCAAACCCCCTAAAAGTTACTTATTCATTCCAGTGAGTTTGAACACAATATTCTGAATGCTGCAAATCCCAGAAAGATAACTAGAAAATATTTTGCAACTTTATCAGCTAATAGGTGCTAATAAACATATTTTGAAATATTGCCTAATATTAATAGGTGATGATCAACATAAGAAAATCCCTGAGAAAACTAACACATATTTAATCATGATTATTTTTTTAATGTATACCAACTGGTCTTTAAAATGATTGATTATTTGTTAGCAACCATCTGTATCCCATTAAATTCAATTTCATTGCAACCAAAAAATGCCCAGAGATTTTTTACTGACCTGGTATTCTGGAGCTGTCTAGCTTTGATTTTGACTAAGCTCATCTTACCTTATTTTAGCTATGACAACAATTTTCAAACAGTCAGGTTACTGTTGTCTGATTTCTTTAATTGTGAAGCTCATATACCATAAAGATATAACAAACTCATATCATGAATGAATAGTGAACATTAGCCCAGGGGGAACTACTTATATTGATGTTAATCAGTGCTGGGGAAGCCTATTGTGTAGCTTCAGTAGATAGTGACTGAAGACAGCCACATTTAAGATGGAAGTAAATGGAGATCAAGACAAGTAATTTACGTTGCAAGAGCATTTAAAAAAAATCTAAATGGAATCAACACTGTGTAGGAATATGTTCTTATCAGTGTTGTGCTCCTTTACATGTAAATTCAAGATGCTGATAAGCTGTTATAAGTTTCTTTTTAAGGAAGTCTGAAGCTTTTAAAATTTAAATACAGAGAAAAATTAGGAGTGTGAACATTATGCCAGAGAAAAGGGAGGTTTCTCTGTATTATTCTTAACTATAAAATTAATTACAGTATTTATCACTACAACTTGACATTAGAAGGAACTTTTTCACAGAGAGGGTGATCTCTCACTGGAATGGGCTGCCCAGGGAGGTGGCAGAGTCACCGTCCCTAGAGGTGTTTAAGAAAAGGTTGGATGAAGTACTTGGTGGCATGACTTAGATATTAGGGTGGTGTGTTATAGGTAGGACGGTGTGTTGGTAGCAGGATGGCAACAGGTTAAGTAACAGGTTGGCTAGGTAATAGGTGATAGGTTGGACTTGATGATCACTATGATCTTTCCAACCTTACTGATTCTGTGATTCTGTGATTCTGTGATTCTGTGAACTGAATAAATAAAAATACTAATTTCTGTATTATAGTTAGATTACTAAAATTTCAGATAAAAGAAAAATATTTTTTATCTCTATATATAAGGAGTCTTCCCTTTTCATTTGTATCAAAGTTTTGCATGTAACATATTTGCTAAAAACGTAATTTTTCTTGTGAAGATGTAAGAATTGATTTCTACCTCATGTCACAACAACTATATAAAAAACTCAGAATATGAAGCTCATGGGACCACCAAAGCCTATCACAACTGAAAAGCACACCATTATGTCACTTGTGTCAATACATACTTCTAGCTTCCCCAGGTGTTAAGCAAAAAGCATGAGCTTAAAAAAAACCCACAAATTAAATATACGCCAATTCCTAAACTTTCAAATGAAGCTACTTATTTTAATAGCGTGTCACCTATGAAAAAGTGCAGCTAAAATGTCAACCTCTGTTTTGATTTCCTTGCCTCACAAGTAGGCATGACCTTTTACATCTTATAATTGGAGACAGAATATCATCAAGGAAAGTTTTTAAATCACAGAATGCATGGTTATTATATTTGCTGAATGGTGGACTATTAGTTTTGAACCAGTTTCTCATATTTTTCTGTTGAAACTATCGTTATATATATGCGGTGACACTGATATCCCTAAAAACATCAGTCATCACATCCCCTGGGAAGATAGATGTCTAACCATTCCCAGGAAAGCAGGGGTCCATCATGTGTAATGGTGACTACAGAAGACAAACACTATTGATTTGAGGATTCAGAAAATTCTAGATTTTAGTGAGTTAGGTAGAAGCTTAGAGGTTTAGGGATTTTAGAGAAATAGTGAGATTTTAGTGAATTCAAGAAGGATTTATAGATTTTAAAATCATTCACCTGGCCTGAAAATTGAGACCGAATATTAAATGTGAAAAACCTTGTTTCCCAGTCCTGTACGGTAAACAAAAGAGGGTGCTAGCCAAAACAAAGGGAAAAGAATGTGAAACATGGGAGCTGATTGGTCGAAGGTCTTAAAGCAAAGTTGAAATTTATGACATAATATTCAAGGGATGCATATTCATGGAGTAATTTCCTTATGTATGAGGTAAGGGTATAAAAATAGGTGGCAAATCTGGGCCGGGGTTTTGGCACCTGACAGGGCAGGGGACACTGCTGCTTCTTGGGCCAAAATAAACTTTTTTCTCTGCTTGCAAACAACTACCTTAAGTCCTAACTGGTTACCATTAAATCACCATTGCTTGGGACGTGTTCCTCTTTCCTTTTTCTTTCCCCCAGCTTGATATGTCGAGCATGATACCATCTGGTATGGAATATCCCATGGCCCAGCTGGGATCAGCTGTACTTCCTCCCAACCCCTTGTGAACCCTCAGCCTCCTTCCTGGTGGGGTGCAGTGGGGAGCAGAAAAGGCTTTAGCTTTGTGCAAGCACTGCTCAGCAATAACTAAAAGATCTCAAGTGTTATCAAAACTGTTTGCAGCGCAAATCCCAAACACATCCTCATATGAACTCTACTCCAGCCCAAACCAGCACATAATCAAACTAAATTCATTAATTTGGTTACTCTGAATTTCATGGAAAAATTGCAGCTTTTGATTTTTGAACTTTCAAATCCACAAAGGAATAACTATACAAGTTCAGGTCAAAGCTCTATCTAGTTCAGGAAGGTATAGGAAAACAACTGAGTAAAACAGACTTAGAAACATGGCAAACTGATTGCAAAATCTTTGAATCTTCCAGAAATCTTTGTTGCAGAGATCTTTCACCAAATTTTTCCTTCAATTTTTGTTACATACAAATGACTAAATATATATAAATATTTTATAATATTATCCGTCATAAGGAACAAATGTCTGCAGACAGAGTGGAAATCATTAGTTGCCTAAAAGTAGATATTCTGCATTATATCTTCAATATTTTGCACCTCAAGACCACATAACAGCTTGTGAAGATGTTACCTGAATGACAGCAATTGCCTGAATATTAGCATTAACATTGAACCCACTTGCACAATCATAGCCTAATTCAGTGAACCACCATTGTTATTTATCTCCATTCTGTAGTTTCACCTGCCTCTTCCTTAGTATGAATAAATCATTAGGACAGATGGCAAAACCTTAGCAATAAAAACCAGTGTCATTCTCAGTATAAGCCCACCAAATTCAGTCAACATATATTTGTTAATGAAAAATAGCACTTCTATGATTTGGTAATCTATTCAGTTAGAACCACTCATCATAGTATTTTAACAATTAACCAAAAAGGAAATGAAATCACTCAATCTGTAGAACTAGATCCTTTCACTGCAATCTTTAGTTAATTACAGATGGCCTGTTTTGATTGTATTCACTTTTTTGAAGATTATGCACACAAAGCCCATACAGTTAGAATTTCATATCCCGTGGTCAGAAAACAGGGTTAATTGTAAAGCACCCAGATCTCAAAGATGAAGCATTATGGAGATGCTGTGAGCCTATTAGACAAAGATCTTATCATGTACGATTGCTTATGGATGTGTTTAGCTGCAGCTCAAGCTGATAAAATTGCAAATGTTAAAACTTCCTGCCAGCAGAACAAAGTCAAGAATGAACTAAGATATTTTCTGTAATCCTTTCTTTCTATACATATGAATAGTGTAGCTTCACCATTGATCTAATTGATCTAATAATAAGCTTTTCCAATAAAATATCTTACTAGCACTCATGATAGTAAGATATGCACTCATTCATATAGTATAAAAATGTAGATATACAAAGTTAATAAATATAAGGATAGCAAAAACAACAATAAAGATTGGAATAGTAGTTTTTGCTTTATCTGTAATACATCTGTGAACTGCCAGATTTCATTTCTGTCCTTTGGATCTTTTTTTTTAATGATTGCCATTTCTCTCAGATTGTATTACGACCCTAGCCTGGAAAACCATAATTTTTATTTAGAATTAAATTTCTGGTACATTTAAGTTCTCCCATGCCCCATTCAAGTCACCAGCTGAGTGTTATACAGAAATCATGGTGTGTTAGTAAAGTAGTACATACTGATGTGCACCCTGCATAAGAGCAGAGTTTTCTACAGTACTAACAGACAACTTGTAAGAAAAAACTATAGTAATAGTATGTGAGTAAAAAGGCCTGAGCATGGATTCTTATCCTACCTTGTGATGAAGAGAAAAGATTTAAAAAATTGTGCTGCTTATTTACAGGATCTTTTTAGACCTGATGTATTGTGGATTTGTGCAGAGGTCAAACATCTGAGCTTTGTGATTTGCTAATTAATATATTTTATGAAAACTCAGTGCAGCATTAAGGGTTAACCGTTCTGGTACTTCGCAACCTAGATCATGATGAAATGNTTGTCCTCCAGTCCTTTCACCATCCTTGTTGCCCTTCTCTGGACCCTCACAAGCAGCTCAACATCCATTATTTCATTTTCTTCAAGTGACATATTACTGAAATTTGTGAACAGCATAAACAAATTCTGACAAGAAATAATGTCATTACTTGAAAAAAAGAAGTCCTTCTAATAAGATAAAAATGTTTTAATGGATCTTTAAAAAAGCTTTTGAAGTTGATCTAGTGACGATCAAAGTCAGGGATTTGAAGCCCAAATTAAAAAAAAAATACAAGGCCCAAATTTGAGAAAAAAATCCTAACGAGCATATTGTATTAATCACAGACTGAGGCACTATGCTTCCATATCTCCTAGTATTATTACCAACTGAAATTACATTGCAATACTTATAAGAGGACAAAGCGTGTAACTAAGGAGATAAGTTTCCCCGGTGCAGAGCAAACATTGATGAGGAAAATAACTAAGCTTAACAGCCTATACAAATGGAATGATCTTTTATTAATACATTAAATAGCTAGCTATTTATTATATCCACAGACATTCTGCCACTGTATTACTTTGCAGTTCAAAATATTTTAATATATCTGAGTTACAGAAGTTTTCATTTTAAATCCACTAAGGACCATTATATTATAAAGTGCGACCATATCTTTAACACAAGCACTGTAATTTAACCCGGCTACTCTTGCAGTGAATTAAATAGTTTGTCTTGTTATGAAGCAAGACTTTCCTTCAAGAGTTGAGGAATCTATCACTCGCAATATATAATCAATTTTGAAAGGGTTATGCCATATTTATGACTAGAATTACTTTGAATTTAATTTCAGATATTGTCTCTCATTACACCTTTCTTAGCTAAATTAAGTCTTTTTGTATTCATTATTTTCTCTCCCTTAAAGCATGACTATGGGAAATGTTGAAGAATGTGCTTGATTAAATTTCACTAAGACGTTTAATACACTATAAATGTGTTTTAATGATAGTATAATCTTACATAAAAATCCTTATTTGCACTGAACATTACTTACAGATCTGATCACTTAATTGTCCATAAATATTTGGCTCATTTACATATACAACAATATTTATATTTTAAGCAAAAATTTCAAAAGAAAAAAGATTAAATCTAGTTCTTCTAACCATTCAGAAATCCCTCTTTACCTGTATGCAAGATTTTGTAATAGTTGGTTCAAAAGGTCTGAGTGTAATTAAAGCAGTGTAATGAATATGCATCAACATCAAAATATCCTTGGTAATTGTTATTTTTGCTGTCATCAGAAGATGAGGTATAAATCTGTATCTATGCTTAGAAAGTGATTAAAAGAGTTGTTGAAACAATTTGAATATAAATAGCATATAAAATATTCTGAATTTTATTTCAAATACTAGGATTCACACAGAAGAAAAGAACAGCAGAGGATGTTCAGTGGAAGGTTCAGCTGACCACAGACTATATTTTCTGATAACATATAGTAAATTATAAGCTCATTTTAATTGTGAGCACTACAGGGAGAAGATTCAGTATGGTTTTCTTACTCAAATTTGCATAGATATGATCATTGGTCATGAGTGGACACTTTTGTGTGTGGCTCAGTTTATTTCATATTCATATGCCTTTTTCCTCTCCTCCCCATCCCATGGTCAATATCTCCCAAATAAAACAGGTGAGTAAAAATCTTGTCGTTACTAAGAATTCACAATTATTGTGAAAATCAGAATTTCTTAGGTGGAAAGAGGAGAGGCTGTGTCAGCTAACTTAATGAGAAAACCTATGGAGGAAATGTGCTATGGAGGTTTTTATTGACTGGACTTCAAATAATTGATTGTGTTACAAATGTTTCAGTAGCAAGAGTTGTCAGTTACAGTAAACACTTTGACAGACATGTAGAAGTTTGTACAGGACTCAAATCTGTGAGGAAATAAAACTCATGCTGCTCATAGAATTACAACTATTTCTTTTCACTCCTGGTCTGAGTTTACATTCTTAGGGATTGTTTATGTGAAGACAGCACTAGTTCTAACAGCATAACTTTTACTAGTTAAAATCCTTTACCCTTCAGCCACCACATTCTAGACCACATGTGGATTTTTCAGTGTTTCTTTTTTTTTTTTTCCCTTCTTCGTCAAGGCAGCCAAAACTCAGATACAATTTAGATTATACATAGTGAAGTGTCTGGGGACTACAGATGTTGTACTAAGAATCCCCTTTCGTTCCTGCTGTCCCTAGTTCATTGTGCAAAATCATGGAACAGAATATTCTATTCTAGATTTGTATTGCAAAGACATATTCAAGTTGCTAGTCCACTCTGACATTAACACATGCGGCATAAGGGCTGTATCTCAGATCTGCAGCAGTTACAAGAGTTTCACTAAGAATCTCATATTCACCTTGGAGAAAAATATAATGATGGAGCAAAATATGCTGTACAACATCACTGTAAAGCAGAGTAAAGATTTATTGATTGTGGAACTTAGTTGAATAAGAATGCTTTCCTTACAGTTTGCTTAAATTCTTCTTGTTGATGATTGTTTTTAACCTGACTCTGCACATATTTGAATTGATAATTTTATTTAAACAGCTTGAGAGTACAACCCCAGGTAAGGTTTTCCAGAAAAAACTACTGCTTATCTCTATAAATGACTACTGACTATTAGGATTTATAAATTCTCTTTATAAAAATCTCTAGTTAATGTGCAGACTAAACCATGTTGTACTGAATTATTCATAACCAAATAACATTCTCTGGAATGATTTCATGTTTACAAACCAAACATTTTACAATTAGCCCAAACCAGCAACCACACATTTCTGTGTCTTACATATAATAAGGAAGAATTGATGGTAGACTTTGCTTAAGAGATCCCAAGATGACTGATTTGTTCAGAGGATTGGAAGAAGAAAGCCAATGGCTTCAAGAACTTCCATCCAAGTAGTAATAAAATTACTACTAAAATTACAGAAACAGCTCTTGAACTCACTGCTTGGGCCAGGAAAAGATGTTTGTCAAAAAATACATGAAGAAGTATTATTACTTTTTTTAAACACAGTGCTTATTTTTTAGGCTTTTCTTATTGTGCCTTATACATTTTGGTAGGAATGTGTTCTTTTTAATTTGCTTCATGTAAGGCTGCCATTGGCAATTCCAGCTGATCCATATTTGTGTTTCTCAAGCAGTCCAAGATCTCTACTAAAAAAGAAACTGATTTTTCTGTAATAAATCATTAATTTTTGAATTGAAATGTGTTGTTCAGTGACGTAAATATTAGAGTGAAATTTCCCAACAAAAAACAAAATAAAAATTGAGAATAAAGAATGCCTATTATGCTGAGCAATATCCTATTATTATTTCTTTGTATCTCCATTATTATCTGTCCATCTCCTGCCTTTCACTTTTATATTTTCATTATATCTAAAATATGATTATATATTTTATATGCTACATATAAAACGCTATATCATTTTCATATTTTGAATAATGACTTTCATGTTCTTTTCCATATGTGTGAATATATCGCATAAAATATTTTTTAATAAATGCATGCAAAAGCATGAAAATGTGCTCAACCTTTTCTATTGCTTGGTTCTTTTTTATATGAAATCATTAAACTATTCAGCTTTTGAATTCAAATAAAGAAGAGGATATGTCATATCATAGACACAATTGAAAATGGTAATACAAGGAAATTACTTCAAAGTGGTGACAGACAGCTAAGAAGGAGATGGAAAAGTCAAAATTCAGTAGATTTCCCTATTTGTTATCACCTCTGGCTGATGTAGAGCATTCACTATAAAAAAACGTTAGGGTAGAGAGAGAATTTTGCACATGATGAAGTACTTGTCCTGATGAACAGGTTCAAAGAAAGCATTTCAGATAATATGAATACAGAAGAAACAAAGCAAGTACATTTATGAGGAAAAGAACAACCTTGACTGATAAAGGAGGAAGTAACTTTCATATTGGCAGGAGGCATCTAAAAGAAAGCCACAAATCTGCCACTTCTAATGATCTGGATAAAAAATAAATGCATTTAAGGAGGAACAGTTATGACTTTTTTGAAGGATTTGCAGTGGGTTTATTGTGGTTTGAGTTTGTTGTTGTTTCGGGGGTTTTTTTGGTGGGCAGTGTTGTCATAAATCCTTTTAGATAATTACCTTTACTTGTTTCTGAAAGGAAAAACTGGTATCTGTTTGTACTACCAAATGTCTACTATGTTCTCAGGGATAAATTTGTGCAACAGGATAAAGAAAAGAACTGACAGGAAAAAACTTTCAAGCAGTGCTGTGTGTTTCATGCTCTTCTTTGAATTTGAAATCTAGAATGAGAGGTTTGTCTTTCATCAGTCAGTATGCTATCGGCAGGATATCAAGAATTCATGTCATCCAGATGTCATAAAGAACCCACTGCCAGTGAAAGTATCCGGCATTATACATTCAAAAAGAAATAGATCAAAACACTGGAAGATCAGCACACACTAATGAAAATTTTAAGTGACAAAAAGATTGCTAAAAGTTCAGAGATCAAAAGTAATACTAGTTACTTCTAGTAAACAGTAATGCTAATTTATCTGTTATTCCTTGTCATCCTCCTTCCTATGCCAATTTTTTTTCTCTTAGCTAATCCACATATCCAAGACTTACAAAAATGAGAATAATATTTGGCTTAAATAAATTAATATTGATAGTGTATTATTCAATGCATAAACACTGTAAGTGCAAAGTAAAATTGTGTGTTTCCTTGGAAGACGGTTAATTTATCAGAGGAAGTTTTATATATAATGAATGAAACTTTGAAAGTTAAGATTCTAAATCTTAGTAAAATATCAGCTGCAATAAACTCCTCAACATTGATTCATTAATACCTCTGAAAGGACTTTTCATGAGTTTGTTTCAGTTCTTTTTAAAGAGGGATAGGGATTTTGCACCTCAGAAGAACAGAAGAAGCAGCAATAAAAATTTGGACGTCTCATGGCTTTTGATTAAAGTTTGCCACATAATGCAAGATATTTTTCTTAAAACTAGGATTTAATACACATAAATGTTAATCTGTGCTTCACTTTAATTTGAAAATGGTATTCAGTATTAGTTTATAATTATTTTTATTACTTGATTTACTATATTACTTAGTTCTGCATAATGATAAGCTACAATATTTCACTATACAAGAGTGCTGTAATAATTTTCCAAAAAGGGATATATAGTGTATAGATGCAGTTTCATCCATCAACAACTACAAAAGAACTTTTGTTCTTGTATTCGTAGAAATACAAAGGAGCGTTACACTTCAGAGACATCACACTGAAGCCCCATATAATTTGTTCAATACATTATATTATTTGTTATACGCTGTTTTGTTTTCAATTATTTGTCAGCTTTTGAAATGTTGAAATTAACAAAGGAAAGCAAACATTTACTGAATTCTATACCATGCATTTACATTGTGTCCTCAAAAATACACTTCAGCTTTTCAGTCAAGCACAGTTCAAACGTCTGCATGACGTTGCATTAAACCTTTAAATCAAAAGTCATGTTTCAACTGGGGTTTCAATTATAAATGTCAAGATCTCACTAATCATGATTTTATTAAGGAATCCGAAATTACACCTAATTTTTATATACAAATCTTGATTGAATATTTATGAGGGAAGAATGATATATATATGCAAAACAAATTAGAAAGTCAGTCACAATATTATCAATGTGTTAGCCACCTCCAGAAAGTGTATCTTCTCTGGACCTCCTCTGAATCACTCTGTGGAAATTCTTACTTTTGTTTTACGAGTTTTGAAGAAACCTGGATAATTTATAGTCCTCAAATTGATGCTAATGTCAAAATAAATTCCTTCAGAAAAGGGCTAATGATGAAGTTACGCTGTATATTTTAACAGACATTTGAAATATCCCTATGGTAAAGACACAATTAAAAGCAACAAACATAACAAAGATCGGGATATGATCATCTTCAGTTCAATAGTTCAAGAAAATAATAATTCAAGGCACAAGGCCTAGAAAGTGACTACAGAATATATACTATAACTTAAAGTGTTTCTAAAATCAAGTAAAAGGGAGTTGGTGGATCCCATTAATCCAAATTTTTTTATAATGACTCTTGTACATTCACTGAACATTCATTTGCTTATATAAAGTAAGAGAAATAGATGCTGGCTATAAGGAAATACTAAAAATAGTGAATAATACAAATGTGAAAGGAAGAAAAGGTAAGAAAAACAATTATTAAAAAGTAATTCTTACACAGATTCAAGGAGTTATCTCTTCCGTCTCTTACTTCTAAGGACAAGATTGAAGAAAGAGTGCATACACTGATTCTTTGAGTGAAGGAAGACCTCTTTGCATAAGAGATGCAATAGATCATTGTTCATTGTTTCCAAGTGCCTATTTCAACAAAAAGAATTTTAAAAACTGTATCGACTAGTAATTCATGCACACTGTGTTATCAGACTCCTTAAGTATGGTAACGAATGCACTTCTCAAAACCTGATAAACTTCCTCCTTCTTGACCTGCACTTACTGCTCATAAGGAGAGCTTGTGGACCACATTATTTAGGGCTCATTACAAAATCCACTTGAACCCCTCAAGTTGAGGGATTCTCCTTATTAATTTCTTGACCAGGAAAATCTTTGACTAATTTTAACCACCAGAAACTCTTATTCAATGAGATAGCTATCAGAGCTGTATACACTGACAGCTTGTACTAGCCTCATACTTAGCCTCATATTGTGCCTCATATTGAGATTGACTTCTTGCTGCCTGCAAATATCATTAAAACTGAACCATCAAGAATTTTCTATGCCTATAGAACCTTTCTGGAACCTTCTGTTCCTCTGGAGTACAGGGAATAAAGAATGCAGTGGACCCCAGATGTGGTTTTAGATTATTTTTTCCAGTGCATTTAGCAGTAGGAGACAATGTCCACCATCTTCACAGTGTCCTTTTTCTATGGTCTATGTATTGCAGATGCCAAGGTGGGTTTTACTAGGTACGGATATGACTCTCTTTTCTATCTGTGAATGAAGATATTACTATATTAAGATCTCACAGCAGAGATATATGGAAAAATAATATATAAAACTCTTTTCAATAATAATCTGTTGTTTTTGCAGATTTTGAATCAGCCTTATTTGTAAATAGCAGATGAACTTCATAAACTTCAGACGAGAATAGAATAAAATATTACCTCCAGTATCTCTAAAATGCTTTTGTCCATTGCATTCTCCTCCTCCCCTCAGCTAATTGAAAAGCCTATATATGATCATAAACTACAAATATGTAATTTCAGACTGCTGAACCTAGCCAATGAAGTTTCTCACATCTCATCCTGAAGTACTCACAAAAACCATTTTCCATATTTTAAGTTAAAAAAGATTTTTTTATCCACCCTGAAACATACAGATCTCTATCTGTCTGTATGACCTACATGTATTCAGTTACTCTGTTGTAGAGATCAGGTATTCTAAACACACACACCTTATGATTTAATTAATAAATAAATGAACTCCACAAATAATTCTATTTTTAGAATTGCCCTTTTTAAACACAGAACATTACAGGTCTATGTTATTAATCCACATAAAATATAAAGAACTTGTCAACTTGGGAAAACCAGGGGACAAAAACAAAAAACCAAAGCCTCTCACTACCAAATCCCAGAGCTTGATCTCCAGAGAGGCCATACTGTGAAAACTTAGTTGTCAGTGCTCATGAATCAAAGAGTATACAAGAAACAACTCTTTGGCATTGATCACAGAAATTGATTTGCTTTAAATATATTAGTGAGCTTTTTTTTTCAGCTTTGAAGTCAGATTATTCATTGTTTCAAGACCAATAGACACATAAGAGAAAGAAGACAGACTGTAGAGCCAGGATATTACAAGAGAGCTAGCCAAATCCCTGGTGGAACTGCTGAGATACCAGGTGGAGATCTAGAAGACACAAACAACACGTGGAAACTATGGAAATGATATTTGGGTAATTCCAATTTCTCAGATGAGATAGATGTCAAAGAAACAGTTTCTGCATCAAGCTGGAGTGGATTAGCCTTCTGAAGATTTATTGAAAAACGTAAAATTTTCAGGCAATTGAAATGCAGCTAGTAGACAGAGTTTAGACTCACATCATTAGAGAGAGAGATGATTAAAGAGATGGCTGATATTTTGAATCACTGAATTACGACACGCTTTATATGAAACAAAACCAAAAACCTTGAGGCCATTATAGTAGGATCTGAACTAAACACTGTGCAAAGCATTGATTACTCAAGAGTTAATAATTTATATAAGATTAACATGGTGACTCTAAATGCCTGATGTCTCTGTGAACTTGAGGAAGCAAAAGGAAGTATCCAGGGGAAGATAGATCCAGTGGCTGTATCTACGAACCAAAAGGGGGAAAAAAAATAACCAAAAATATTTCTGTATGAAAGTAAGAACTGAAAGTCCATGTCTGTCTCACTGTTATTACTTATTTCTGAAGAGCCTAAGAAAAGTCAAAGAAAAAATAAATCACAGTAAGTGACTATGATCTCTGTTGCACACATGAAGGTTTGCTTATAACTGGGGATTATACAATGCTTTGTATTCACTTCTGGTTTAGAATACCTGCTCTGCTGTAACACTGGCAGCCACAGGATATTTAAGGAAATAACAGTATCTTTCCATCCTCTCACACAGGAGGGGTAGGTAAATCGGAAAAATCAAGCAGAATATTATGTAGAAATAGTAAGGTAGATATGTGAGGTTTCAAATGTATTTTTAGTGTACTGAAAAAGTAGAGTGTGTTCTGGTTCCTTTCAGGACAGAGTTAATTCTTTGCAGTAGAAAAAACCTTCATAGAAATTAGGTTAATATATGTCATGCTTTCATAAGTTATGAATTTCAGAGTGTCCATTATGGTTATGGTTCAAAATCAACACATGATTTTCACAGAGAACAGGGCTGTTCCACCACTNACTTCCCCAGCTCCCCAGGCACAGCCTCCGTGGCTTCGCCACTTCCCGTTATGGCTCTGCCGCTTCGCCACCGCCCCCGGGCTCCGCCGCTTCGTCACCCCCCTGGCATACCCGCTGTGGCAGCCGATACACAGCAACACAGTGCCGAAACAGCGTTGGGGAACCATCTGAGGGTGTGGGGCAAATTTGCATATTAATGANTCCTTCCTCTCACACAGGAGGGGTAGGTAAATCGGAAAAATCAAGCAGAATATTATGTAGAAATAGTAAGGTAGATATGTGAGGTTTCAAATGTATTTTTAGTGTACTGAAAAAGTAGAGAGTGTTCTGGTTACTTTCAGGACAGAGTTAATTCTTTGCAGTAGAAAAAACCTTCATAGAAATTAGGTTAATATACGTCATGCTTTCATAAGTTATGAATTTCAGAGTGTCCATTATGGTTATGGTTCAAAATCAACACATGATTTTCACAGAGAACAGGGCTGTCCCACCACTCTGCAGGTGAAGAGACCCTCTGAATCCTCACAGAAAAATGTGTGTCTAACCTGTATTTGTAGGCTGCTACTCTGTCTTGCTTCAGTCTTTCTCCTCTCTAGACTCATCTGAATTTTATCTTCTTCCACTGGATTTAAGTGTGACCCTGCCAAGTGCTGGTGTTGGTGGGGGATACAGGGGAAGCCTCTTGGAGAAGAGGTGGTGGTGCCTCTGCGAAAATACGGTAGTCCCTCAAATACAGTCAGCCCTCTTCCACTTTGTGCTCCCCATATTGCGGCTTCACATCTTAGCGGCATGATTTTTCAGCGAATAAGGAGGCCCCTTTTTGCAACAGCGCACGTGTGACCTGGCACACATGAATATTCAATTAGGCAGTCATGAATATGCCAGCCAACGTGCACAGCTGCCTCGGCAGCGGGGGCAGCTCCACTGCTTGCCCCGTCCTGGGCGTGGCAGCCGCTGCTCCATCACTTCCCCAGCTCCCCAGGCACAGCCTCCGTGGCTTCGCCACTTCCCGTTATGGCTCTGCCGCTTCGCCACCGCCCCCGGGCTCCGCCGCTTCGTCACCCCCCTGGCATACCCGCTGTGGCAGCCGATACACAGCAACACAGTGCCGAAACAGCGTTGGGGAACCATCTGAGGGTGTGGGGCAAATTTGCATATTAATGAGCTACCAAGCAATGCAGAAGGCAGGCTTTGCAGGACCTGAATAAGACCGCGGCCCTGTGGTATAGGAGACCCGACTGTATCGCAGGAAGATGGTTCCAGAAAGAGGTTGTGCCAAGCGAAATCCACAGAGTAACAGTAAATAGAGTAAATAAGATAAATAGGTTAAAGACATGGAACACCGCCTCCATGCCAATGTACTGAACCCGCAAATGGTGCACTGCGAAGTAGCTAGGGATTAGTGTATAACTAAGAAAGGGCAAAACCACCACAAAGAAATGTGAAGGGGAAACGAGGAAAGAATAAGTGTCAAAAACTTCTGCAGAGACTATGGTGAGGGAAGGAGAGGAAGAAGAGGTGCTCCAACCACCAGTGCAGAAATTCCCCTGTGTCCTCTGGAGCAGATACTTACACTGCAACCTGCACAGAACCCCACACCAGAGCAAATGGATCTTCGCTGAATGAACTGTAGCCTATGGAGGAGCAGGAGAAAAGTGTGATGAGAAGGCACTGTTACTGACTGACTGCAGCCCCCATTTCCCATCACCCCCAGCTGCTCAGGACAGGGAGACAGAGTCAGAGATGAAGGAGCTACTGCGAGCCTGGGAAAGTGAAGTGAGGGTAAAGGGAAGTTGTATTCGTCTTTTGATTATCACAGTCCATACTTATTTTAATTGGCAATAAACTACATTTTCTCCAAGTCTATACTGTTTTGGTCATGATGGTAATTGATNAGACCGCGGTCCTGTGGTATAGGAGACCAAATCGCAGGAAGATGGTTACAGAAAGAGGTTGTGCCAAGTGAAATCCACAGNCATGATGGTAATTGATAAGGGATTTCCCTGTCTTTATCTCAACCTATGAGGGTTGGCTTTTTTTATATTACTTTCTTCCCCCCATTCCACTGAAAAAGGCAAGTTATAGTGACTACGTGAGGGTCTGTCAGCTTGCCAATGTCACCTGCCCACAGCATAGTCTATTAGAAAAATGGAGGAGAAAAGAGAAAAATAATTCCAGGTCTCACAAGGAAAAAGATAGTTCTTAATGCCTGGATTATGTTCTCACAGTATAGTTTGGCAGTGAAGCACATTTCATGGAGAAATTATTAGAAGGAACATATTTGTACCTCACTGATAATGTTGGTTTGAAAGGGTAGATGATCACTTCTGCTGTATTTCATTCATTCCATAGTCCTGATATTATGCTTCTGTTGCAAATCTATTAGCACTAAAAGGATCAACATACATAACTTGGCCTTTATCTGTGAGAAAGTACCTGCTAAGAAACTTACTTGGCTCTCCAAATCTATGATGTTTTCGAGCTGCTAACTTTTTGAAGGAAGGCAAGCAAGTTTTATACAGCAATCAAGGATTTCAGTGATTACACAACTCTCCCATACCTTCGTTATACAAAACCAACTTTCACAGTAGCACTGGACTTTGGAATGGCTAAACCATCATACAGATTAATGTAGATAACAGGTTTTGAAGTGTAAAAATAATTATAAACTATGTTTTCACTTTTTTTCTCCCAATAAAGGCTTAGGCTTGAGAAGTTTTCCTTTTATAGACCTGATTTCAATACAAAACACTATCCAGGAGTCAATCCAGGAGTCAATCCAGCAGTTATGGTGTAAATTGAGGTGCTTTACTGGAGTGGTGTAATTTCATATCAGATACAAAACCTCAGTAACATAGTAGAGCCCAGCTAAAGCATGACTGCTCTGTTTTTCCTTAAAAACTGCATCACAGAGGTTAAAAAGGATTATTTTAATATAGTAATTTCCCCAAATGCAATTCATTAGACACACACAATTTATAATGACATTATGAAAATATTTTCAATAAAGGAATAATATAGACCACCACAGTGAAATAACACACTTGAATAAGAACTGTACTACCTGCTGCACAGAACAGCAATTGAATTTGGCTGTATGTGTCAGATCAAGTCATAGTTAATAAAAACATTCGCTTTTCTGATATGAACAGAGCAGACAAAGAAACCTTCTTGAAGATGTTTACCCTCAGGATAAATGGAGCTAAAGAGTAAGACACTGAGGACTACGATACCACTGAGCAGATGTCAGGTGATGGCAAGAATTAGTGATACTCATAGCAGAAATGCATACTGCCAGCTGCAATCACCCTAATTACTGTGCAACAGGGTGCCAGAAACATGGGAAAATGTAAACAGCGGTGATCAGGAATGAGAGAGAAAAATGCTTTACTGAGATTTGCTATAGTGAAAAGGGTGTTTAGGAATAACTGTCAGATTTAGACCAGCAAAAAAAGACTCAAAGTCACAGGGTTTTTTTAAATGCTGTATTTTAAAACGGTCTGGGTTATTAGAATCACTGTGACAGAATTATTTAGAAAATAATCCTTTGCTGAATTATGAAGGTTTGTAGGTCTTAACTCTAATATAAAGACACACCTTCTTATACTGGAATTTGTTTTGACAGTTCAACTGTTTCTCCTTGAATTTACACTTTGATTTAAAGTTAAAATCCTGCTTATCTGTTATGCATAGCCACACATAAATCACTCAATAAAAAACTGAACATACATTTTTAAACCAAGATTTGCATCACAGAATTTTGCTCATTGTGGTGGTTTTGGCTGGGAAAGCGTTCATTTTCTTCATAGTACCTAGTATTAGCCAGTGTTCTGAATTTTGGACTTCCACTGCAGGTGTAAGCAGCTGTGTGGACCTTAGTTTCTGGCTGGAGTTAGGGTTCCTCACAGCACTGAGAAACTGGAGACTAAATTTAAACCTTGGTGGTTCTATGGACCATGAATATTTGTGAGTGTAAAGACACATTGCGATTTCCACAAAGATAGGTGGGTTTTCCTTAAAGTCCTCCACTCACACATTCCCCTCTCTCCTTTGCTGTCTCTGATGGGCAATATAATTTGTCTTAAAATAAGAATGCCAGGTGGGTATCGCAGGAGGGACTGCCTGGATGTTCACCTAATTAATGCACTACAGATATGGGGGAGCTGGTAATACTTAGACACTGTAATAGCAATAAATCTAATCATAATCATCCATACAATCAGTGTCACACGTCTTGTGACTGAGTCTTCTCTCCAGTACTGTCATACACATCCAACAGGACATTTCCTCAATTGATTCCCATGACACAATCCCATGAACACACACTTTCCCATCCATTTATAGTGTAGTATTTGGCCTATTTGTGGGTCTACAGGGAAAGAGGGGATGCCATTAAATAGTGCTGCCACAACCCAGGTGAAACCCACTGTAAGTTAGCACTCACATGCAGTTTTCTTGCCTTAGATCTTTTCAGCTTCAGTGCAGTACGCAGAAGTATCTACAGCTATGTAAGATTTCCTACTGTTCCTAAAACATCGTCACTGTACTGAAACATATTCCGTTCTACATCTCTGACAATGGAATTCAGGTCTAGTTTTAGGTGTGTATTTGTAGATACCTGCATGCACAGTTGATGTCTGTGCCCCTAATACTAGCCAGCGTAGAAATGAGGGTGATTTAGCTCTTCTGGAAACAGGTGACAGTACTACTTGCTTGCCTTGGGAATATTTTTCCTGCTCTGCTTGCCTTTGGTCACCTGGTTTCTTGTGAGACTTTCTAGGAAATCCCAACAGGCCTCTATACATTTCTCTCTGCAGGCATTTGGGTGCAACTTTCTGCATCAGATCTGCCAGCCTCACAGATATCTACAGTGGATACCTGGGATATCTAGCCTGAGTGTGTAAATTGATAGAGCACATATCTCTGTTGACAATCATGCTCTAGATTTGCATTGTTTGTAAGACAGGACAAGCATGCAATATACAGTGGAAGGCTTTTTCATCACTGATCAAATCCCAGGCCTTGTTCTAGTAACATCAGACGCCAAGTAAACCTGAAGTACAATTGATCACAGAATCACAGAACACTACGAGTTGAAAACAACAGAAAAAGATGAGGGATAAATTAAACATTCAACTAGTAGTTCATTTGAGGAAGGTGTCTACAATCAAATATATATTATACAGCCCAAATGGAGTAGATAGAGCACTTTTAGATTATTTTTCAGGAGGTGTCAGCAGGTCTGATTTTAAAAGGGCAAGTCAGACACTAATGGTATAGCTCAGCTTTTATTTCCTTCATAAGAAGGTTAATACAGTCTTAAAAGGCAAGAAAAGAAAGAACATGTTGTAACCTTTTATCCTTGTCTTTAATCTGACACTAGCAAAAAAATCAGGAAATGCAGCCTGCCACCTCCTCTCATATCACCTAGAGTTCCTAGAAAAAAGTATCAGTTGCAAACACGTGTGGATGAGTGGACAGATATTCCTAGGAGATAGTCACACACGTCACCTCACACTGAATGGGAGAGTAACTCTCAGGAGCGCAGTGACATTAAAATAAAGAAAACCAGATTACACTCCCATAATTTAAATATATACTGTCAGTATTGTTATCGGTTCAGCTACTAGCAATGAAGTCCTCATTGCGCAAAGACTCTATTTAGGTTAGTGGTTGAGTTCTGCTACTCCAACGACAATATCAGCAGCATGGTTCTGCCTGTATCTCCTCAGGAAAATTGTTGTGTCTTCATGGTGGTAACAGAGATAATCACAGTTCTGCAGTGGAGACATCAGTGGTGGGCTGGTGGTGGGGAGAGAAAGTCTGCAGGATAAAGAAGTTACTTTTCACTGGCAAAATTATTGTTTCTCTGGGCATTCTGTTTCATTTGGTATACAGTGGGAGTAGAAGTTCTGGAAGGATGAAGCTATCAGATACTAATGAGAGAAAAAAAACCCTGATAGCTCTTCAAAGGGTTAAAGGCTGGGAAAAGCTAGTTATATTTGAAGGAGCTTGCTTGAGGTCATGCCATAGCGCAGATTTCAGCAAGGATCCTGGGATGGAGTAGAAGGTTTTTCCGGTGTTTGAAGGCAACCATGATTTGCGGATATAGTTACAGGAAGAGATCTAAGTAAATGATAATTGCTGCTTTTAATTTCTTTTTATCCTGTTCAGTGCTTTAAAAAAACCAAACCTATAAATTTCAATTAGTATTTTAGACAGATTCTAACCTTATTAAATTCTAAGTTAAATGGCAATTATAAGGCTATATACAGCAATGCAACCTGCTGTTTGGACTCATGCCTTGCCAACCCATACCTGGCTGCTAGGGATATAGGGAAGAATTAGCAGACATACTTCTGGGAAAAGTCATGAAGCTGTTTCCCACCATGCTTATTAGCACATTCTCTGTTTTGTCTGTTAGAGAACTGTGGCTTCTTATTGTTCTCTACTGGATTTGCTTTAAAAAAAAAATAACTGCAGGCAGAGAACACCAAGAGAAATAAAAACAAAACAAAGATTTTATCTGGAGACTTAAGGAATATTTAGGAAACCTTACTATGCAGTATTTATTTGGCCTGTTTAACTTCTATTTATTTACATGCATGCTAGTTAAAATAGAGAAAACTCATGAATATGTAGGCGGGATTAATGAAATTCTTCTAAGAAAAAATAATTTCATTTAACTGTCTTCTTATGATTTGTCTGCACTTGCTCAGTAGGACAATAGAAAACAAAATTTCATCTTAGCCAAGCTTTTGACAATTTCATCTCTTTTCCTGAGAAAGATCCTAGCTGACTGCAGTACAGGATTTGCGGAATATTTGATCTGCTGTAGTTCTTACCAACACAGTGACTAGAACTTCTATGTCATATACAGAATTAGAACTAAGACATTTTATTTTTACATTCTATAATCATCTCCATGTTGTGTAAATTAGACACAGTGAATAAAATCCTTACACTTGAGCTTTCTTTTCCTCTAGAACTCCTAATAAAGTGAAAAAGTCAATGCCATTCAGGCAAAGAGGATGAGGTAACTGCTTAGAGAGAGCAAATCATTAACTATGGTAGCTGAGAAAGTTTTGATTTTTAAAAACCTAGACCAATGTTAACATTGAAAAAAGTGGCTGATTCCTTTTATCAAAGCATAATATGCATTTTATATCCCTTTCAATTATAACGAGACCAGACACATAAATCTTAAAGTTGAGTTCCTTGCTTTCCCTCATAACTTGTAGCATTATTTTACAGAAACCCTATTATTACACTTTTATGCAGTAACAATCACAGAATCACAGAATCAC
>WEKX01000147.1:232-21704 GCA_013390025.1 Pitta sordida | reverse complement strand
ATTCTTGATGCAGGCCAGGATGCCATAAACTGTACTACAGTACAGTTTCGAGTCCTCTAGTCTTCCAGTTTTATCGCTCTAATCTGACCCTGACAGACTGGGAGAGCCAACCTGCTGTAATCTTAAAGCAAGACTTGCATAACTACTTTTTCTTCAATAATGGTTATAGCTTTTTACTGAAATTGCTGATTTTGCTCAACTTATGTGTGCACTAATTCTGGATATATACTGCTAAGCAGAGTTGGAGAAACTTACCTGAAAATACAGAAATATATATGTATTACAAAACTTTCAAAATATACAGGAGATTGTACAATTCGTTTTCTCGTAAATTATTCCCACAAACAAGAGTTTGGCTTTGGTTTTGCAATCTGTCATGCAGTGCACACCGGGGCTTTAATTCCCAATTCCTCTCCTTGTGACATTATTTCTGCATCAATATGACTTACACATTTCTAAAGTCGTGGTTTTTTGAGCTGATCTGCTCCTATTTACTTAATTTCACTTCATTCAGACCACTATACAACACATACATTTTTATCTTCCATGCTCTGATCAAACCCAGTGTCTCTCTCTTCACTGTTTTGGGATTTTTAAATTTTTTTTTTTAGAGTTTTCCCACAAATATATATGTAAGAGAAAGCTTCAATATGTATCTAGACAACATCAAAAGGTCAACTTAATCCCTTAACTAAGATTGTTATACATAAAAACACTGCAAACAGTCAGATACTGCCTTCCCATTTTGGTCATCTGACGTTAGAAAAATAAGAACTATAAACTAGTCATCAATTCAGATCTCAGTATTAATGATGTGGTAAGCTAATATAAGAAAGGGTAAAAGAGTTAGTCATTAAAGGATTCACGTATCACCAATTGTTTGTGGAGTTCCAATGAAAAATGTCTTCTCATTAAGTATGAAACCACCTTATATGTACAGATACAACATAAAACAATTATGAAGGGTTTTAAATGTGTGCTGGTTTTGGCTAGGGTAGAGTTACTCTTCACAATGGATGGCATGGGGCCGTTTTGGATTTGTGCTGAACACAGGGTTGATAATATAGAGATGTTTTTGTTCTTGCTGAGCAGGGCTTACACAGATCCAAGGCCTTTTCTGCTTTTTGTACAGCCATGCTGCTGAGGAGACTTTGGGTGCATAGAAAGTTGAGACACAGCTGGGACAGGTGAGCCAAACTGACCAAAGGGGTATTCTACACCATATGGCGTCATGCTCATTATATAAAGCTGAGGGGAAGAAGGATGAAGGAGGGACATTTGGACCGATGGTGATTTTTTTCTCGTGTCACCATTACATATGATGGGTCCCAGCTCTCCTGGAAACGGCTGCCCATAGGAAGAAGTGAATTAATTCCTTGGTTTGCTTTGCTTGTGCGGGCATCTTTTGCTTTCTCCATTAAACTATCTTAATCTCAAACTATGAGTTTTCAGCTTGTACCTTGCTGATTCTCTCCTTGATCCCACTGGTGGGAACGAGCAAGTGGCTACGTGCAGCTGGAGTGAACGTCACTGGCTGGGGTGAAATCACAACAAAATGCTACAAGGACTTGCATGTTTTAGTTTCACAGACTAGAAACCACTGTTTACTTTGCAGTATTGTTCCCCCACACATCAAGATATCTTCATGTAATTAAACTCTGATAATACCACTGTAAAGACAATGCTCCCAAACCCCATATAAAACAAAATCTCAACCTCCTTCTCTGAAGAGCTGATTACCTTTAATGTAGTGCAGACAGCCTATACACAGAAAAACTGTGCATTGAATCTGTTTCTTTTGTGTAGAGTTTCCCAAGCAAAGCAAGTAAAACCAACTTATTAGAGCCAAAAGCAGTGTTACCTGTATAAGAATAACTGCACAACATAAACTAAAATCTAACTGAGGGGCTGGGATAGGGTGTCATGGGAGGGAGTGGCACAGCACTGAGTACTGAGTTGGTGGGGTTCCTTTTAAAACAGAAGAAAGCATTTTCAATTCACCTATATGCATGAGGAAACATGGCAAAAAATTCACAAGACAGCTTAGGCTTTTCCTGTCTACACCACAAAGTGAAATTCTTTTAAGTTGCACTTAGTGCAAAGTTAGTAAGCTTTGACTTACGCAATCCTAGAATCAAATCATTAAGAGTAAGCTAAAACTTTAATCTGTACTGTGCCATGACCTTCTACCGCAATTTTTCTTCTTATCACTCCAAATAACACTATATACAGAGTACACAGGGTCCTTTAAGTATTCTTTTGTATTATTTGAAGACAATGTACTTGTATTATGCAGTAATCAAATTTCAGCCTGTCTCACTACAATAAAGTCTTTGACAATCATCAGAGTATGTGGAGTCAGTCAATTTCCTAGTAAGAAAACCACTTGTCAGTCAAGGAATGTCACTGTTTAGAAATAT
The DNA here is from genome assembly GCA_013390025.1 of Pitta sordida. Classification (NCBI taxonomy): domain Eukaryota; kingdom Metazoa; phylum Chordata; class Aves; order Passeriformes; family Pittidae; genus Pitta; species Pitta sordida. Next base: position 19,284 of record WEKX01000147.1, on the reverse strand, counting down.
TTTAAAAACAGTTATATTTAAAGGGTTCTAATCCCTACAGAGAAAAGAGTAATCAGTCACAAATCCTTCTGCATTTCTAGTATCCAGTTTCAAATCTGTATCTTTCTGTGCATCACAATGTTGCCATGTACATTTTAAAACAACTTTCTTAGACAGTAGTTATTGTAAAAAAAAAAAAAAAAAAGGCAAGGAATAAAAGTCTAACCAGAATAGAAAGTACAGAAAATAGAACTTTGAAAAAAATACATGAAATTTCTGCCTTTAATTGTGTTAAGAGCACCTACAGTGCTCATGAAAATAAATAATCTGCAGTAACTGCTCTGTGATCTGGAGCAGAAATCTCTTCTAACCCATTCAGCTGCACTAAAGGTGCTCAACAGGCCACATACCAGGCTTGAGCTGTAGATCTGATATATTAAGCGTTTGGAAAAAATTTGCAAGCTATACTTTAAGAAGCAGGCTCACGATAAAAATGAAGCCTCAACAAACTTCCACCGCAGTCTTCACTTGACACAGACTGGTATTTCATTCTGGAGCCATACCAAGACAACACAAACAACTGGCAAGTCCTTCAACATCAAGGCAAACAGTTGAGTTTTTATTACTCTTCCAAAAAGCATTAAGATACAATTTACAAGGCCACAATTCCTTCTTTTCAGAATTATCCCAAGAAGCATGTAAAGCAAAACAATCTGCACACAACTTTACAACATCTTTTAACATTTTCTTATTTTGAAATAGTCAAGCTGTTTTGAGTGTCCAGCACACATCAATCACTCTAAAAGTGACTGAGCTTTAGCATGCACCAAGGTTTGGGATTTGGAGGGGTCTTTACCGACTTCTCCCACGATATTGCCTTCTTGTTATTGCAACAGCCTCTTTCTAACCTACAGTCCTCCGCAGGGGATAAGTCAATCACTAAACACCGCTGTATCTTCGCTCTATTCAGAGGAGAGAGTGTATCTATTTGGGATTTTTTCCTCCTAAAAAAAATATGTCATGGAAATGGATAGCACAAAAATTGTGTTCCATGAACTTTACAGCAACTTTCTGACTCCTCCTCATCTAAAAGGAACAGGAGAAGCCTTCATAGATTCTGAATGTCACCAGCACCTGTTCCAGGTCAACCCAAGGACTTACTAGTCCATTTCTGAGCAGTGTCACACTACCATTGCTAGTAGGAAAGGCTGTCTAGGAGAAACAGTCTTGATGACTTCTTGACCCAGATTAATTTGCCTGAAGGGATAATTGTATCCTATTCTCTCAACTTTTAATCACTGGCACTCTGAAAGAACATACAGAAGCTTCACGAATTTTACATGTTGTTTGGGTGTAATTTTACATTTATAACAAGTCAGTATTTTGAATCTCTTACAATAAATACATCATATTGCGTGAAGTGGAAGCTTTCATTTTTTGAAATAAATACCTTGAAAGTAGTTTCACTACCAGACTTCAGGCACATCACAGGTTTTACTCATAATTGGCAGTCTTTCCTTTTCCCTACACTCCCCCTTAGGTCAAAGTAGAGATATTTTCTTTCATCCCTTAATAACAAAAAAATTGTCTCTCCCCTTGCCCCCACAGCATCTTTTATACTAACTACACACTTCATACATTTTTAAAAGATGAGGTTTTCCTAACATGGCAGATATGTCTGCAAACATAGTAGGAATATATGATATGATCATGTTTGTAGTGTTAGAAAGAAATGTACTGTGTTGACTACAACTACTGTCAAAAAGAAGAAATGAAACACAAAGGAAGTTCCTGAAGAGCAACTCACAAAAATCTCATATCCAATTTTGAAAGGGCTTTCTTGTAACTGCCCTCAAAGTTTATTTTTTAAAAATGCCTGAGCATCTGGGCTAGAACTAGAGCTTTAAGGCATCTGTGGCCAAGCCAAAGACAGTCATTCAAAGTCTGCAGCAGCCTACAAATGCTAGCCTGAATTCAAGTCGGTTTTTTCACTCTGTCTTTCTGCACAACAGAAAAGCACATCATGGAACAAGCCTCCACTTTAACTTCATTAGCAACCAGTCAAACTCAAAACCTTTTTGTCACATGGATTTCCAAAAACTATGGGAGTAAGTCGTTGCTTTTGAGAAACATACAACCCAGAACAAACAGAAAATTATGACTACAAAACCTTGCAAAAAGTTGAGAGCTATCCAGTATTTTACTGTATCACCTTTCCTTACACTATCTATCTTGTTCTCAGGCAGATCTTAAAACACACCTCCAGAGTTCAGTTTATATGTGATCCCACAAAACCTACTATGTATCTGTCTGCTGCTTTAAAAACTAGAATATGCCATCTACTGGCAATTGAATGAATTGGAAATTCATCCATCACTAAAGGGACAAACACCAGCTAAATTCTTGAGATTGCATTCCAGTATTTAGTATACAAATGTTACAAATCACAAGATACCTAAAAACAAACCAAAAGCTATAAATAGTTCACGGCTGTAAATTCTGTTCAGTGCAACTTTCTGAACTTTAGTCAGACAGGTCTTCCCTCTTGTCTGCTGATATTTTATTGTTTAATGAAATGGAATAAAACAACCCCTTATGCCCATTTAGTTTGAGGTTTCTAAAACAACAAATACGTAGCTGCAGTTACTCAACTGAACCTAATGAGCTGTCCGAAAGACTTCTTTATAGTGGATCAGTTGAAACATACTGAACTTCAGCGTTTTAAGAGTATAGTATCTATGTTTAGTAACCACATTGTTACTGATTGACTTTAACATATACATGTTGGTTAACACCGCAGTAGCCCAGCTGCACTTCAGCATCAGCACAATTTCAGTCTAAGTGTATCTTTCAAAGCTGGTTTCCAAACCGATGTTTTTAAGGTCTGGCTACCGTAAGGATAGTTTCCACTTCGACAAGTCGTTAACATGAGACCGCCGAGGAAGTCGTTTGAACCAGAGAACAGATGCTTTATACACCTAACCTGCTGCACTAGGTAACCACACTGGAACTAGTGCAGCGTATAAATGTAGTACCTTGAACCCTGGGAAGAGAGCAAAGCTCAGCCGGCGAAGGCGCAAGCCCGGCTCTGCGAGTGACCTTCCTGACCTTCCCCCGCACCGCCGCCGGCCTCTCTGTTACCTGCAGCCGCATAAACTCCTGTTGCCCTTTCAGGCTGTCGTTCATGGCCTTCGAGAATATGAAACCCATCCTGCTCTGGAGCGTAGAAGACACAACACACGTGATGGCCGAGGCTGGGGAAAGGCGGGTGAGGAGGAGGAGGAGGAGGGCCGCCCCCGGGAGGAGCCTTCTCTNGAGAAACTTGGAAGAACTCTTCCCAACTTCCCGAGGTTCACAACTCGGGCATGATGTATCCCAAGGTGTGAATCGGCAAAGAAAGTAATTTAAAATGCCTTTGGCACGCTTCTTACTCTGCCTTTTTGTGCATCAGAATGTTTCCATGGCACCATCACCCATAATTAAAGGCTTGCTTTGAAATACAAAAATATTAAATTTTCATAATTAAAAAGGTGCTGAGGCTGAAATTACTCTCTGTCTATTGAATTTTAAAACAGTGATACAAAGAAGGGATAGATTTTCCACAATTCTTTTGGCACTCAAGAATATCTCATTATAGAGGTTTCAAACATGAGCCTGTGAGGATATATAGAACCTCAAACACCACCTCATAGAGGAATCTGACATCTCCTTTTACCACAAGAATTAATGTTTTTCCAAAAAGAGTCTTCTTGTTCAAGATTGAGATGTAGAGAGTATGACTTTTGAATATTTATGACTGATGATGTCTTGACTGCGAATGTTCTTGCTAATACTTATTTTCTAAATGCAAACATTTTTAAAGAGTCTGAGAAGACAGCTATCTTCCCATTTTTCCTCTTTCCTCCTCTCCCCCACCCCCCTCTTTACTGGCACAGCAACAATAAGAGAAAAGTAAGAAAAAAAGAATAGTTTTATTACTGTGGAAAATTTCTTAACATTTTTACTTCAAATATTTCCAAGAACTCCAAGCCTCTGACTTTTTAAANAATCCCAGCTCTCTCAGTCGCTCCTCATAGGGCTTGTGTTCCACCCCTTCACCATCCTCGTCGCCCTTCTCTGGACACGCTCAAGGATCTCAACATCCCTCTTAAACTGAGGAGCCCGGAACTGAAAACAGTATTAAAAAATTACTTCATTTCCCCCACATCTCTGATGCAGGAGAGACTGCATCAGACTCAATTTCTTGCTGTTCTCTCGCTCCGCGCAGGATGGCAGTACTGCACTGGCACCCACTGACAGATACTGCTTTAATTAGACTTCATCAGGGAATAATGCGTCTCCCACTGATAAATTTGTGAGAATGTAATTTTCCTTCAAAGCAGGTTATCGAAGACACCATCCACCTCTACACACTAAGCCTCTTGCAGCCAAACAAACCATTTTGGTCTGTCCAAATTTCTTCTCTTGAGCAGCAAGGTGTTTCAGAGTACAGTAGACCTCTATACTGCAGCTCTGGTAGACCTCTGTATTGCAGACGTCTGGTTTCCGTGGAGGGGTTAACAGGACTGGGCAGGGGATTTCAAAAATACCAGAACAGAGAACGGGGAGTGGTGGGGCAGGGGCTGTGGCTGATTGCTAGCGAATTTCTGAAGCAAGGATTGAGAATTTCAGAAGCGGCATAGAGAATGGAGACTACTTTCAATGAGGCATAAGAAGTCACTGTGGTTTATGCACGTGGAGGGAAGATAGGTTTGAGCTGCACCAGAGTGTAGACACTGGGGAGGAGCCCATTTGCAAAAGGGTCTGCAGCCGTTGTTTCTCCTTGCTGACACCTGCTTGCTGCTCTAGACATGAGCTGAACTACATGATTGCACCGATACTGTCAACATTCATGGCACCACGCTGGGGGACATTGCCTGTCCTGTTCCAGTGCCCAGTTTGTGAGGTCATGATATGGAGAACACAGAAAAAAATCAGACAGCATCACATATTGCATGGTGCTGTTAAACTGCTGGAATTTCTGAAGATGATATATTTCATTAGTCCAGATAGCTATAGGTATTGCTGCCCTTATAGAAGACCTATGTGCAGTCATAAAGACATTATGTAGTACTAATGCCAAGCTGGCAGCCATTAGCCAAGCAGTCATTATAAGATGTATTCTCTCTGCAAAAAATTGGTCCTAAAATAATCAGTTCTTGGAAATTTTTGGAAGTGTTACTCAACAAAAATAAATTGAGTAAACTAAAAATAGAAATAATTACAACTTGTGCCAATGCAGGTGTTTATTGAATATGTCAAATATGACTCTTCCATTACAAGAAAGAAAAAGGAACATAGAATTAGAACCAGAAGAAATGTTTGAAAGCAAGCATTCTTCCTCTTATCTTTGTATGTTGTGCACTTGGATGCATCAGTCTGAATCTTACCATAATGATTTGGGTACAAAATAATTCATTATCCCTTCAGTTTCATAATCCAGATTAAGAAGGAGGCATATCATGCTGAAGTTAGCCTGCAGAATTAGTATCTAGAAAATACATTACATCTGTATCAGCCTGCCTGAATTGGAAATATCTACAAAATGAAATTCAAAAATCTATCAATAAAAATAGTTAGGTAGTTTGAAAGAAAGAAAGATTGGTGCCCTAAATTCATACTATTTAGCAAGCAAATTTCCTTATTTCATGGTAGCATATTTACTTGAGTATGCTAGAAGTGTACTGACTGGAAACCCAAATGTAACTGTAAGGCATTTTTAACCCCATGATAATTAATTTTTTACTTTGAGACAATAACATTTTTAAGATTTATTTTAGGAATGAATGTTCAGCAAAAAAATTCAGATCTCTAATATCTTACGTTAATCAAAAAAAAAAAAAAAAGATTATTGCATCCTTGAAGACTTTTATGGCTTGTTCTATTATTCAAATTCTGAAAAAGGAAACGTGTATATATTTACAAACATGAATTTTGAAAGTCCAAGCACCTACACAGAGCACAGACAAACCTTTAGCTTTGACACAGCATGTTTGTTTGCTCTAGGGGAAGGCCCTATGATATATACTCAGTTAGATAACACATTTATCATAAACTAGGAACTTCCTCATTCTGGGAATCTCTTTATTGTAATTTTTTGTTCTTACCAGAAAGAAAATCCTCAGTCTGGTTTGTGACTGTTTTGTCTACTTCTGTGACTGTTTCATAACTTCATGTACATTACCTAGCTGTGTAAGTAAATTCGCAATTTACAAATGTCATATTTATTACTAAATTACATATCTGAAGTTTATTAAAATATAGGCTTATTCTGAGGTTTTTATTTTGGTTCCCACCTACCTTGAGGCCTCTGTGTTTCTCTGCACTGTCTCTGTTGGGCTGACACCCTCTGTGAAGGGCCTGGGAACAGCAGGGACAGCAGTCATTGTCTCTCAGAGAGGGTGTGTATGCGGAGTATTTGCAGAGGAGTTTGTGTCACATACCATTCCACATCCTTCTTTCCAAGGAGCTCATGTCTCACATGGTTTGGAATATTGGAACCCAATCAAATCAATCTTATTGATTGCCTGTATGCCAACAAGTGCTGGGAAATGTCATGAATGTGTAACAGAAATGTGGGGGAACAAAAAATGAGTAACCATGTAATGTAAAATATAAGCTGTAGCTGACATACCACTGTGTGCACTTTGGCAAAACGATTCCCAGGACATCCAAAGTGCTGTGACCATGAAGTACATCATAATAATAAAGGAATGCCTGCTCCTAAAAACCCCTAAAATTGAGTCTTAGAGGTTTCTTTATGTGACGCTTTTAGGCAACAGCATCAACAGAAAACCTGATGATTTCCAGGTAGGGATTCCAGTGGCTTCTCAAGCACCTGCTGTCTTATGGCCCACAAGACCATTAATTACATATTGCAGGTGGCTGTACCTCACTCTCAGGGCAGGAAGCACAGACAGATTTGAGTGTCTTTCCTGATGCTTAGGGCACAGAAACCATGGGGTTTTGAGTGTCTCTCCCCTCCTTCAGTACACACCTCTGCCACCTGCATGCTGGCATGTGTTACAAATTTGTAATTACCTTATATTCCACCCTATGAATATACTCACTAGTGAACTGTTCTCACAACAGCTCCTTGGTTCTATGGTGATACCCTGAGTAATATGCTTATTTCAGGGTTGCTTCCTTTTGGAAAAGTTTCGACAGAGCTCTTGTTAGATTATGTTTCATAACCTAACATTATCAGAGAAAAATAACTCTATACCACACTGTATTCTCAGATTGTATTATCAGGTTATTAAATCGCAGTTTTATATCCTAGGAAGATCTTTTAGTGGAAGGGATCAAAGCGATTTAAGTACATAAAGTTGGATTGCTTGTCTCTGGAGAAGCAGGATATAATTCCTGGAAATTACGGGTATCCCGGATGATGTGTCATGCCCAGTCCCTTGACACAGTCATCCGCCATCTAAGTAGCAAGTAATGAGGCACGCCGCTGCCTCCCAGCACGTTTCTTCCAGACAGACGAGGGGAACAAGCCGGGGGGGGGTGGCGTCGGTGCTCGTTTCAGTTTTGTTTTCTACGGCCGACGGCCCCCTGGAATAGACAAATTCCCTGTTTCGCCGTGGCTGAAGCGCTGGGAAACGCCAAGTGGAGGAGCAAGGCGCCGGGGCTTTTCGGGACGGCTTTCCGCGAAGGGCCGCAGCCGGGAGCACTTCCCGGCGATGCCGCAGTGGGGGCGGCAGGAGAGGGCCCGGGCCGGGGTGTGACACACACAGCAGGGCCGGGCTGGGATGGGCCGGGCCGGGGCCGCTCCGCACAGCCCCGGCGGGAGGGGCCGGACCGCAGCCCATGGGGACGTGGAGGCTGCCGGCAGTGATTGCCAAGGGACCGCGACCTGCCGAGAGGCGACCACGGACACGGTTTTTTTGCTTGGGAATGCCCGGGGACCAGCAGGACTGACATAGGTGTCTGAGAAGCTTGTTGCAGAACAGGTGAAAAAACCCAAACCCCAAGCCCCACCAGCCGAAGTATAGAACTGTAAAATGTGTTAGTGTGCATGTAGATGTATGTGTGTATGCATATAGGAGTGTGTGTATAAGATAAACAAACAACACCCCCCACCCCCTGCACCCCCCGTCTTGGTCTTTTATTTGCTACTAAACACCTAGATGGAAAAAGCAACTCCATGACCTCAAAGCAAACGATGGAAAAGTGGAAACTAAATTCCTGACATTGAAATGTAGCTACATCAGTGGCTTCTGTGATCTCACAGTATTTTACAAAGGTGTTTCAGTTTCTCTTTGTTGCACTTTTTTTTTCCCTGAGACAATATCATTAAGCCTATTTTTAAGCACAAATTTAAAAAAAAAAAAGTGGAAATTAACATTCATCAATCTCACCTGTTGTGGAAATCCACCCCCTCACCCTCCTAAGGCGGTTTCAGGTTGTTAGAACCTAAATGTTACATTTAGCTGTTTTATATGCCACTGTTTCCATGTTCATTTCACACATCAAGTGAAAAGGTTAACGCTAACCAGTTTTGCTATTATGTGTTTTTCCTTCCATAACAGGTATTGTGAGTGGGCTGTCAAGTGGAAAGAAGAAAACACTAAAAACTTATGTGGTCATTTCACAGTATTTTAAATCTTCTGAGAATCTCAATCCTCTCCTGAGACACACAAAGAGAATCTAAGTGAGCTTACACTGAAGTGTACTTTTAAAGCCGTATTTTGCACATCTGGTTCTCCCGCTACAGTCCACAAGTTCATGTGAGTACATTCTGTGGTTCTAATAACTGTTTTATATTTCTGTATTCTTAAATGACTTCCAGAACGAAGAAAATGAAAAAGACAGTGCTCACATGTAGCTTTGATCAGACTACATGTTTCTTAAAATGCCTGTGGTATTTTACGTACTAATTTTCCCATCATTACTGTCTCTGGTTAGAGTGAATTGCTGTTAGCAATACAGAATTTTCCCTATTGGGGAATTTTCAAAAAATGAGGAAGTTTCTTAAAGAAGTAGGTGGTGCTCTCACGTGATGTCTTTTGACAAATAGTTCTGGTTTTCCTGCCTTCTTCATTTAATTGTGAGGGAAACATACAGCAGAAATACTGAAGAGCATTTTGCACAGTGAATATATTTCGCTTTTATAAAACTATTTGTCATAGATGTTGGAAGCTGGCAGGAGGTGAGAAGGAACATTGTGGTAGGTTCTGTAAGAAAAATAGCAAGCAGATAACTTTGGTAAAGAGCTTTGATTGGCATCAAGGTCTCAAACTGCTTCAGCCTATCCAATCAAAGGATACTTCTGCTCAGGGTGAAATGGGAAAAGGTTCTTTAATGGTTATTGCAATGGTTTAGGGTTGTTTCATGCACATCTGGATTTGACCTGGATCTCCTTTTTTTTTCTCTGTAAGTGAAAAATGGAGTACAGCAGTAGACTTTCTTAGTCTTGAGTAAATTTGGAAGTACTAGTCATGCTTCTTTTGTGCGTCATAAGGCTTATTTTCCTTTACAGTGGGAGAAAGCATAGTCATTAAAGTTTAGCAATTGTAGGACGTAAACATGGGACTTAGAACCATAACAGCTAACTTGTTGTCATCCATCTTCCAGGAGTTAATCAGAAAACCTCTCCTGAAGTTCATGCCAACATTCAGAATTCCTGACAAAAAGGTGGATATGACTTACCTCCATGGGTATGCGTATCGTGAGTGTGGTGCTTATATTGTTTGTTCCAAGCAGTCTACTGTTTTGAGTAGTCTACTTTGTCCTTGCAGTCTACAGCCTCTGCTGAAAAAACACCAGAAAACTAGAAAGTATTTGGTCTGAGTGTGCTACAACTCAGGTCAGTCTGACATGAGGAATGCACATCAATCTCTGTGATTTGTTCTTCTGCAGGATTTTCTGCACAGTAAGTGTGATCATGGTGCACCTATGAGATCAGTATGCCTCTATCTTGTTTGAGAAGCTTTACTTTGGAGCTTAATTGGTGGTCTAGACTCCTTGTTATTCCAGGAAATGGCATCATGATGGAGGAATTCCATGCATGCACACCACCAGAAACTCTTGGGGACCCAAAGAATTAGGGAGCAATATGCTAGTGCTTTCATGGACAACACTTAGGGCTTAGGAATGAATTTAGTACCTAATTACATTAAGAAGCCTAGGATTTATCAATGAATCTTTCACCCTGTGAATCTCCTTTGTTTTTTTCCTTCCACTCTCCTTTTTTCCACCCCAATCTCCTTTGTTTTTTCCTTCCACTCTTCCTGCTCTTGTAATTGCTGATGTCTGCCTAGTGTCTGATTGACTGCTTTTCTCAGCTCCGTATGTTTTGCCCTTTGCAAACCAGCCATTGGGATCAGACAGCAGCAATCTGAGGAAAAGAAGTAGCTTGAATCAAATTCTTCTGAAGAGTCTAATTCCCTGAAGCCACAACACTGTAAAGGCGCATGTGTCTTACAGTTCTGGATGATATTGTTATTGATTATCATCTTAAAACTGACAATCAGAGAAAGAAGGACACATTTTAAAAATGTTTACAGTTGAGAGTCCCAGTTCAGATAGAATTTCATCAGTTAGGAAGTGCTTGTCTAATTTCTTAAGCAAATTCTGAAACTACCTCGAGAAAATAGTTCAAGGCAATCTTTCCTTATTTTTGTGGCTGTCTGGGTACCCAAAAGTAGGACTTTATTTATGTAAAATTCTATAGTTTTCTGTATTCATGAAAGATTCCTGTTACAGTGAGTCTGAATTTTTCTTGACAGCAATTTGAAAAATTATGGCAGTGCTGGACATGAGTATTGTTCTGACTCCAAATACACACTTACTGAAAGCAGTGGGTGTGTGAAAGTTGAGTATATGAATTGACATTTTGTAATGTTAAAGTGTTGTGTAGGAGTATAAAACCTTTGTCAGTAAAGAGGGAAAAATCTTCTGACAGAAAACTGAAATAATTTACATATTCAGAGGTAAAGCAGCAGAAATTCAAGAAAATAGATTCTGCTCGTAAGCTGACTGGTTTTGTCACTGTTTTAGAAAAGCACTATTGTGTAAACACATGTTTAAGGGATTAACTACTGCATTAATTGTTTTCACAGTATATGTAATTTTGTAAGCCTTGTGGTAAGTACTGTGAGAGCAGGGTAAAAAGCAGTGTGTGTTCACGTTATATTAAAATGAGGCAGACAAGAGGGAAGAACCAAGTTCTCTTTTCTCCATTGAATGCATATACAAAATTCATTAATTTTCCTCCTACGAGGAGCAGCACTTCCTACTACAGTTAGGGGAACAATTAGGTATTTGTAAGTACTTATTTACTATGTGACAGATAGTGATAAAACATATATTTTGTCATAATGAAGGACAGATGTTTAAAACAAATAAAATAAGATGTTTTTCCTGGACCCAAACAGGAAGCTTTCTGCCTGATTATCTTCTCGGTGCAATTTGGTCCTAGACAATTTTGACCAGAATGGAATTCAGTGCTTCTGCCCAGTTCTTTGTGGACTGACTATAAAGGACATTTTATAGTGTAAGTTAAAATATTAGTAGGTATTTATCTATTATTTTCTCATTTTAGGTTACATCTACATCATGAAAAGGCCTTTGCTTTTGTATATATCTTCATTCTACTGGAATTTCCTAAATGGTAAGAAGCCAAGTTGTAAGTCAGCAGTAGAACTGTTTGTTTTCTTTCCATGTATTAGAACAGAAATGCCAATTCCTCAGATTTTCTTCAGGGTTTTCCCCTTAATGTTTTAAATAAAACATTTAAATAAAGCATTTTACATTAAACTAGATCTGTGTGCTTTGATATAGGGGCAGGTTGAAGTCCCTGTCAATGATCCAGCATAGACACTATTTTAGACAAGGCATGATGCAAAAGGTTTTATTGGCACTGTCAGATCTGGGAATTGTTGCATACTCTTTAGTAGTGTGTGTAAAACCAAAAAACATTTATATAACAGAACGTTCCCATCCAAGGCACTAAAAATTACTTGTTGGTGTTCTGAAGGCAACAGCTGAGGGACTCTGCACACACAATCAACTACTTTTAGTACAGCGTCACACTGTGTGTGTGTACAAAGGAGGTGTATGCAGGTATAAGTAACCCGGTTTGTCCCAAACTTGTGTAAATGCATGCCAAAATGTTTAGCTTTTCAGAACAGAGCAGATACTTTGGTCTTTAAAATTTCCTATGGATATGTATTCAAGACATAACTTCAAAGATTAGGTTTATTAATGGAAAATTAAGTTTTCTACCAAATTTTATTTTGCAGCTTTATTCACTGTTGAAGCTCCCCAGTTACTCTACACTGTGGAACATGGGAACAATGTAACCATGGAATGCACATTTCCAGTGAATGGGAAATTAACCTTCAGAGATTTAAGTGTCAGCTGGGAAAAGAATGATGAGTTAAAGAAGCAGGTTTATGTACTTCTCAAAGGAAAGGAAGACTTCAAAAATCAGCACAGTGACTTTAAGGGAAGAACAAAATTGTTGAAAGAGAATCTGAACTTCGGACAGTCTCTCCTTCAGATCACTGATGTGAAACTCAGAGATGCTGGGATTTACCGCTGTCTTATCGGCTACGGGGGAGCTGACTACAAGACAATCCACCTGAAAGTTAGGGGTGAGTGTGCTACTACCAGAGGCTCAATTACTGTCTGATACTCTTAAAAGATTTCAGAGGAAACCCTGAAGGACGTCTGGATTAGCAGTTAAAGAAACCTCTCCAGACGGGAGTTGTGTGATGGTGCTTGCATAGCTAGTTAACTTGATGTTTCTGTTTAGGTTGAATCCATGTTCTGTCCATTATTTCCCCAATGAGGAATGATGCTGCAAAACCATTTAGACAGTACAAAGACCATAAAGCTAGTGCTTTTTGCTAAACTGCATCACAATTGTAATAAATCCTGTATACCTCTAGTTACAGACACAATAATGATATTTATTTTCCTATCAAGAGTATAATTTGCAAAATCCAAGCTGAAACTTGACCCCAGGCCTTGGGATAAAGAAAAGGTCTCTTACATTTAATATATGCTGTTCTTCTAGCTTCCTACTAGTGATAATTTTCTTCCATTTGTTTAGCTCCTTACAGAGCTATAACCCAAGGAGTGGTGAGCACAGGACACAACAAATGGAAGTTGACATGTCAGTCAGAAGGATACCCAGAAGCTGAAGTGATATGGCAAAATGGAGACTATAAAGATTTGACTGATAAGGCAAACACAAGTTATGAAACTGGACGTGATCAGTTGTATCGTGTGACAAGTACACTTACAGTCAAAAGCAGAATTGATGAGATATTTTACTGTATATTCTGGAATAAGGAGCTTCAAGAAAATACATCTGCCATTTTACACATAGCAGGTAACATTTCTAAATTTGATTTATGATAATACACTTCAAGGTGCTATGTAATTTTGTCCCAGTTGAATCAGCCATGATTTGTTTCTCTGTCCTATCTAATTTTGAAAAAGCTAAAAAGAAATACCTGGATTGTTAAGTCTTCACTTCAACAATTCTAACATGTTCATCATGCATGTGTGAGAAGAATTCAGAGACAGGAATTTTGCATGACCTGCAGTTATGTCAAAATTGAGTCTAAATGTTAAAAAAATTCCATTATTTGAGAGACATAGCTTGGAGACTGGACATGAAACTCTCCCGTGTAAATTAAATACATCTTCATAGAATATTCTGTTTTGTTGATGATTATTGTCAAATAAATTTGAACAATATGGTTTCTTCCTGACATGACAGCCTTTGCTTTAAGCATATTTAAATTTAACTTATTGTACACATATTTCTTTTCCTTCAAAAATCTGTGTTGAAGGAAAATCTGTGAATGGACAAGACCAACACAGTTTCTCATCTGACCTTTTAACTGGGCTGCACTGTACTGCTTTTGCTTTTGATTATTGTTTTCTGCATTGTAGCCTGATATGCTTTCAACCAGACTGGAGACTTGATCCAACTCAAAATTAGTATTTCTGTTCATCAGACTGTATCCTGGTCAGGTCATTTCCTTGGTTCTGTTCATCACCTAGTTTTAAAAACACCTGTGCTGGCACAACTTTTGGGCCTTACAAGGGCAAGAAACAGACAGGTGGAAGTGAGAAAGCCAAGTCATCCTTTCAATGGGCAAGTTTGTTTTTGTCAAGAAAAGCCAAGATTCAAGACCACTTATCCTTTGCATTCAGAGCTTTACCAGATGAAAGGGATTTTATTCTCTTTCTCAAATTGCTTTTTCCTGTAGAAAACTAAGATAGATACAGTAATCTCTTGCTACTTTGCACTTCAGCATTCACAGCTTCAATACATAGAGGATTTTTATCCCGCAAAGCAGGAGCTGCTCCCTGGCTGCCCAGGGTGTGCTTGCCCTGGCTTGCACCAGCAGGAGCTGGTCCCCAACCTCCCACACGTTATTCGGGTGTTTCAAGAGATAACAATAGAGGGACAATGATGAAGAAAACCTTAAGGATCAGTCCTCTTTTTTTTGTGGAGGTGGGGTTGTACCTCAGCACACTATTGACTGATACTGTATCAAGCCCGCTGATTGGCTCAAATCCTATGTCGCGGATTTTGCTTATCACAGCATCTTTCTGGAACCAACCTCCGGTGATGTTCGAGGGATTACTGTGTAACACTTTGTACCGTGGTGACAAGCAGAATGTTTGATGAGAATGTATCACATGGAATGCAGGGAACAAAGATAAATATTAACATGATCGATCTTTTTTTTATTTTGTTTGATCAAACCATGGTTAAGTGCATGATCAGCACCTCACCTTAGACACAATCTATAGTGCTGTTACCATGTCTGAACTGCTCATAGCAAAATTAATATGGTAAAAATAAAATAATATGGAAGGAGCTTGTGCAATTACATAGTGTCTTATCCCCCACTTTTTTTCCTCAAAGATTCAGCTGATGGCATTCTATGGACGGAGAGCAGACGTCTTGTTGGAGCAACTCTCATTGTTACTGCTTTTGTTGGATCAGGTCTTCTATTTATTCTCTGCATAAGGAAAGGTATTCAAATTACTTACTTTAGAGCATGTCGGTTATTATCAATTTGTTCTGTTCCTTCTTTCTTGCTGAAATGAATGAATATTCGTTCATTCTTGCTGAGGTGGAACAGGACAATAGTCTTCCTTAGATCTTTTGTCCTGAAATCACTAAATTTTTTTACCATGTTGGTTACAGTAATCCCTTGATACTTTGTAGTTTACCATTCACAGCTTCAATACATTGCGGCTTCTTTTCCGTTGGCTTTACTGGCTTTACCATATTTACGGGCTTTACTGTATTTACCCTATTTCCCACTATTTCACGGGTTTCACTTATTGTGTCATCTTTCTAGAACCAACCCCCTGTGATATTTGAGGAATTACTGTATTTCTCTTTCCTTATTGGACTTAGTTAAATACTAGCAAGTTAACAGAGCAGGTAACAAGTTATCAGCCTTCACAAACCACGTACCCATGCATGTATGTTAATTTTTCTTACAGATAACAATGTAGAACAGTAAGATTATTGTCTAATCTATTCAAACATCAAAGCACAGATTATTCACCTACTGGAGATGGAAGTTTCCTATTCTGTGTCCTTCCTTCTGAATGCTGATAAGCAGGCAGGGTACTGGAGGTTTGGGGTTTTGGTTTGGATTTTGGTTTTTTTTTTTCCCCTGCAACCTCTGAAAAATTTCACTGAACTGTGAGTGTGTGTTTTTTTCTAAGTGATCTAATTGTTATGAATTCTACATATATCTTTACTCTGGTTAAAATACTGTAAAAACTTTGAACTTTTTATGAAGTTGTATGCTCCAAGTGTTAAGTATGAAAGACTTTTGTTCACAGGAGAGTATATTCCCTTTCAGGTTTTATGTCACTTGATTAATTTCCTTGTTGAGTTTTGAGTTTTTTCACTTCACTAACTTGAACTGGACATTTTCAGTACCACAGTACTTTGGAAAAACTAAAGCATTTGCAATAATTTGTTTTCACTTGCTAGCTAACCAAAGTAAAAACTTAAAAGGAATAATTTTTAGGGTATCTAAATATGAAAAGAATATCATTAGCCCCCAGAATAAAGAATTGTTTGCAACTTGTGGCTTAACCTGGAACAAGTACTGTTCCTTTTTTTTCTTAGTTGTCTCATTGTGGAAGTGCTATGGAAACATATCATGGGAGAAGTGCTCATAAGCTTAATAGGCAACAGAAGGCCTGTAGATAATCCCACACATATAAGAATATACTTGTCCTGACAACAGGATAGGAATAGGAGCAGAACATGAAAGTGGAAGAAGGGACAGCAAAATCATTGACTTCTCAAAAGATTCCCATTGGGGGTTTCAGTGAAGGTCAGAAGTTCCCTGTGTTGCCTGATTAATATTGTTTGTGTGTATATGTGATAATATATCTATACATGTCATCATGTATCATATGTATCTGTGTATATATGCGTACATAATGCATGTGTGTGGCATAAACTACAAGTTGTTTCAGACACTAAAGTAGTACCAGCAGTTTTTTCTTTTAAAACACAAGCTGTCCTAGATGACCAGACAAGTGATTCTTTCAGAATGGAAATGGAATATGGGCTTTTTTCCCCCTGAAATAGTACTGAGAAGGTGATCCCCTTTTTGTTCACTGTTGTCTGATATGTTCAGATTATGGGGAAAAATATGCAATGGAAAACCATTTGAATAAGCATTTTCCAGAGATGTTAGTGTATAGTTTATGATGGAGTTCTGGCTAAAGAAGAAGGAAAGGAAGTTGAAAAGGAAGCCATCAGACTAGGGGCACTGAAGAATTTATTTTAAAGTCTTTGAAGAAATTGAGTGTTTTGAGTACCCATTATTACACTATGCTAAGTGTGCCCCTCCCACCAGTGTGCTTAAGCCCCTCATTAGATCTAAAGCAAGTATTTTGTTTTCATTTCGAATTTTTTTTCCTTTATTTTCTTTCAGCTACAGCAAATAAGAACAACAGAACACCTGTGTTGAGTTCATCAATAGCAAGTATGTACATATTGCATAAACCTAGCTCAATGTGAACCTTGTGGAAATGATTGCTTGAGAATTTACTTTGTAATAGTGACAACCAAATCAAGATTTAAATCCAATTTTTTTTTCTACTTTTCATTTATATAACAACAATGAATTACAACTGAAGAGTGGCTTTTCATTACTGTGTTGTCATACTGAAAGGAAAATGTGAAAGAAAAGCATACTCATTCCAGGAGCAGATGAATTCCTGATACGCACAAGAAAAGGACAAAGTGTTTTAGAAAGTGTGCAATAGGATGGGATGTGCCACCTAGAACATATACCTTAGCATGACATCACATCATGATATGCAGACTCTGCAGTGCGAGACTGTCTGCAATCTGAACCATGTTGGCATGCTCTACTATTTTCTCCAGTATTGTACTGTGCATTTGAGAGTCTGTCACAACATTCATGGCAGAAGGTTTGGCCCTGTTCAGAGACAAAAAGGAAGAAACTTTAGTTTTCCTGACAGTTTTTTTTTCTTTTTCCTCCTGTTGTGATACTGTTGCTATTTATTATGAGTGAAGCTCAGTGAAAGGCTAGTACCACCATGACAGTGAGAAATGAAGGAAAGAGTAAAGAGAATTAATGTTTACAGCGGGAGAGAAGAGATTAAAATTCTTTTGCTGCCTCTCATGATGGCTGTTGATTGTTTTATGTTTAATTTGTTGTAAGTTTTTATTTGAAAACCACCCCAAATTACACCGCTATGTGTAAATTAGTTCATACTGGCAGTTGGGGTTTTTCTTAAGAAAACCTCTCCTGAGAATACTTCCCTAAATGGACACAGCATTTGGTTTTTATCTCTTCTCCTGCTCTGCATTTATGTCACTTAGTTCTTGGGCAGCCTGAGATGGCAGTTACATTAGATTTGTCACTATATGAAAAGTTTAAACTATGCTTACTGTTGTCTCTGTGTATGTTGTTTGCTTAAAGAGCTATCAAAAGTTAAGGATACACATGACTGCAGAGATTTTTCTTCTGAAGAGAGAGAGCTGAAATGTAAGTACGAATGACAAAGGGAAAAAGAGTGGCAAATTATACACAGCATAATTCATCCACGGTCATTGGACCCTTGATTTATTTAGCCGGTTTGTTTAGCCCCTTGTTTCAACAGACAGAGCCTTCAGGAGAAATACAGCCGCCCATTCTGTCTTACAAACTCAGCACATAATTCATTGTGTTCTGTTTGTTATATCAAATAATGAATCTGGTTTTTAAAAGATATGCAAAGAAGAACGTGATGTGGAGATATTCAACAACCAAAATCAATATACTGGCTCACACTTTTGCTATAAGGAGGAAAACAAGGAGAACGCAAATCTTTTTGGACTCGGCTCTTATTTTTCTGTTTAAAGCAGTTGTTGACACAAAGAGGAAGTAGACATTAATTCATCATGGCCACTTAAGCAAATCTCAAGCTGTGACATTCTGTCTTGGCAAAAGAATAAAATAAATGACAAAATTTCTAAAATCTCTGAAACATCCTGTGGTATAGAACAGGAGAATGAAATTATTGAGGTGGTTTTTTTTATGTTCTTGCTGACTTCTAAAGCATTTGCATTAATTACATCCCAAATTCCTTTCTGCCACACTTCACTGCAGTAAGCTCATGGGTAAGCCTGCTAGACTTGCAGGTACAGATCTCCAGGCCAAAGAGTTAGTGCCTGGGAATATGCTGCTGTGGATACTGACAGATAAAGCACTGAATTTGAAATGACTTAAAAAGTTTTTTTAAAAAAGGGGATCCCAAGCAAGCGCAATTTCACTGTATTTGTTGAAGACTACTTCCCACCAGTGTGTTTGAACTACCACTTCATTTCCTCCCACAATCATCTTCTTCTGTTTGATCTTTTAATTAATTTAATTTAAAATCTTTAATTTGGACAATGAGGGAAATTTTTTGCACAATGAGGGAAATCTGTGACTTTGTTATTTTGTAATTTGGTAATTATTCCATATAACTCTTCCTTTTACAGATATGCAAATTGAGAAGACCTAGAG
>WEKX01000146.1:83931-101611 GCA_013390025.1 Pitta sordida | reverse complement strand
GAAACCGTGTCAAAGGCTTTGCTAAGGTCCAAGTACACAACATCCACAGCCTTTTTGTCATCAACCAGTCGAGTCACTGGATCATAAAAGGAGATCAAGTTAGTCAGGCAGGACCTGCCTTTCCGAAATCCATGCTGACTAGATCCAATGTCATGGTTGTTCTGCAGTTGCTGTGTAATAGCACACAAGACCATCTGTTCCATGACTTTGCATGGGACTGAGGTCAGGCTGACTGGTCTGTAGTTGTTAGGATCATCTTTCCTACCCTTCTTGTGGATGGGTGTCACATTGGCCAATTTCCAGTCTTGTGGCACAACCCCAGTAAGCCAGGACTGTTGGTAAATTATGGAGAGTGGCTTGGCGAGTTCATCTGCTAGTTCTTGGATTTCATAACCACTAACAGTTATTTGGGAAGAAAAACTCTCCCTCCTTCTTCTTCCCTTGCTTTATATACTGAGCATGATGTCAATATGCTGGTCAATTGTGGTCATCTGTCCTGGCTGTGTCTCCTCCCAACCTCCCATGTACCCAACCCTCAATTGCCTTGACAGTGTGTCCATACAAAAAGCAGAAAAGGCCTTGTCTCTGTGTCAGCACTGCTCAGCAATAACAAAAGCATCTCTGTATTATCAAGCCTATGTTTAGCACAAACAAAAAACATAGCCCAATAGCCACTGTGAAGAAAACTAACTCTCCCCCAGCCAAAACCAACAAACTTGGACTTAGTGCAAAGTCTCCTTTGCATGACACATAAGAAGAAGTGCCACATAAAATTCAGACTCTCAACGATGTTTGTTCTGAGAAATAAACTGTTATAGATAGCTAGGAAGTAAATCCACAGTCAAGTAAGATTTCCTCTCTACCTGTATATAGCACATCAGTTGGGTATGTTTATAGCTGAAAATAAAAAGGAAGTAGTCTATTTAGGGCCCAGAATGACAGATGGAAGAGCAGTTGCCTCTACTTTCTACTCAGTAACTCTGTGATTACTTCTACCATACACTGCATGGAGAACCAGGTTCACCATGTTTCTCAGCCTTACTGAGTTTTGATCTATGCCTCCTCCTACATAGCTTTACATAGTAGGTATGCTGCATTTTTGGGCAAAGAAGTATTCTTTTCTCATGAAGATGCCCTATAGAGGCAGGTTCAAGTCTGTACTCTGGACTAAAAAGCTTCTAGGTATTGTGAGAAAGGGGACCAGAACACCCATTTTTAAAATTTTCCATTCCTTGTGTCCAAACCAGCAGGATTCACAGCACCACAGTCAGTCATCCAGTCAAAGTCAGGTCTGAAGGTGTAGGGTAACAGAGGTGGTTCATCATAGCGAACTTCTATTTGCTGGTGAGGCAAATGGTTCTTTGGGTACTCCTTTGATGAGCAAACTTTTAGTAGGATGTCTCAATCTCCTGATTTATAGAGAACCAATGCATATTAATATTACCCTGATTTGAAGAGATGATTCCAATTAATTAAGATTTGCCAGCTGGTTGGATATGAGCCCTCCTCACTGCTTGTTTATATTATGTTCTGTTAGAACACATCCTGTACTCATTTCACAGCTGTAAATAAATTGATTCTAGCGTTTTAGTAGTGTTCTTCACCTATCTTTTAAAGGGCCAGATTTTAAACAGCATCATAGAACATTACTCCTCTGGGTTCTTACACCTCTGCTGAATCATGAAGCTGAGAATTTATACTAAGATGCTGTTCTTGCCTTCAGCCCCTAAGGCTTCAAACAGCTCTACCTTCCATTCCTAGTTAATTTTACATTCCAGTCTTTTAATCAAGATGTTATGTTGTACCACATCATACACTCAAATTTCCACAAGGCATTTTATATCAATACTATCAACACTATTACTTTCACCAACGAAGTGTGTAATCTCGTTTAAAAAAAAATAAAAAGACATTAAATTCTGTCTGCCGTAAACAATGTTGAATGATTTGAATTACTGGATAGAAATATAATTAGTTCTCTATTAATTTATCAAAGTCTAGCTAATACATCTCTTTTCTGACTTGGATCATTCTAATCCCTTTTTTTAAGTAACTAGAGATTTACTGATAACTTCAGATTTAATTTACCACAGTACATGAAGTGGTAATGGTTATCTATATCCCACTGTCATTAATGTGGAACTATAACCAATTGCTTTTTCCAGTTTTATAAATCTCCTCTATTAGTCTAAGCTTACTCAAAGTTAACAGAAATACTGAAATTTCCTTGAAACAATTTTCTTGATTTTAGCGCAAGTCAGTAAGACTTAGATGGTTATTTTTAGTAGCTGCTGCTGCTTCTCAGTCTCCTCAGTTACTCTGGGAATAGAAAGTATACTCTCCACAGGAGATGCTGTATTAACACAGACTTTCCGTACCTGCAGAAGCATTTATTTTTCAGCTCACGTAAATATCAGGAGAATTTAGTAGGCAGGAATATAACCATTTTGAGGCATTGAGATGATGGTAAAGTAAACTTTCAATTGAATGGACAAAAAGTGTGATTATAAAATCCTGTTAGCAAAGCAACATATAGGAAAGCCTAAACTAGATCCAAACAAGTCAGTTATGCAAATTTACAGGTACGTCTTATGAACAAAATGTTATCAGTTGAGGAATGGTTTCCATCTCACATTTCTGGGTTGATTCAATTCTGCTTTTCCCAGAATTTTGGATAGCATCTTAGCAAAATGCTTTAAAATCCCACATTGATTGAGTTTGTTCCAGATAAGCTGTCACCTGCACACAGTGCTGCCATGTGCCATGGGGGCCTGCAGACTGCCCCACAATAGTGCTGTCAAACTGAAGATCCAGAGGAACCTGTTGTGGGCAGGAATATGATTAGGCTGGATTTAAGCTGAGCTAGGCCAGACAAAAAATCCCCTCCAGCTATTTGAGAGAACTGATACTTCCTGAAGACAGCATGCAGCCCTGCAAAGATACACAAGCTGACATCTCGAAAGTAGTACAGACATGCTAACACAACTGCATGCAAATTGGTTAGCCCTTGGTTACTTCCTATAGTGATTCCTCTGTAGTGAAATTTTCCATTCTGCTTTCATTTTTTGTAGCTGTGTCAGCAGTTCTTAGTGAATAAATGTCAGATGTCGCTTGGTGATTCTTATACTTCACTCACTTTGGCTTCCGTCCCTGATATACCAGAGACGAGTGATGAGTGACTACAGAAAAGCAAATGTGTTGCTGGAAGGTTTTTTGTCTTGATTTGATTTGGTTTTGCTTTTGGTGTTTTGTTGTTGTTTTGATTTAGAGGTTTGTTTAATTGTTGGTGAGTTTGTTTTTTTTGTTTTGTTTTGTTATGTTTGGGTTTTTTTCTTTTTTTCTTCTGGATGGTCCAATCTGCTATACATTAAAATTAACAAGTTCAAATTTGATAAGGTGAGGCATAAATGTTTATTTTATACATTGAATACCTGACAGATTCTCAAACTCATTAATTTCCAAAATATTACATAGTTTAGAACATGATTTAATAATTTTGACAACTAAAAGGTTATTATTTAGCAGCTGTAAACATTATTCTATGAGCAGATTTAACTAAAATAACTCATAATATTGCCCTAAGCTATTAATGTACTTGGTCCGGGGAAAAAAATAAAAAAGAAAAAAAATCCACTCAGTGATAGATAAAGAACTACAAACCAAAGCTAAAAACCTTGGAAAAAGAAATGGAACAGGTTTCCAAAAAGCATTTAGAGTTTTCCACTGTCTTAACATGTAGCAGCTATTCTTAGTACCATAATATTCATTTAAAATTGATACGACAAGTCTGACTTTCATCTGATAACTGCATTAGCAGTTTTGAATTAGTCTGTGCAATGAATAACATTGTTCTCGTCTATTCAATTAGCATTAATTTCTACAAGTTACTTAAAGTCATATACTAGACTCAACTAAAACTGCAGATGTTAAAAGTACATTTACAATAACTTGGTATTTGTAATACAAGGACATTTGACTACCTGTCATATGTGGGAAGAGGAGCACAGTGACTGAATGATCTCTCAGTGGCTAGAGTAGTTCCAGTTTGATTGAATTGCCCTCAAAAACAGGTCTCCTGGAAATTTCTGGAAGAATCAATATGGTCCATAACTATAAATTTGGTAGAAGAGATTGCTACTGACCTTAAAATACAGCGAGCCCCTGCATATTTGCGGTCCGGTATTTGTGAGATTCAGTATTTGCGGGTGATTTTTCTGCGAGCAGTGTGACCTCGGCGTGTGCGCAGAACCTACCATGATCTCAGTCTGATTGGCCGCCAGTCTCGCTGCTCGTGGGCCACCGGGACAAGCCGCGGCACGACACGGGGACTAGCTGGGACACAGCGCGGGGACAAGTCGGGACGCGGCGACTAGCCGTGGTGTGGGGACAAGGCGCCAAGACTTCTCCACTCACCGCTTGTCCCCCACCCCGGTGGAGCACAGCCAGACATCTGAAACAAACCCTGCTCTCAGGACCGTCCTCCAAATCTTATATGGGGAGGGGGCATGGCTACGGGTGTGGCATACTCGACTACGTAGTGGGTTCGCTATCTTTGTGGATTTCACCACTCGTGTGAGGTGGACCAGACCCAACAGCCTGCGAGTAATGGGCGTTCACTGTAATAACTCATCTCCAAAACCAAAGTTGCTTTCTCTCTCCATTCACAGAATTCTGCTGCATTACACCAGGATAAAAAAGGATAGTCTACTGGCTATCTGCTGCCTTTGCCAAACTAAAATTCCTTCTACTTTCATAAGATATACAGCAGGCATGAGAAAGCTATTACTATAATCTTTTGTTAAAACTTATCACCCACAAAACTTTTCTTCTTGAAATTCACAAAACATAACAAATATGACAAAATATTTTTGTAAGTAACAATAAGTACACAAGCAGTTGATAAGATGTGTGAAAAAGAATAGAAATGCATGAGTCTTGAAAACTGAGGTGAGGGATATAAACTTCACAGCAAAAAAGGCAATAACTCAGCCTCTGCACTTTTACCCAGCTCTCAGAGTGATCATTCTGCTTTAGTATGGCAGCTGCTCATGACCAGGTGTGGCATTGAAAATAGAGCTTTCATTATTTCCTTCATTAAAAAAAAAAGATCAAAATCCATTCAATCAGGCTGTAAACAAGACAGCTGAATTGAATGCAGACAACCCACTGTTGAACGATCTTTCTCATTAATTTCCAATTACATGAAGGACTTAGAACTGTTTCTTAGCTTTGTTTTTCATTTTTTAATTAATATAATGGAATTAACATTATTCAGTTCAGTGGTTCACAGGATTGAGCAGAAATGTGCTGAGCTACAGAGGATCAAGTCATATTTGCTTTATTCAGGCATGAACAGGCTTACTCATTCTATGTGTGTGATAGGACTCCTCGTGAAGAAGAGTTTTTAGGCTCTCATCCAACAGTGTAGTGAGCAGGATCAGGAATCTGGTCTTACAGTTCATTTGGACTGGGAAACATTGTGTACATTAAAAAATGTCATCTCAAAAATGGTTTACACTTTCAAAATATGTTCTTGTAATAACATTTGTATTTTCCATTGATTTAGGGCTTCTTCAGGTCCATCCCTATTCACATCATTCATTCTGAGCATTGCTGATGTGCTTTTTCATTGGAGGCATAATCCTGTGAGGTTCTGAGTTCCACCCAAAAAGATGCTGACAACTTCAGCATCTTCAACTCCTTCTTCTCCCATTAAATGTTAAAGTTTGTGCTACTAATAGTAACGAACATGCTGAAGGAGCACTAGGGAATGATAATATCACTGTTCATGTCTATGAATACACTCTAAATACCTAACTAGACATAGATTGTTGTAAGAGGAGAAAAGAGTATTTTTTATAAATTGGAACATTAATGGAGTAGTATTATTTTCAAAATGGATTGTGACAGAGCACAACTTACAAAAGTACTAGAAACATTATATGAAATAAATAGTTCAAAGACCTACTGTCAACCTAACCACATTTTATGGGATGATCTGTGATGCACATGGCAGTGAAGCTGAAGTTCTTATTTTTTCGTGGTGCTGCAGGAAGAAGACACTGTGATTTGGTGCCAGTGTTTGATCAATAAAGAAAAATGTTGGCAATACTTTCAAATATTGCGCATTCTTAACTGGATGACATGAACTCCAGTGATTAATAGTGGGATAGCTTTGAAACATTACTGGAAAAAGCTTTAAAATTATTTTCCTTTGTAGTATATTTCCATTCAGTGAATTGGCAAGAAAATAATAATGAGAATTTACTGGTATGAATAATGCAGCATTCCTACATTCTTTATACTCTTGTCCAACTGGCAGTCCAGTTGCTGCAGCATTACCTTGATTTCCAGATACAAAAACTAATGTATGATTTGAAATACAAATATTAAAGTAGGTTTTCATCTATATTCTTCTGCAGTGTACCTAAGTAAAAATTTAACTGTTATTTAGTATTTCAGATTATTCTTATATATTTATAATCTGCAGAAATTCTACCTATTTTTACATAAGAAGAGGTAATAAAAATTTGGTACAATTATGCTCCTAAGCCCTTAGCAATAGCATTTTATCTTATTAAAATACTTGTAGAATCTATATCTGCTTTTAAAACATATTAATGAATGGAGTTAAATGAGATATGTTTAAAAATATTAGAACAGTTGCCATCTACTGAGGTGACCTGATACTCTGAGTTTTTTCCTATTTCTGCATTTTGAAAAATACATAGGATGAAAGCCTCCGTGTTTAGTTTTGAACCTTATTTCTGCAAAATAATTTAGATAGTTCTGTGAATGAGGCAACTGATGACAAACTCAGTGTATGTCACCCATGGTAAAGGTTTTTTTTCAAATTTCTCCTGAGACCATGGAGTTCATGTTTTAGAAAGCAGTAACAACTATCTTGTTGAATATGTGCCTGATGCTTTTTATTTATTTTTCCCTTCATAATTTAATTAAATCTTGCAGATCAATTCTTTGGAAGCTCTTCATCTCTTCTCTGAAAAGCTCCGGATGGCTGAAATAAAGCTTTAGTGTGCTTCCGTAGATTATGCTAAGCCTAGATTTAGGTGAATCATTAGCATAAATTCTCTCCAGTTGACTCTATGCAATATGCAACAGGAAAGCTGCCTTGTTTCGACACAGAGATATTCTGTCAATAAAGAGATACACATCCTGTACTGGAAAGGTGTCATAACTGATGGTGTAGACAAGATAGCACGTGTGTTTAGTTGAAGTTTAGTTTGGATAGGAAAGACACCTTTTGAAACACATATTTTACCATTGAGTATCATCTCATAGCAGTCTTGCAGAAATAGAACTTTCTAATGGAAGTACATATACTGAAAGATCTTCTCCAACGTGTCCATGGTGTAGATGCTGGGTCTGTGGCACCAACTCACTCCTCTAGCCTGTGTTGAATAAATCAGTGCAACAAAAGCCTGAGTAAAGCTGTGCAAAAGTCATTCTGTGAGATGCGAATAGGAAGAAAGGGTTTGCTGGGGTAAGCAAATCTGGTCTGGAGACTGACATTAAATAAGACAGGGCAAAATACAAAGAGGAAACAAATCTGAGTGCTAGGAAGTATCAGAGAACCAGTTATGAAGGCAAGGAGGTAGATTAGGAAACCTAGTCCTTAAATCAAGTGTGGAGAGATAAAATCAGTAGGTCAGGACTTTAATTTGATAATGAGTGCAGTAGAAGTGGTAACTAATTTGTTGAGAAGGCTGAAAAGGGGGAGGCAAAAGAGAGGAAAATCAAGGAAGAGACAGGAAAAGAACAAATGAGAGGAAACAAGGTGGTGAGTTAGGGAGGACAAATACTCCATACATAGTAGAAGTTTTGCTTCTGTGCCTCATCTTTCCTGGGTGGTTGTGTCTGCTCTTCTGTTCCCCATTACTCCTCTACTCCTGTTAGATTCCTGGTGTGCCTGTAACCTATGGACTTGTCTGCAATATCATTTTAGATGGATCTCATTAACCAATTACACTGTAATTGCAGTTTAGCCTTTAAACAATGATGTTTGGAGGCTAGTGCTGTCAATACGATTCCCGTTCTCTTCTGCTGAATTTGAACTTAAATGAAGACTCATTGCTATGTAATTGTCTCATCACTAATCCTGCTCTGTGAGACAGAACACTAAAGCTGAAGTGCCATAGGTATATAAAAAAATATTTGGTTTGATTAAATATGCTCAAGAACCAAAATTCTTAGTATCAATAATATTCTAAATATATTAGCATAAAATACCTGTGACATCAAAGTAAATAAACAAATGTTATTTTTCTACATCAAAATCAATAGATGTAAATATTCCATGCAAGTAACTGATGGACCTTAGTGTCTCTATTTGATAGACAGTCTGCATTCAGGGTGTTGCTAGATACAGTGTATCTAGTACTACATACTCTGCAAATACAGTCAACCTCCGCAACTCGTGGGGGGTCAGGTCTGTGCAGATTCCGTGAGTCAAGAGTCCGTGAAGATAGCATACCCACGAATATTCAATTATGCCATGCCCATAGCCATGCCCCCTCCACTAATAAGGTCTGGAGGGCGGTCCTGGGAGCACGGCTCTCTCTTTAGGACCTCATTGAAGTGGAGGAAATGCCTTTTGCTCTTTCATGGCTGCAGAATCCTGGCTCCCGGAAGGGAGCTGCATTTCCGAGTACAGAAACCCTGTAGCAGCCGGTGCGGCCAGAAGCCTAGAAGCTGGTGGCTGCTTCCTTGCGGATCTGAGTAGGCATGGAGCCTCTTGCCTCTGTCCTTTTGCTACTGTGTCTGTGTTGGGTTTTATCAGGGTTTCTGGTTTCTGGTGTATCTCCCTTGTGTTCAAACATGATGGAGGCATCGCACCGCTCCAGAGCAGTTCCCTGGAGGAGGTCGAGAACTGCATGCAGCCAGACCAACACTGTGAGCCAAGGGAAGCTGGCCATTGCTGCTTCTCCCCAGCTTGCTGTCGCCTGTCCCATCCCTGGTAGGTGGGGGCTGGGGTCCGCCTCCCTGTCTCCCACTTGGGCTGTCCATAGGAGCATGGGCCACCGGTGGCTGTGCAGGGCGAAAGAGCTGGTGGCTCTCTGTGATCTGCTCCTGCTACCACCCCTCAGAGATGTGGAGGTGGGGGCGGATGGGTGGCAGGAGCTGGTGCAGCACCAGAGGACAGTAAGGCACCCCGTGCCTGGCGCCCCTTGTCCCCTACGCCTGATGCCCATAGTTTCTCCCCTTCCCTCTCCTATCCTCCCTCCACACCTCCTCCGCCCCACACATTCTAGAAGGGTCCCCCCAGGCCTGCCTGGTATCTACTATTTCTGTGTTTCTGACAAGGCAATAAATATCAACAAAAAACCCACAGTACACATACATACTCTTCTGCTGCCCAGAAGAAACTTTTTATTTTGGGCAGTGAGGGGAGGTTCTGGTGCGAGCACTATGGGTCATACCATGACATCAGGAGCCCGTGCCACTGGCATCAGCACACACCGGGCTCTGTTGCCTATGTTGTGACCATGCGGGCAGAGCTGAGGTGCGGCGCCAAATTAGTGGCTCTGCTCCCACCTGCCTGGGGACTACACCTCCCATCCATTGCCACCCTGGGGTTGTAATTGATGGCGGCAACCATTCCCTGCCATCCCCCAGTTTGCATCGACCCCACTCTGCCGTGGCCAGAAGTGCTGGCATGGCCCTTGTGCCTCTGCGCCAGCTGTGCGGCAGTGATCCTGGCATCACGAAGATGGTAGCAGTTCCCCTCCCCCCTAAACGGTGAAAATGAAGGATGTACAGCAAGTCTGGTGGGCGGTGACAGTGGGTGGGACCAATTATATATTCATAAGCTCATTATATATTCACAAGCTGACGGAGTTCTCGGTACACTCTGCACACGTGTGAGGTTGCACAAGTTGTGGAAAAATCAACTGCGGCTAATCGGACCCCGCAAAGACATGGATCGCGATTAATTGGAGGATCACTGTACTGGTAGTAAAATTATGCTGCTGTGCCATAAATACTCTCAGCTGTGTGTTCATTTCTCTGAAGTGCAGTTGCAAAGCAATAGAATAATCATATATAAATAGCTTAGAAATATTTCACTATGAAAAAAATCTTGAAATGCTATAAGTGGGTTTTATCAGTGTTTGAAATACAGTGAATCCCTGGTGCATTGCGACCTCTGCATTACGACCCTGCCCATTTGTGAGGCAATTTTCTTGCAGTTTTGATTCAACCATTTGCAAGTTTAGCTGGCCGACGCATGCGCACTGCCTCTGCTCTGCCGAGGGGCGGTGCTGCGGTGCCTGTGGGGCAGGACTCACCCTGCCCTGCGGGGAGGGGGCTCACAATGGTGACACGATCACCGGGGTCCGGGGTGGGGGTGAAGCGGTACAGGGTTTGGCCTGTGGGAGCGCGGTTGCAGCAGTCCTGAGAAGCCCACAGATTCTCGGGGTTGGGGGAGGTGTCTCCTGAGTCAGAGGGGGCTCAGAAACAGTTCCCTTTGCTTCCCCATGCTCAGAGAGCCTGAGGGAAGAAGCAGAAAAGTGTCCGCAGCACTCCAGAGCACCAGGGGGTGGGGCAATGGGCATGGCCTGAATGCATATTAATGACCTGCACTTCTTTGCGAGTTTGGCTTTTTGTGAGGCCCGTGGCATGACCCGTTAATCGCAAATGAGGGGGTATAACTGTAATCTGTCTATATCTATATGTGTTTTGAATAACAGTTTAACTGAATCTGCATGCAATGATGCAACTTTATCACTACATGATAAATACTATTTTTTCAAATAGCAGTGGTTAGTAATGCTTGGAAATACTAAGCAAAATTTGTATTCTGACTGCAAATCCATATCTTTCAATGCTCAGTGAAAGCGAGACAGAATTCAATAGTTCTTTAAAGCTGACAGAGACATGCCATCTTCAGTTGTTGCCATGATAGGATTTCATCCATGCTGATAGAACAAAGACATTAGTGATCAATAACTGATGACATCTGATTAAAAAGGAGGCAGAAGGTTTACTTGACTTCTGACATAAATAAGCAAAGTAATCACAAACATAGTAATAAATAAATAAACATTCATGTGTACCTGAGCAAGCCTCTCCCCTGGGCAGAGTCCTTAGCACTGACTCAAGTGTGTGCAGAAGAGCCCATGGCATTTAAATACTGTGGTACCTCTGAACTGGGGAGCATTCTACTCTGAAAGCATACAGAAGAAAATGAATGTTTAGAGAGAGGGATCCTCACACCCAGAGCACTCCTAACAAAGCCGATGGGGGAAATGCTGACTTTAAGACAGGCTTCCCTTTCAGGCGTCAATGTAGTCCATGTTTGAGTTCAGCACTCACTACACGGCATGAGTGACAGCCACATTCTGCATTTTACATGCTGACTTTGGAAGCCCATCAAGACCCAAATGAGCTACCAGGTGCCAGAAGAGGGTAGAGTTCTTTTAAATAGTTTGGGAGACCTCTAGTGGGCATCCTTCCTTGTCTCCTGTTGTAGCTCCAACATCCTATGTAAAGCAAAGTTGCATTGCCATGTAGCTTAGACTATAAATGTGTATGCCATAGATTACATAGTTTGAATTATTAAGAATGACTCATCTAAAGCAATGCTATTAAGTGGAAATCACACAAAAGTACAATAAAGACTTTGATCTCAAATGTTTGAGTTATTTTGAAAAATGATTAAGCTATATAATGTTGAGCAGAACAACATCAACATACTTAGAAGTCTGTGTTCAAATGCTTATCTTCAGATTTATTTTTAAGACCCAAGTATCATTTTAAGATTTGCAAAATAGAAATGGCACCTTCTATTTAGAGGTCTGATTCAAACTATGTTTGGATCTCCTTTTCTGGTTCTATCTGAGCAGTCCACATTGTATAAACATCAACATAATTGAAGTATCTTTGGACTTCAGACTTTTTTTTCATTATATTTTTGATTGTAGCATGGAAGTGGGACAACAAATCTTCAACTTGTTTACAAATTCAGCAGAAATGGACAGTAAGATTGAAACACTAAAATTTAGCACCACCTCATTTACAGGAATACTTTCTAACACAGGAATTATTTTCTATTCAATTCCATACAGAATTTTTATGTCAGATGAGTAAGATTACAAAAGTTATGTTTATTTGTACAAATGTCTCTTTTTCTGTTGTTTGGTGATCAAGAGAGCAAAATACAGTGAATCCTCTCTGTATCGCGACTTCTCCTTCATGACCTCGCCCATTTGCGAAGCAAATTTTTCGCAAATATGATTCAGCCGTGTGCGAGCTCAGCTGGCTGAGACATGCGCAGTTTGACTCTGCTCTGCCGAGGGGCGGTGCAGCAGTGCCTGTGGGGAGGGACTCACCCCGCCCTGCAGGGAGGTCCCTGAATGGGGAGACTGCCTCACGAGAGTAAGGCAAGCTGTGTGCTGGGAGGGGGCTTCTGTTCCCCCGCTCTCTGGGGCCGTCCGGGAGCGCTGCCACTCTCTCACGGGACTGGTGGATGTTAAAGGGAAAGAAACTCCCATACCAACCTGACCCCTCCACCCCCCTACCCCCACGGCGGCTTGGGCACGGTGCGGGCACGGCTTGGGCACGGCACGGGGTGGCTCAGGAATGGCGCGGGCACGGCGCAGGCACAGCATGGGGCAGCACGGGGTGGCTCAGGCATGGTGTTTAGAGACCTGCGACACCCTGACCCGCTTCTGTGTGCTCCGCTGAGACCCTGCGTGAGCACTGGGGCCGGGCTGGGCTGGCGGGGGGAGCAGCAGCGCGGAGTTTGCGCTGGGAACACACACGGTCAGAGCAGCTGCTCAGAAATGGTTCCCTTTGCTTGCTTGTGCCAAGAGAGACAAGGGGAAGGAGCAGAGAATTGTCCGCAGAGCTCCGGAGTTCTGGGGGGTGGAGCAATGGGCGTGGCCTGCATGCATATTAACGACCTGCAGTTCTTTGCGAGAATAATGTTTCGCGAGGCCTTTGGCCTGTCCCTTTCCTCACGATGGAGGAGGTATAACTGTATTGTATTGTTGCTTTTCTAAGAGACGATTAGTGTTTCTAATGCAATTTCTGTTTTCATATTTAATACTCATCCATAAAAGATTTTGATCAAACAAAATATTTAATAAATAATTAAACAATTAAAAATAATTCCCTATTATAAACATAAGTATGTGGACCTCAATCATTTTATGCCAGTAACTAATTGGTGTG
Source organism: Pitta sordida (assembly GCA_013390025.1). Classification (NCBI taxonomy): domain Eukaryota; kingdom Metazoa; phylum Chordata; class Aves; order Passeriformes; family Pittidae; genus Pitta; species Pitta sordida. The sequence goes on along the minus strand of WEKX01000146.1, from coordinate 88,417 downwards.
TAACTGCAGTGAAATCAGGAGCATCTTGAACAAAACCAGACATTTGTCTAAGTGCCTGGATGAGCAGATGCTTATTAGTTTTAAATTATATATTCAGTTTTGTAAAATAGTGCTTTGCCTTTAATAAGATCTTACATTTGGAATATATGAGAATTTAAAAGTATATATATATCCCTTTTTTCCCCCCATTCATATTAAGAAGTGAAACAAGCTATGACGAGAAAAAGGAATCAATCTGCTTTTCCTAACAGTGGGTACTAAACTTGCAAAGGTGCATAAATGCCTAGGTCTAGCTCTTGTGAGACATGAATTTGATGGAAGTAACTGCATTGGCACAGCTACCTGTCTCCAGAAGCATTTCCCTCTCCTTATACATTGGCCCTAAAAATCGGATCATGTCTCAGCCTTTTTCTATTTCCCCACCAAACACTGTGTTCCTCACTCTGTTCCTTCTCAGGAGAGAAATGCTTATCTTATTTATACCTTATAGAGGAAGAAAAAAAGTCTTCCTGAAGATAGGTAGAGGAAACAATAGGCTTCCTCACAGAAATTGCTTGGCATATTTAAGTCAGTCAAGATCTCTTGGCATCAGTTCAAATCATAAAGTGCAATCTGTGAACACCTATGCACCTTGCCAGTTCCAGCCCACTACCACAAGTAACTGGGGAGTCTTTGTTTTTGCCAAGTGGTGAAGGAACACGGGGTGGAGCATGTGTAACCATCCACCTCTGTTGGCACTGTAATAATTCTATTTTGAATTTGGTGTGGGGAGTTCTATTTGCTGATGTTAAGGGAAGGTTTTGAAGATTGCTTGATTACTTTAATGGTAATGGTAACTCAGTTAATAATAATCACAGAGAAAGCCTTTTTGTTTCAAGGATATTTATAGCTCAGGAGTACAAAGGCTATACACCATCACAATAAGTCTCTGATGTCCTGACAGGCCAAATTTCCATTTCCTTCTCTGGTGGTTGAGTCTCAATAACAATAAATTCTTGTGGGATAATCCAAATAATTCAAATTTTATTCAAGTACAAGTAATACTGCTTTAAAAAAAGTTATAATTGAGGATGATAAAAAACAGAGTCATAGAACAACCTGAAAATTTCTCAGATCTGTGGGGCTATTCTACAGAGCAACATCTCCATCTCAAACTACTTGAGGACTGCAATTAATGGAGAAATGTATAAAGCAATATTTAAATTGAAAAATACTTGATACACAATTTTATAAACTACATTACAAAACTGTTGAGAAAAAAGGTCTTTGAAAGACTACAGTAAGACTAAGTAATAGTGAGATGAGATGTGGCAAGGTGACCGATAAAAAAGACAAAAACCCCTCAAGTGCAATTCTAATAATAGAGAAAGGTTATGAACATAAAGCTTTATGCAGTTAAAAATATTTATTATGCACGTAGAAAAGAATGATATCCAGAGAAATTTCTACTTGACACTGAAGTCACCAGAACTCTTAGCTGTATTGGCATTGTGATCCCTAGTGAAATTCAATGTAGGAAACACAATGTGCACTGAAAGGAATGATCTGAATTACATATATATTAGTTTGCTGCAATTATCTAACCATTTAGAATATATTTTTTTTAATGTCAACACTTCTGTGGGTTATTGAGTGAGTAGATCATATAAAAAGATAGAGACATGGACAAGAACTTCTGTATATAATAAAACTTCTATCTATATTATCTTCATTCACAATATAATGTTAGATTAGGCCTTCATTTGGAATGTCATGTTCTGTTTGTCCCACCCCAAATAAAACACAACAAAATCAGATGTGACTCTGAGAAACTCAGAGGCATAGAGATGTCCATGTGAAAACCATAGTCAAAATGTCTAGCTGGGAAAGGATGCGATATTGGCTGCAACACAGAAAATGAACAGGGTAGAGACGGCAAATGGTTTAGATTTACCTATTTTGAGAACTCAAACACATACATATACTGGATGAAACTGGAGAGCAATAATGTTAGAAAGAAACATAGATATCTGGTGATAAATGCTTAGCATGAATTTCTGAGAAGATTGGATACTTAAATATGTATATATATTATATATATATATAGAGAGAGAGAGAGAGAGAGATTACTGCACATGATATTTTGGATGGCATTAGCCATAAAAGCACTTTTGAAAAGTAATAGAGCCTTAATGATCAGAAATACACCCTGATCTTTAATTATAGGATGTTTAGAATTAAAGCTTCCTCCCCAGATAGTGTTATTCCATATTTATCCACTATGCGGGTTCTTGCATTTTCCATTGAAAAGTCTCAGACAGGATCATGGAATCATAGAATCATTTAGTTGGAAAAGACCTCTAAGATTACTGAGTACAGCCACAAAGCCAGCACTGTCATGTTCACCAATAAACCATGTCCCTCTCTACCACATCTACACATTTTTTAAATACCTGCAGGGATGGTGACCACCATTTCCCAGGGTAGATTTTCCCAATCCTTCCTGTTAAGAATTTATCCCTAATACATATCCAATCTAAATCTCCCCTGGCCCAACTTGAGGCTGTTTCTTCTTGCCTTGTCACTTTTTACTTGGGAGAAGAGACAAACCCCCACCTGGCTACAACATCCTTTCAAGTAGCTGTAGAGAGCAATAAGGTCCCCCTGAGCCTCCTTTTCTGCAGGCTAAACACCCCCAGCTCCCTTAGCTACTCTTCATAACAGTTGTCCTCCAGACCCTTCACCAGCCTTGTTGCCCTTCTCTGGCCAGGGTCCAGAACCTTCAGATGAAACACTGGTCTTATGCAGCCTAGATTTATGATTTTTCGATGGATGCTTTATTTTTGATGTACACAGTGTAAGACATTAGGTCCATGTTTTTCATCAGAGTGAACTTGCTATCAGTTCTCCAAAATACAAAGAATCCCATAGGCATTGAAGGTTAAGCTACAGTGTAATACATAGTACTTTATTTGATTAAAAAAAACCCCCAAACACTATGGCTTGTAATCACAAGACCTGAGAAGTAGTACATTATTTTTATTTTCATTTAAAAATAACAACAGTAAAACCAAAGAAACAATAATGATGACAATAACAAAAGTAACTACATAGTCTGTTTGTGCAGTGCATTTCTTTCTTCATGCTCTGTAAGTGAAGGATTGCTATTTACAATATGCTCCAAGTCTGCTTTTCAGAAGACAGCCCAACTTGGCTGGACAGCTTTCAGTTGCTACTGGAAATATGTCACTTATTAGGAACAGAGGGGTTGTTTATCACTGTCTCAAGGGTTACTTTGGCTGAGGCGAAGAAACAGCTCAGTTATATAATGGAAAGAGTTGGGTCAAAGGATAAGAAATTTATGTAGTGTGTGCTTGAGACTCTGGCAGTGAATACTCAATTTCTCATGCATTTCACAGAGACGGTGAGTGATATCATGGTTATATAACTCTTCCATGCATCCCCAAAACCACCTCAGAGATATATGGGCTGAAGTGACAAATAAGAAACTCTCCCAAAACTTCTCAGATAAGAGAGTAAGATTTGTCCTTCCTATTGTTCCTTTCAGCCTCCTAGTCAGTTAACCTCTAGTTAGCATTTAGTCTTTTTACGCAGACCCATCACCTTGCCATAGTTCAAACCTTTTGCCATACTAGAAATGCCATCTCTAACAGAGGTCTATATGGGTGCTGAGCATCATAATTTCTTTAGTCCTCACCAGTATTAATGGGAAAATACTCCTTCCCATAAACTCAGCTCTGATTTCTGGTGAGACAGCAGAAAGGACCCAAATCCTGTCTGCTTTATAGATACCACCTCACTGAGTACCGCACTGCGTTTCAGCAAGCGAGGGACAGTTATAAAGAGTTGAACCAGTGTTTCCATCTGCTTATGTCAATGTTAGAGGTCCCAGTTCAGAGTAACCAAAACATCAAGTTCTACCACAAGGGAAAAAAGAAAAAAATAACTATGCAGAATATTTTTAAAATTTCCTCTCTGTGTTCTAGTTGCTAGTATCGAGGACATCCTTAAGATAAAATGTTTAACCAAGCATCGATTTTTCACGCATGAACCCAATTACCATAACAACAACTCAGTAAACAAATACTGGTAAATCAGAACTTCACCCTAATTATCAAACCCAGAACCTGGCTCCTGACTGCAGTGACCTCTGTTCCTCTCTGGGGGAAGGAGGAACGGCGGATGGAGCCCCTTTAGGAGGCAGAGGGGGCGATGGGAGTGCCGCTGTTGCCCCCCCGCGGGGGCAGAGCCCGGCCCAGCACCTGTTGCGCCGCCACTTGCCCGCGGGAGAGGGGCATGTCGCCTCCTTCCCGACCAACTTCCCGGGGCGTAGACGGCCGCGCCAGGTGCCGCCCTCGCCGTGATGGGACGGCGGGCGCGGGAGGGAGGGGGGAGTCGAGAGGCGCAGCCACAGCTGGCAGCGCGGCGGCCGAGCTGGGGCGAGGGAACTGCTGGTGTGTGAGCGCGGCCACCCCCGCCCGCCGCC
>WEKX01000146.1:72877-83802 GCA_013390025.1 Pitta sordida | reverse complement strand
TAGGGAGCGCGGCCCCGCGGGGGTGGCAGCCGGGGCTGGGGCAGCGCTGCGGGGAAAAGGGCAGAGCCCCGCGGCCGGGGGGAGCCTGGCGCCGGCTCGGAGGCTCCCTCATCTGCGGTATTTGAGGTGCAAAATGTGCCCCGTTCCCCTTCAACCCGCCCCGCTAAAAAATTCCCAAACAAACCCGACAGCGACTCGCGCACCTTTGTACCCTAAATGCTCTCGGGGGGAGGGGGTGGGTTTTTATGCGAATGCGTGAATGAGTGGTATTTTGTGCGGGCTGGAAACGAGCTAATCCTGCATAGGAAATGAGAATCACTTTGAACTTTCAAGTGTACCTGAAATGTTTAGAAAACTCTCAAATGCAAGTTCCCCTGGGCTGGAGCTGCGCAGAAATGGAGAAAGACTCCTTTCATAGAGCGAGGGCAGCTTCGGGGTGTGTAATTTGCTTAGCCTCTGAACTCCATATGATTTACATTATTCAGATTTTTAAGCGCCTTTCCTCTTGATCTACTATTATGAAGTCATTTTAAAGAATATTTTACAAACTGTAACATTATATGCTGCATGAAACCACACTTAGTGTAGAATATCTAAAATTAGGGCTGCTAGCACACATTCATGGAAACTGGTGTTTAATGTCCAGGACCGGTGGGGGTGGGGGGCGTGTGTTTGAAAAATGTAGTACTTTGCATATCATCTTGAACAAGCTTTCTCCATGGGCACAAACCAACATGAAAGGCCAACTTGGGAGCTCTCAAAGCTCTCTGAACTGTAATGAAATAAAGCAGAAACACAAATTTGAGGCTAATTCAATTCTCTCAACTTTAAACTTGGGACTCTGCAGATAAAAGTATTCAAGGTATATCATGAATAGAAAGCAGAGTTTCAGAGACCTCTGCAACTGTTCTGTGAATGGGTAGTAAATGCAGTGAACTAACAAATTTAGAAGAGGAGATTAATACTGCAGGGGCCTGTTAATGTGATGATATATGGCACCTGCAGGCTGCCGGATCTGCTGATCAAAGAGGAGCATGGGGATCAATCTCTAATCAGAGCAACTGTGAAGGGCCAGAGTAAAGTGATCAAAAGACTCAGAGACCCAGCCATTCTGACAGGAAGCCAATCAGACTTTGTGCACAGTACAGGAAATTATCTGCTTTATGTGAGAAACCACTCACTTTCTACCCTTTCCCATCTTACCGGGTGTTAGATGCATTAGGGCACAAGTTTATGACAAAACGGGTTGGCGATTAAATACGAATGTCTCATGCTGTTGTGCTGCCTTCTCTTAAATGTGCATGGTGTCTGTATGGACCATATCAACACAGAGCATTGTCATTGCTTTGCTTTAACTTTGTCAGGACTGGAAGGAAACCTGCTATGATGTCAGTCAGCTCTGAAAGGTCTGTTACAGGATAACACAGCTGGGCTCTGAAGGGCCTCCAGGGTCCAACAATGGGAGTGCAACGGTGTAGAAGGTAGACCATACAACTTAGAAGCAAAACTTAAATAAATAGGCGTAAGTTTACGTGACAGTACAAACTAGATTCTGTTCACGTGTATCAGAAATGCTCCTGCCTTAGGTCAGGCTTCAACTAGTTTGTAATGCAATTTGGCATGCTCTAAGATAGTCACTACATCTTAGAATAACTGCAAAGCCAGGAGAACTTCTATTAAAAAAAAACAAATCCAAATTTGTGCTGAGACTGTACAGTGTGGTAGTTTATACTTAGAAGTACGTATTAGTTTTCTTTATGGTTGTTCAATTGTAAAACTTACTTTAAAAATTAGCACAAGTTTAGGTATAGCTAAGTACCAGCTCCTGACTTTTTTTAACTGATTTTAATTATTTGGGGGATCACTAACACTGGTCAAACCAGTTCTGACTTGATTTAATTAGAGTGATTTTTACACTCTGCTGCAATCTAAAGATTGTATAGCTTTTAGCTAGAGGCAGGTTAAAACTCCCTGGAGTATGAGAATGAGATATTGCTGTTCACATGCCAAATAATCTCTGGTCAGGAGAGAGTGAGATTTTTTTACTCACGCAGTCTACAAATAAAAATTCTGTCCTCAACTTGTAAAACTGCTAAATGGCCAAGAAGTTTTGCAGTAGAATGGATTACAGTGTTACTCAGCTGCACATGCGTGCTGTGGTTATTGCTTCAAGGTGATACTGAAGATGTCTATGACCAGTTATTAATTCAGTGGGAGTACTTGTGTTACAGAGGGTAAGCATGTGCTTAAGGATTAATTTGTTCATAGCTGGTATTTACTTATTTATTAGCTAAACTATTATTAACATTAGAAATACAATTTGACTTTTTGCTAATTTTAGACATAAGGACCTCTTTGTTTCTGCTGCATAGTGAATGTCATATTAGGTGGCAATGTCCTAGTGTAAATATTTCTTTGTACGTAATTGTAAATTAAATATTTTTAGAACATTGTTTTGCTGTTGCCTTGTGGAAATTTAGTGTGTTGGTTGTTGTGGGGTCAGGGTAGCTCCATTTGAAACCACTTAAAACTTGCCTCCATGTTTTGATTTGCCTGCCCTCTGTTATAGTGAGATTTTCATTAGGAATAGGTTTTCTTTGTAAGTCTGCTTGACAGTAAGGGGTTTTATGTGATTTCTTTAAAAAAATTTCTGTTTATCTTCAATGATTTTATTTTATTCAATGGAGTAAATATTCATCTGTAGGATCAAAGAAGTTTATGCAACAGTTTTCTGGAAAGTAAAGTAGGAGTAAATGGTGTGTGTAGTGGTGGCTCCCATTTATCTGGATAGATTTTATTTCTACAATTCTTTATCATGTTGAAACATGATTATGCTTTGAAGAGTTTTTCATACTTAGGTGGTTTTATCATTCCTCTTATGGCTGTCTGATATATTTATTACTATGTTCCCATATTGAAATAAAGAGTTAATAAAAATTGATTGTTCAGTTTCCTTTTGAGGAACAAAACTGAGTCTCTTGTGTCTTGAATGTGATTACTTGGATAATTTACCTATTTCCTCTTTCCATTATATTTCTTGCTTCATTTTCATCTACTTTTGATGGCTGTTTTTGGTGTAGTATCTTCATCTTGTTTCTGTAGTTTTGGCAACTTCTGAAGGAGCTATTGGTAGATTGAGTAATGTGATTAGCTTAACCGTGATGGTCTGAGTCCACCTGCTTGTGTGATAGTTTAATATAGATTTGATTACTGCATGAGATGGCAGGAGAGTCTAAATTCTATTTTCTTGGCTGTCTTAGAACAATATGCAATAAAAGCTTAAAGTAACTTTGCTAAAGTATCAGCTGTTATGTTTTCTGTGAGAGTTATGAGGATGTCTCCATAGAAAAAACTATTGGATGCCATAAGCAATGGCATGTATGGATTATGTTGCATGTGCATTTAAAATGTACTAATGAATGACTTCAGAAGGCCAAGAGCCTGAGGTCAGCTAGCAACTCACAAGGGCCAACTAGAAATGCAGTAATCCCTCGAATTTCACAGGTGTCCGGGACCAGTAGTGTCCCACGATAGCTGAAATCTGTAAAGAGAGGCACATCATACATATGCAAATAAGCATCACCCCACCCCCTCAGCCCTGGAGCGCCAGGGGGTGTTCCTGGTACCTCCCTATGTGTGACGAGACAGGGGAGTGAAGGGGCTCTTCTCTGCCCTTCTCTGCTGCTGGGGAGTCACAGGGAGTCCCTGAGGTTTGCTGAGCTCGCGATGCCACCGGCGGAGAGGGTCCTGGGCCCCTGAGGGTGGCCACGGCCACACCAGGGCCGCTCTAGGTGGCAGAGGTGACTCGGGGCCTCCCTGGGACTGCACTCTGCCCAGCCACTGTCCCTCCACGGCCCTGGGGCGAGCAGCTGTAATAGATGTTGACATCATGTTAAAAAGCTTCCCCACCATGTAACCTCTTCAACACTCTTAAGGGACTGAACTCTGGGTGGTCCTTGAGCGAGCAAGAGGTGCTGCCCCCCTTGCATGGGCTAGTCTCACTCTCTGGCACGGCAAAAGCACTTACTGCGCGTGCATGGCCATTCCGTGCTCATGTGACGCAGAACAGCCCCATGATCAACTGAGGGAAGTCAAAGATATCTTTGTAGGAAAAAATAAACAACATGAAAAATTGAATCTGCAAAATTTGAGCTGCAAAGAGCTGAGGGATTGCTGTACTAACCTTCCTGCACTTAGTTTCAGGTATGAATGAACATCAGTAAATAGAGTTGCTAAAGTAAGTCTTAGAAAAAACCCTACGTGATTTCTGTCAATCCAGTAGCACAGGTAATGTACCAGTCATGATCTGTCTTTTCACAGGCCTTAATTTCTTCGGGGTTTTTGTGGTTTTGTGGGTTTTTTTCCTCCACATGAATGGAAACGGTTAATAATAAGTTTTGATGACTGACTGATTTATAATCTACTTCTTAAATCATCTGAAATAGGCAAGATTTATATAGCTCAGAAAAAAATCTGAAATGTTTGCCCTTGAGACTGAGTTTGAGACTTGCATATCTCAGGCCATCCTTGGGAAAAGTTGGTGGATGCAGCTGAAACTGAGTGAGTAGCTGAAGTGCCAGAGGGAACTTCTCTCAAGTCCTTACTGTGTGCATGGCCTGACGTGTCTCCTCAGAACTACCTAGAGGATTACCTGGTTTGTGTATCTCCAGAGGGAGCTTCCAGTTTATTCAGGGACTACGGGGACTACATCACAACAAAGAGTTTCTAATTAAGTCACTTTAACTTGGGCTGAACAACTGAAAAAGGTGGGGATGTCCAAGAGATGCGACACACTGAATCCTTGCAGATGAGAATGTCAGTGTTTTTGCTTGAATGCAGTTATGTGAGTGGAAAATTCTCTTATAAATGAACATATGTTATAGTAGTGGGATGCTGCTTCTGCTGACTCTTGTTGAATTGAAGAGTGCCGGTAAAACCTGTTGACCACTGCTGGGTAACAGAAGTTTTTTCTTCATTTTGAGATAAGGAAGTATGATATATGAGGATGTGTCACCTAAAGGGAAACTTGATAGTGATGCAATTCTTCTCAAGTTTATTTGTATTTAGTCCTAGACTTGTTTTAAAATCCTTTTCCTGGAGAACGATGAATTACAGCATACCCTCTTTTGACTTTAAGCAGAAGACTGTGGCAAATTAGAGAAGCTGTTCAACACTACAATAAATTGCAGAAGAAGAAAGCTTTTAAAACTGTTCTTTGCCTTTGTAGTTTACTTCTGGCGTATTGTCTGCCATTCATCTGAGTGCTGCTTGGGACTTCTCCTTAGTCCTGCAGCTTCTCTAGATTTCTTCTGTTAGGTAAAAGTAAAGGTTTTACAAGCTCAGACCATTTGTTATTTGTCCCAAATATGTAGGCATTCCAACCTTCCTGTATGTTTGTGAAGTATCTGGATCGGAATTTAATGTGGAATCTTATTTTTGCATTTACTAGTTATTATTAGGTTGGCAGATCAGACTTAGAAGTTTTATGTCATGTAGTTTGGGGGTTTTTAGTTTTCCTGTCAGTGAGACAGAGTTCATAGTGGAGAAGAAACTTGAGACAGTGACAGCTACATGACTAAAGAGTGTATGTTGAACGTTGTCTTCACATGAACATAAAGCTTTATATATCTTGTCACTTCATCCAAACCCTTTTGAGTCTTAATTATTATTAATTATTTTGAGTCTTAATTATTGAGTCAACATGAAATAGCCAAGTACTGGATAGTACCAAACAGAAGTGATCGTGCATTATAGCCGAGTGGTCTTGGGTTTTTTTATTTGTGTTAGGTAGTTGCTGATTTGGGGTTTTGCTATGTTTGGCAGTTCCTGATTCCTAGAAAGAGGATGTGCTGAGCAAGCCCACTTCCCTTTGCTGGAAATGAGCCTCTTCAATTGCTTTATAGCTAATTCTTGGTTTTACCAAACATCCATGCCTTTGCTTTTTAATTATAAAGTGTATTCCGTGAATCTGTGAAAATACCCTTCCTGGTGTGTAAGCATCTTAGGCGTTGGCCTGTACATATGTAGTCTTTTAGCAGAAAACAGTAGGACTTAGAAGATGTTATAGAACAGAAAAGTGACACGTGGAACACAGTTCTCTTAGTAGCACTTGCATATCTGTATGAGTGCTTTGTTGTTTCTGAGAAATGAACTGCATATTAAAACTTACTTATCCCTGTCATTCCCTTTTTGGGAAAAGTTTGTCACCTTGTGTTTGAATGCGAAATGCTTTTATTCAAGTAGGTAGCTGAAAATTTGTAGTATGTTATTGTGAAGCTAAAATATAAATTGATCTTTTCAAGAGGTTTTCTTTGATTGTAGGAATGTATTTTAAGGTGACAATGCCTGGAAAATTTGTTCATGGCTCCATCTGTAGACATGCCAGCCTTCATGTTCATCTGTCTTTTGATCTTCTATTCTGATATCCTTCTACTGAGATTTTAAAACCATATCTCCAATGTTACATTGGGCTGTTTGTATTTTATTTTGTGATCCTACAGCATACTAAGCATAACCTAATCAGTTTCCACAAAAGTTGGTTGGCTGGGTGACACAAAGCTGGACTCGAGATTCTCAAGGAGAAGATACATACACAATGAGTGTAAGAACTATAAAAAAAAAAAAAAAAGAATGTAAACAAAAGGAGAGAACCCAGCTAATTCCTTGGTCTCCTGCAGACCTTCTCTATTAGGGTCAGCAAGGGCTGTCATTTTTTACTGAGTCTAATTAGTTCTATTCCCAGTACAGTCGACCTTCTTGCACTTCGCGCCCCCCATATTGTGGCTTCAGATCTTAGTGGCATGAGTTCTTAGTGAAGTAGGAGACCTGTTTTGCAACTGCGCATGCGCGACCTGTTGGCAGCAGCGGCTCCGGCCCCGGCCTGGATGGAGAATGGGCGATGGTGGTGGCTCGGGCTGCAGCGGGGGCAGCACAGGCGGCCGCGGGGGCATGGGCGGTGGCGCAGCCGCCATTCAACGTGGAAGTTGGGCTGTGTGGGTCTGAATTAAGACTGCGGATGCGCAATATAGGAGACCCGGCTGTATTCTGTTTTTGTTGATTGTGCCCATAGTTTTGAATTTCATCATTCACCTTTCATGGACATGCTGTACGTTTGCACTGGGCTCATAGAGTGCTTGGCTTCTTGTTGCTGTGGGTGCCTCTGAAGTCCTGTGAGTATGTGCCACCCCCAACCTGTGTAAGTGTGCTTTTACTGTTGCTGACTGGACCATAGTTGAGCTGGCTGCAACTGAAATTAAAGGAACTCGTCAGCTGTTTAATTAGTTCTTTGGGCCATTGAATTATTATTTCTCTGTGTGGCTGTTTTCATTCACTCTGAGCTGATTTGAGACTATGCAGGCTAACTCTGCAGTGTGTGCATTTTTTTTTCCATTCTGTTTTCTTACTTCCAATTTCATATGCAGATGTTTAGAGCCGCGGAAAGTGAATATGAATTAACCTCCCTGCAATCCAATGCAATACAGGGAGAAACAGAATAATATAAATGTTCAGAGGTTATTTCCTATTTAATGTCATTCTTTCATAGTAGTGAAAATGGGAGAGTTGCAAGGGAATATTCAATAACACCTTTTCTTTCAGTAGCGGTGTGACTTTGTGTGAACTAATCCTCATAAGTTATTCATTTATCTTGCATTTTATGGTAAATTCATTCAACATATCACTATAAACACAGTTGTTTTAAGGAGATTCTTGTAGGGTGAATGGCATTTCTGTTCCCCTATGCTCTGAAAGCCCAAAACATTGAAATTTCTCCTTGGTTAATTAGAACTGGTTACTAACTGCATTAAAATAGTATGCAGACATGTCTCAGTTTGATCACTGTTGTGCTGATTTCCTCACAAGAAGTGCACCACTGGTCCTGATTAAAGCAAGGTGAAGGCTGAGGTTTTAGTTGTGCACCTTGCCAGCATTGTGACTGGGATTAAAAATCTTTGGCTTTAATTTTTTAGTGGTTGATCTTCTGGATGAACAGTGCTGTTGGTTTGGTACCTATCCCATTATGTTCTCTATGGTGCTACAGCTCTGGAAAAGGAAAGCAAAGGAGGTCTTCCTAGCTTTCAGCAAATGTCTGCTGTATCCAGTGATAATTTTGAGTGCTGGATTTAAATTTCCTTATCGTCCTTATGTGGTGAAATGTTAAGTCTGTCTGTCTCGGAAAAAGGAAAGAATGTCTTGGAAAAAAGAAACAATGCTCCTTATGTTTCCTGTACATTTAATAGCTTTTTGCATTGCTGCTGCTGTAATATTCTTATTATATTCTTATTATGAATAGGCAATAAATCGTGTAAAAAGGTGGTGGTGGAGGGGTGGTAGGAGGTTAGATGCTGCAGTTAATTAGGGAATTGGTCCTGTAATCTGATAAATAGGCCTCAAACTAGGTTCAGGCAGTAAAAGGTAAATAAGTGGTGTCCTTTTTGTAGTTTCACTATTATATAGCTTTAAACCATTAAAAACCATGTCAGCAAAGTTTCCATGAACAAAAAGCTGTGTTTAAAATACCAGGGAATGTAATGTTTGAAGAGTATCTTAGACTGGAAAAATAGTTTTGGAGATGTTCTTAGCACACTTCCCAGCTCTCATTTTCTCTCTGTCTCTTTTAAATATCACTTGTTTCAAAGCGCATGAAGCGGGAAAATGACTTTGTTGAAAGAGGTACTGATTTGTGAACTAGNCAGCGGCACGGGGTTTGGTCACGGTGGATCCGCGGATTCTCGGGATTGGGAAGGGGCGTCTCCCGAGTCAGAGTGGGCTCAGAAACGGTTCTCTTTTCTTCCCTGTGCTCAGAGAGTCCGAGGGGAGAAGCAAAAAAGTGCCGGGAGGTGGGGCAGTGGGCATGGCCTGCATGCATATTAACGACCTGCACTTCTTTGCGAGGTTAGGGTTTCGCGACAGCATTGGCCTGTCCCTTTCCTTGCGATGGAGGAGGTATAACTGTAATGCTTGTTTCAATTTTTACCTTTAGTTCTAGTCTTTTCAAAAAAGTTCAGTTGTCCGGTTTTTATTAAACTGTTATCTGGGGAACTTCACTGGATGGGCTATTGCATGATAGCAGTTAGAATATCTAAGTTTGACATTGATTGTTTTACTTTTTTTCTCCCAGTGTACTTTCTGTGTACCATCTGACTGCCTTCACCATTGTTCCAAACAGTTTGAACCATGAGTTCTAGGGTCTCCATGTTCCTCCTTGGATTGACAGGAAGCCAGCAATCATTTTATGCAATAGTTAAACATTAAAAAAGACACATGGCACAGGAAATTCTTTTGCTATGTGTGAAGGTATGACATTTCCAAACTGAAGGTGGTGTTCTGCCTATTTCACCAGTGGTGAGTAGTTATATGAGGCCACTTCCATCTGCAGGGAGTCTGTTTCACTTGCTTGTGGTTCAAATGCTCTAAAACAGAATAAAAGGAATGGATGTAATAACTTCCTTATGGAAAAGCCATAAAAAGCTACAGGGCCATGTAAACAAATTGGGTCATTTACAAGATGTTAAAGTGATGGATATTCAGTCCAGATTCAAAGGTGTGGATTAGGTTTTACAGTCATCTTGACTGAATTTTGCCCTCAACAAGATTTGTTTTTCTGCTAGGAATGTCTTTGACACTGTGTATGACAAATTCTCAGAAAAGATGTTTTCAAACATTTCAGTGCATTCAGATTAAAGCCAGGAAACAGCAGAACATTTCAGTAGTATGATTTGGTATTTGGCTAGGTGAATGAGGGGCCTCGCTTGATCCACATGGTTACACTGTGAAGCTGTAGTGGAACTTTGTAGCATTCCCAGGGAAAATAAACCTAAAGAGTTTCCCTTCCGAATTTAAACATGCCTGAACTAATTAACAACAAAAGCAACTGTTTTGGCTCCCTGCTCTGTTAGTATAAATAGGTTCACATAGAATGGCAGTGACTGCGTTCCAAGTTAAACTGTGCCAGTCGCAGAAACTTGTGTCGGATCTAATTGAAGCACAGGACATTGTGGAGTGTCAGCTTGCAAGGTCCTTGTGACTCACTTTATCATTTGTCAGAAAGTACTGAAAAAGTGGAGCAGAAAATATGGTAACTAAGATTTCTGCATGTTAAAATGCATTCTGCGGGTCATTTATTTGCTTTGATATAAATGTAAGCTTATGAGTGGATAATTTTCCCACGTTTGGAGAAGGGTCATTGGTGTTAGCTGCTATGGAGTGCCTTCCTTCTCATGAGATGTGACTGCTCAGCCAACACAACTTCAGCTTCCTTGCATACCTCTTCATGCACTAAAATCTGCAGATCACTTCAGAATGAAAATAACTTTACTCAGCACAAGTTTGGAGTTAGTTGTAATTAACTGTACATGAGTAAAGCTGCTTATTTATATGTATGTGCTAAATAATGAGCTGTTGATGTATGTTTTAGATGCTTTATAGTGTACCTGTGAAAATTCAGTCAGCCCTCTTGCACTTCGCGCCCTCTATGTTGTGGCTTCAGATCTTAGCAGCATGATTTTTTAGCAGTGTAGGCGACCCGTTTCACAACTGCGCATGTGTGACCTGCCAGCACGGGCACCAGCGGCAGGGGCAGCACAGCTGCCATTCAACGCGGATGTCGGGCTACGCAGATCCCAATTAAGACCGTGGGTCCACGTTATAGGAGACCCAACCGTAATACAGTGATCCACCACATAGTCACGATACGTAATTTGTGGGATCCACATACTCACTGTTGATTTTCCAGCAAGCTGTGGGACCTGACACATGCGCAGAACCTACTGCGAACCCAGTCTGCTCACGAATATGTAAATTGGTCCCAGCCGGGAGCTGGCGTGGTCGGGATGTGTTTAGTGTAAATGCGTGTTTTTGCATGGCTGGAATTGTCCTCTGCTGGGCTACAAGACAGGGTGACGGGGCAGCCATTGTGAGAGCGGGGG
>WEKX01000146.1:53696-63984 GCA_013390025.1 Pitta sordida | reverse complement strand
GACCTCATTGCTGTTTACAACTACCTGCGGGGAGGTTGCTGCCAGATGGGTGTGGACCTCTTCTTCCAGGCTGACAACACCAGAACGAGAGGGCACGGCCTCAAGCTACGCCAGGGGAGGTTCAATCTTAACGTTAGGAAGCGGTTTTTCACAGAGAGAGTGATTGCATATTGGAATGGGCTGCCCAGGGAGGTGGTGGAGTCGCCATCCCTGGAGGTGTTTAAGAGAAGACTGGATGAGGAGCTTAGTGACATGGTCTAGCTGGGGGGTGCAGGGCTGGATGACCCTGGGTCCCTTCCGGCTCGGAGTGGCCTGCTAGACTGTGAGGGATCTAGGTGGTGTTACGCTCTGGGATGTGCTCTCGGACTCTGTACGGGTGTTAGGTGGTGAGTTGGACTAGATGATCCTTGTGGGTCCCTTCCAACTCATAATATTCTGTGATTCTGTGTGTGATTCTGTGATTCTGTTATGAACTATTCAGAAGCCTCAAACCTGTGCTTGTGCAGTATCTTAAAGGGCCAGTGCCCGTTAGATTCTAAACGTCTCTCTATAACACTTCAGTTTTATTTCTTAGTATCATGACAACATTCAAGTACTAAAGAAGTGTGAGCAATTGAAAGCACAAGGTTGAATTACTTACCCTGTTCTGTTCTTGTAACATCTTTCTTAAACTGGGGAGCCCAGAACTGGGCACAGTACTCGAGATGTGGTCTGGCCAGAGCCAAGCACAGGGGAAGAATAACTTCCCTAGTCCTACTGGCCACACTGTTCCTGATACAGGCCAGGATGCCACCGGGGCACACTGCAGGCTCATATTATGTTTTCTGTCAGCCATTACTCCCAAATCCCTCTCCATTTCACCACTCATACCCCAGCCGGTAACATCCGTTTATCATGTTTCATTTTTAACTTGTCGGAAAAGAGGCTGTAGCAGTTGTGTCACTAGGGCTTGAAAACAGTAAAATCTTTAGAAAGAGAAGAGAAACAGAAGAGTTATGGGCGTAAAAATTACAATGGTCACTCAGACTTGAATCCTGTTTACCAAGAAAAAAACAATTAAGAATTATCAATTTACCTTCTAAATATGGAAATTTTTTAAGAAGTAAAGCTTAGTGTTAGTTAGCTTACATAAATATTAGGCTGAGAAGAATTCAAGGAAAATATTGTTGATTGTACTCAAAAAGAAATGCTTTGTATTTGAGATGAAAACAATTTATTAAAGGTAGGCAAAGCAAGGTAATTAAAGATGTGTGCATTTTGAATATCATCAGATGGTAATGAGGCCAAAAGGAAGAGATAAGGTTAAGTAAAATGCTGTGATCTCAAGACTGTAGATTAAAAGAAAACACTAGTAATGAAACCTGTGTGCCAGGGCAACTCCCTGAGAAATATCTAGAACATAATAACAGCCATTCCAGGCCAAATTCAAGATCCAGTTGGCTCAACCTGTTGTGTTTGAAAATACTTATTAAGGAACATAACAATGATTCCCTCATCTATACTTCTGCCTTCTAGCATTTTAGAAGTCAGAATTTTTTTTAAGGTGCAAGTGAAATTTTGTGGTTTGGTTATCCAATGAAGTTTTGAAACCCTGTAAACTTTTGCTTTCTAGAGTTTTTAGTGAGAAAGTTTAACCATGTAACAGATAAATATCTTCTTTTCAAGCTGCTCCAGACTTTGGATTGTCCAGTTGCTCTCCTGTGTAGTGTTTGGGTGAGTGTCTGTAGTAAATATGTACATGTGTAAATGTCTGGGCATAGGAGATACATACTTTATGCACATTTTTGTTTATATCTTCTGGTATTTCAAGTATCAAAAAGTACTGGCAAGTAGTATTCAAGATACGAGTACACCATTTTACACAGAAAAATGCATTTACACAGTACAGAGCACCCCTGGAAGTCACAGGGGATGGGTCTGGGCAGGTTCCACGAGTTAGGCAATCTGTGACGGTACGGAATCATGAATATTCAATTGCCACCTGCCTGTAGCCATGCACTCTCCACTAATTATGTCTGGAGGACAGCCCTGGGAGTGTGGCTTGCACTGTAGCACCCCATTAAAGTGGAGGAAGTGCCTTTTGGTGCCTCCCGGCCACGGAATCCAGGGTCCAGGATGTTATGCGCACGCATGCAGTCGCACAACTTGCTGAAAATCCAACCACAACTAACTGAATATGTGAATATGTGAACTGCAAATATGTGGGGTTTCTCTGTAATAGTGTTTTCTCTGGTTCTCTGTGCTTTTGCTACAGGTTCGTAATATTCGGGCTCTTCATTTAGCAGTGTTCCCAATAGAACAGACTACAGCCTTTCACATGGAAAAGATGCTGGGAAATTGCTTTATGTTGTGGTCAGATCTTGAGCTAATAAGTACTTCAGTTGAGTTGAAGCTGTACATTTCACAGGATCAAGCTATTTAAATGTTCCACTTCAAGGGTATCATTCTTAATATGAGTAAAAGTTGTTGTAATTCAGGTGGTAACTGTAAAAATGGCAAGTAAACTTCCTCAAGTGTTCTTTCCTTAGCATTAGGTTGTGGTGTCAAGTGGTGTTATGTTTGTTTTGGCCTCGATTTTCTGCCCATAGACTTTTTTTTTTGGTTTGTCGTCCTTCATGACCAGAATCTACTCCTCCTTAATGCCTCTGCCTAACAAGAGCAAAGACTTTTTTTTTTTTCCTGTCCTTGATGATTATATTAGATCCCACTTTTTAGAGGAACTGCCCCTGGGGTAGCTTCTTCAGTTTGGCCAACAATATTAAGATACTGCGGAGGAATTGCCAATCTCCCATCCTTTTCCTTGCGCTCTTTCAGACATGGATTTTATTGTAAGAAAGTTTACCACTGATTTTCATGAGTAACCCCCATCTTGGTCTACCTTGTGTATGATAGTGATTGGTTTCCACTCCCCTGTCCTCTTTAAGCAGAATATTTTCTAGGGTTTCTTAAATGAAGGAAAACACATAATACAGAGTACCAGATACTTCACCTTTCTGAGGGAAACGATTGCTTGCTGTGAGATATGTTTCTTGGTTGCTGCTGGGATCCAGTACGGCTCTCCTGGGCATTTTTTCCCTAGTTTCCTATCTCTGGAGGGTCTAATGGTATTGGGGGAGGAATGATGAGTAGTGGATGTTTGATGCACAAACAGGAAAAAATTATAAATTGAATTTATTTGAAGCATGTTTGGCTTTATTCACTAAAATAGTTAGACATTCATGAAAAGAGAGGCTGAAGTGGTGAAATGTAGTAGAAATTTCAGATCAAGTTGCTAGTACTTCCTTTCCTGGCTCACTTTCAACTGTGCCTGTGAGCGCAAAGGAATGGCATGTATTTATACGTTTGTAAATAAGGTCCCACACATTTTCCACTTGAGACATGCACTCAGACCTTTTATGGTCAAGAAGGGGTGTTTCCTTCTGTCTGTGAGCTACTCGAAGAACTACAGATTTCCAAGTGTGCAGTTCAGAACCTTACAACTAATACTTTCTAAACTTGAGTTTAAATAAAGAAGTTTGGGGAATTAGAGGAAAAAAAAGTTCTCCTTTTCCAGTAGCAAAATACGTTATGATAAACAAACAGCTTTTGAAGTTGATGTTTTTGCCAAGATAAGTTGACTCATTCAGATTTACTTATAAAAATAACACTCAGATCAAGTTCTCATGACTGTGTTCACAATGTCTATTTATCAACAGAATTTCTGTTGAAAAATAGACGGCTTATTAGGATATCTAAAATTCTTACTGGATACTCATCAGTTGTTTATAACAGCGTCACATACTGTAGCAAAGGTATTCTTAAAATAATTGATTTTGTATGGGGTTTCTTGTTATTGTTTGTTTTGGGTTTTTTGGTAAGACAAACAAAACCTCACAAAACAACAAAAATGCATGGAAAAGAATGGAAATATTTCAAAAATAGTAGCTTCTCTCAGGTCTATTTCTCTTACCAAAGAAAATTTTGCTTCAATTTGACTGATCTCCAGTTCTGTAAGATGGATGCAGAACACTTAAATATCGCCATCAAAAAGTACTGTTGTATTGAGTAATATTGAAGGCACAAATAAAATAATTTTAGTAGCAATTTTATTGCAGAGAGCATAATAAATATGTTCTTTATGTGGAATGATGAACTATTTTGCGGAAAATGTAGGGTACAAAATATGTATCCAGGTGGGGTTTAATTTTGTCGGTTGTTTTGAAAACTGGAAATACGTATTCTGAAGTTGGACAGTTGAAAACACTTGAAGCATGTTACAAGAGCTATAGTGTTTTGAGCTGTTAAAAATAGTTTTAGTACCTATGCCGTAATGCACACAGTACCCTACTCTGGCTCTTATACAAAAAGGTAGCTTAAGTAACTTTTCTTTGAAGCAGCTACTTACTGTCTTCAGATTAAGCAGAAAAAAGGCATTTAATACTTGCTGAAAAGAAAAATGCCTGTAGGAATTCTACAGAAGAATTATGACTCCTTGATTACTAAAAGGGATAGGTTTTGAAATTTCTACTTAGTTTCCTGAAGATGTGCATCTTTGTGGAATGAGATGTAAGACTTGACATTGAAATGTTTTTCAATTTCTGGACTATTTAATTTGATCAAAATAAAATGACAGCAAGCTGGACATTGAAATAACAGTGTGCATCATATGTGATGAGAATAGGTTTTGAATTATATTGCTTTTATGCATTTTGAATATTCTGATAACCTTAAATTGTTTGGGAAGCTTGTGTTTTTCTACGCAGAAAAGATGCACTGCACATAGTAGTCAGTTCCATTTCACTTAGGTTACCTTTTGTCCTAACATTCTTCAAAGACAGAATTGGTGCAGTTCAAATCACAGAAGTCTAAATTTGCCATCATTAGAGACACCAATAAAGGATTTGGCTTAGCAATGTATGGGGGGCATGTGTGTAAGTTGTCTGAATCAGTTCATACAAGTAGGAATTCAAGAATTAAGATTGGCTTGCACATGCTTTCATAATATAGAGATCTTTGTCTCCAAGGTCATGTTCTTGCATTAGCTGGTGTTATGTAATCTTTGAAAATATGTAGTCATATCGTAGATGAACCAAGAAAGTAATTCCTGTTCCAAAGTAAAAATCAGTGTCATAATAGACTTTCGAGGGCACTTTCTCAACTTAACTCTTCATTACTTTGTGTAGGCCTAGAAATCCCAGTGCCCGTAGTTAATTAGTGGTGTAATCCTGAACTTTACTCAGCCAGAGGCAAACAAAGCTATTACTTAAGTGGAAATAAGTGAGCAGGATTAAAACAGAGAAAATTAGGCCTCAAGGGGATCAAGTGTATTCTTAGAACTCAATTGTTGTCACTTAATGTGTTTAATTATCTCTTGATTCACAGGGCATGCCATGTGCAATTATCTGGAGCTACAAATAACTAATCTGCAAATTTTTGAGTTAAAACTGCCTTTTGATGTTAGACTAAGCTATGTCTTCTGTGAAGTCTTACTCTAGAAACCAGGGACCCATTTTTATGTTTTCCTTTTTTTTTTTTTTCCTCCTGCCTCCTCATATCAATTTAATTACCTTTTGTACTGTTTCCCCATTTCTAACCTTTTATGGTTATTGGCAGCATGATGTATGAGTTCTCTTCTGTGTGATTTTGTAGCTGATGTTGGTTAATGATGTCATTGTTGAAAACAGAGGGGTTACCAGGGTGACTTCACAAAGGTCTTTTTGACCTCTTTTTCCTATGATTGCACATTCAACTTGTTCCTCAGTCACCCATACTGAGTATCCTGGATCTGATATCTGTTTCAGGTGCAAATCACATCCATGACCTACTAGACAGGAGCTGAGTCCTTTGTTAGCCATAAGGTGAATACTTTGATCCTGATCAGGAAACTCTTCAGACTCAGTGCTGAAAGTTCTTGCTGCCCGGATGCTTTGCTAGATCAGGGTCAAAGTGCTGAGTGTCTTGTGGATTCAGATCTATTTCTTCTGCCCTAGTGACTAGCTGTAGTTAAAATGTAAAGGTATGATAAAGTAAGATGTCTAAAGAGAACCTGTGTATTATAACCATAAAGTCAAATAAATCACAAATTGTGGCTACAAAATAGTAATTTGGGCCTGATTACCTGTGTAAAATATCAGAATTCTTATTAAACTTAAAGACCCTGCTGTTTTGCATGTTATCTGTGCTTTTTTTAATGGTCTTTCTGCACGTAACAGCAATTGTTCCTCTGAAATACACAAAAGTATGTTTGGTTACTTAAAGGCCGCCTCCTGCTTTGAGTCATAATGAAGCAGGTGGCATCTTCTATTACCACTGAAGCTGAAAACATGATACATAAGGAATAAAGGAACAAAACTCTGCAGTTGGGGAATTATCAATGAAAAGCTCTAAAGACAAAACCTTTCTGTGATTCAAAGCCTTGTTAAAAATTCAGATGACTCTTTCAGATCTAAGCTGATAGGAAGGCTATATATGTAAGCCTGGGGTTATCTGTGGGAGCTATGACTATGATGCCACCAAAGGGTTAGAGTTCAGTCTTTATTTTCAAATCTCTTTACTTCTAAAGAAGCAGGTCATTTGTTTTTGTGTTCCATGGTTGTTGTTTTTTTAACTGAAATTAGCAGAGGAATAATTCCTAGCTGTCGGAGCCCTGAAATTGCCTGCACCATCAAAAAAGCTTAATGCAGTTTTTGTGATGACTATGTATGCAGTGTTGATCTTTCCAATAGCAATATGATTGCTTTTTAGTACAGCTTCAGGATAGTCTTAGCAGACTTTTTATTGTCATTGTGTTTAGTTATCAGAAGTCTTGCATTTGAGTGAGGGGAAGGTAATCCAAAACCGTGTTTAATAACAGGAAATATTTGCCATTTCACCTCCAATACAAAGGAATTCATGTTTGCTGAAAAGCTGGGTCCTTTTAAAGGTCAGAACTGTGGAGCTGTTGCATCCTTTGCTTTCACAACTTCTTTTAGTTTTCTCTGTTTAGAGTCCACCTCTTTTGCATTCCCACCAGATGTATGGTTTGGGGTTTTGTGGTGTGGGTGGGCTTTTTTGGTATGTGCGTGGTTTTTCATGGGATACAAAAAATTTTTATGAAAATAAGAGTTTAAAGCTTTTGGACAGGAAAATTGAAGTACAGTTTTTAAATTGATGAGGTGGAGAATGTGACACTGAGTTTGGATATTAGTAAGTCAGACATAACTATAGTAGGTTTTATTGCCAATTTTATATTTGTAATAGTATCCTTACTGCTGAAGTTCAGGGCTCCAGTTATTAATTTATTAAAATCTTAATGAAACAGAAGAATATTTTGGAGCTGACATAATTCAAAGTTGACATAATTGATGGAGGCATTTTGTCTTTTATGTTAAAGTGGATGCTGTGCACAAAATGGTGAGGTTTTGTTGTATTTTAAGGCATTTGACCTTGAGTGGGAAGTTTACTTCAATCTTTTAAGTTTCCCAGGATTTTTATCCTGCAGTTCTGGCCTAGGGACTTACTGTCATTTGAGTAGCACCTTCACCATCACAAAATGACTGTCCTACATTTGCCTGCCAAGATAGCGGGGGCACACTCCTCAAGTAACCAAATAACATTCACTGAAAAATATTCTGTGAAGATGTGAATCACTAGGTGCAAATATGCGACGTATGACTGTATTTACTGCTACTTAGCAGATTTAGCTTATCACGGCATCTTTCCGCAACCAAACCCCTGCAATATTTGAGAGATTACTGTATAAGAAAAAATCATATTTTCATGTAAGCAACTTGTTGAATGCTGGTATTCCTGAGTTCTCATGGTAACCATCTATTATATTGTATCATGCCATAAAAGAGGAGTTCTCTTGCTTTAAATTGAGCTGTTAAACCAGAGAGAGATATGTAAAATTGAAAAGCTTTTTAGTTGATCATGGAAGATGTGCTGTCAGCACTAAAATACTGCATTGATACGCAAGAGCAGTGAATGTTGTCCACTGCATGTGAAACAGTGGAACACTGTTCTATTCAACCTTTGATCTGCTCTGCAATGAAATAGGAACAAGACCCTGTTGGACATGCACATTTAGGCAGAGCCAGCCTCTAAGTTTTGGTAGACAGCCTTACACAACCAGTAGGATCATTCACAACTTATGGAGTCAATCCCATTGAAATGTCTTATAGGATCAGTCTTAATATGGAATTGATAAACTGGTAAATTGTGATCATGTTCTATATCTGTGACTCTAAAAGATACCTTGTATGCTGTGCTCTGTAAGTTTAGGTGGTACGTAAAGAAATAGTTCAGAACACCCACAGATCTTAAAAGATGTGGTTATGTACAAGATGCGTTTCTTTTTCTCTGCACGAAGGTGAATGCAGCTGAACTGTTAGATTTAGTGCTTCTTATTGACATTACTACATTTTCTAAGTTAGTAGGCTTTACAGGGTGACCAGTGTCCTGAAACTCTGTCCTTGCTTTGGTGGGAAACTATTGAATAATAAGAATTAATTGAAAATTGCATGATGCTTTTTGCATCTACAAAAATAATCTTAGGCCTGTCATTTTCCCTCCTGTGTCTGTCCCATTGCCCTTTCATATTTCCTAGTTTTCTTCCCCTGTGTTCTTTTAATGCTACTTATTAAAGTTAACTCACACAGGTGGTCTTGTCAGGCTATAAAACTAGTTGCTTGATCAATATAAAGAGACTGCCTGAATAATGCTGGTTTTTACATTTAGGACTGGTCTTGCTTAGAAACCCTTAGGTAGTATGTATGCAAATGAGCAATAAATTATATGTAACTTGTAAAACATTCTTGGATACCCAAGGGATAAAAGATCAGTTAGGAGCAAAAGTTTTCCCATAAGTGGTATGTTTCTAAGGTATCTGGCAAATTGGTTCATCAATCTTTCCTGCTTACCCTTTAATAATGGTGATAGTTTACTTTACATATTATTTCTTTAGGGAAAGCCTGTTGAGTAGTCCCCAGGATCATGTAACCAGTGGTTGATGGAGCTATTTCCAGCCTAGAGCCTTCCTGGCTTAAAATAAAAAGTTGAAACTTGTGGAGATATAAATGTGCCCCATACATTCACTTTAAATTGTTGTTTTAATTGATAACATGCTTAACTTGCAACATGTGTATTCTAGCCCATAAGCTTGTGTTAAAATCTGGGTTTGTGTTTCTACTTTTTACTGTCAGTGAAATCTATATTTTTTTAAAATGGACATGTTCTGGAAACTATTCTTCATAAATGCTGAAAATAATGGGAAATGAAGAAACTCTGGTGGTGGAGCGGTCTTGCCTTGTAGAATGGATTGGACAAATCAAAAATCAAGAACAGGAGTCCGCAGATACTCAAAGTGCATGAAACTGGCAACATTTGTAGATCTTACTACTTTGCTTGTATGAATACAGTAAATCCCTGCTGCATTGCGACCTCTGCATTGCGACCCCAGGGATTTGCGAGGAAAATTTCTCACAGTGTTGCTTCAGCTGTTTGTGAGTTTCCCCAGCCGACACATGTGCAGTACTTCTGTTCCGCCGAGGGGCGGTGCTGGAGCTCCCTGTGGGGTGGTGCCGGCCCGGCCCCATGGGGAAGGCCAGAAGTCACGCTGTCTCCTGTTACTCTTAAGCACAGCCGAGGACTGACCTCCCGCCCCCCACCCCCCGGGTGCATGTTACTGTTTCCATGGCTACAGATCGGGAAGGGAAGTGCCCCAGGAAAGTAGGGCTGGCCGCAGTGGCCAGTGGGACACATTCACTCTGCTGCCGCAGCTGAACCCCCTCACCGTGCCACGTGGGTAGGCACAAGCACTGGGGCTGGGGAGGGGGCGGGAGCAGCGGCGCGGGGTTTGGGCTACGAGCACACACGGTCAGCAGCTGTGGAAGTGGCAGCATGGCCAAAGAGAAATCTCGGGATTGTCGTGGAGTCTCTCGAGGCAGAGAGGGCACAGAATCACTTCCCTTTCCTCCCCCGCGCTGTGAGAGCCCATGGGTGGAGTCAGAGACTCCCCAACGCTCGTGATTGGCTGGGGGTGGAGCAATGGGTGTGGCCTGCATGCATACTAATAACCAGCACGTGTTTGCAAGTTTGACATTTCGCGAGACCTTTGACATGACCTGTTTCTCGCAAATGCGGGAGTATAACTGGAGAAACTCGTAAAGCACGGGCTGGAAAGGAACATTTTATGCTGGGTTACAAACTGGTTGGAAGGGCGAGCTCAGAGGGTGGTGGTGAGTGGTGCAACATCGGACTGGCGTCCAGTCACCAGCGGAGTCCCACAGGGGTCAGTGTTGGGCCCAGTACTGTTCAACATCTTTATCGA
>WEKX01000146.1:33516-53623 GCA_013390025.1 Pitta sordida | reverse complement strand
GCCTGCTAGACTGTGAGGGATCTAGGTTGGTGTTATGCTCTGGGATGTGCTCTCGGTCTCTGTACGGGTGTTAGATGGTGAGTTGGACTAGATGATCCTTGTGGGTCCCTTCCAACTCATAATATTCTGTGATTCTGTGATCTTGTCATGATTGTAGGTTCATCAAGAGACAGTGCTGCAGTTGCCTGAGTGTGGCAGAGTTTGAGAGATGGAGTTTAGTTTTGAAGCTGACACCCAATAGAAAATAGATGTTCTGAAGCGTATTTGTCCCGTGAGGGGTGGTAAGAGGGGAGGGTGTGTGGGAATCCATTTGTAGTTTATTTCTATGGATTCCTTTTTTTCTTTGAGAGGAAGAAGTATGTGTGTATATGTTTGATATATATATAAAAATGCATATATATATATTTAAAATATTTTAATGGGAAATGCTGTAACAGCAAAACTTGTGCTTTAGCTAATGATTTTGAAGGAAAACCTTTTAACTTGTCTAGAACCAAGCTAAGTTTCTAGAAATAACAAATATGGTGAAGTGACAGGTTATGTACGATGTACTACAAATTTTGGCACACAAATTTATGTATATGATGGAATCTTTAGTCTTACAACTGTGTAAACACGCAAAACTAGCAATGCTTTTGAAATTAGACATTGTTAACCATTCCATTCCAAGTTGGTTACAAAATACCAATCTCTATCCCTGTCAAAGCAGGAATTTACTGAGAGAACATGGACAGATCTTTAGCACTAGAAATATGAGCAGTGTCTATGTAATATTGTGCATGCTGTTTAAATAATCCATGAATTAGTCACACATTTATCAGCTTAAATTTACTCTATTCGAAACTTTACACTGGGCAGCAAACATTGAATCCAATAAATGCTTTTCCCAAAAGCTTGTATATCAGAAGGCTTAGTGCTGTTTTTTTTAAAGGAAAAAAAAAGGAAGGAAAACCTCACAAAACCCCCAAACCACAAAGTCCAGCAGAATAGTGAAAGGTTTGTTAAGAGTATTTTGAACTGGTTTTAAATTTTTATGTGTCTGCATTAATCTCAGCTTTCAATAAAGTGCTGTTGTCGCATTATGTACTCCATTACTTAGGATTTAGATCCAATACTGATTTGATGTGGAAAACGTAGAGATAACCCTTTCCCAGGAAATGAAAGGGTAGAAGTTTTTTCCTTGTCTGCTACTATGCTTGTGTAAAATTGCTGCAGTCACAAAGCAGTGGTTTCACCATTCACCAAGACAAATCTTGTAGCTCTCTACTTGTGTCAGGTCAGACACAGCCAGACTACTGAGCTATAGCCACCAAAAAAGAGTTGTAGGTCTGTACCAGGCATTCATACAGGCAATTCTCTTGCTCATGATTGCAAAGATCTGTTCTTCCACTCTGTTTAGTGACTGTAGTTGTATGTGAGTTCTGAATGAGGATCTCTATATTACATCAAAGTCATCCTAATGGCTTCAGAATATCTGCTTCATGGTCAGATAATCATCATGGTGGACTTGTTAATTTTTAGGCTTAAAACCTATGTACGTATTGCTATCTGATAGTCTCCTAATTAATGTCTCTGACATAAAATGTACAAAGCACATAAAATAGAGGTTATTTATCTTTTCTGAGCTGGTACTATTGTACATTGCTCTAGCTCCTAAGCAGCTCTTTCCTAAAGGGTTTAAATGACAAACGGCAAAAGCAGTGTCAAGGACACCTGGCTTAACCTTGCTATCTCCGTAACTTGCAGGGAACAAACAGCATCCTTGTCACCTTTGCAGAATAAACCATGGAATGACTATTCTTCTTTTAAGGGTTTTTTTTGTCATTTAAGAATTGAACCAGTGATTCAGCAGTTTCAGGCTCGTTGCAAGGACAAAGTTGCAGTGCATTGTTTTTCTTCTAATGATTTTACTTTCTTTTGGAAGTAACAGGTAGGATTTCATTGTCACCCACTGTAACCATGCCTGTACTGTATCTCTTGCTAGGGATAAAATGCTCTGAATTGTATATAATTGACTATTCTATTAATGAATGACTATTGAAACGTAAACCTCAATTGATTTTAGCCCGTATTTCACCTACCAGTATACATGTTCATGTATTGGAGTTAACTCTTTTATTGCAAGACATGGTAACACAAGATTATTGGCCTGCAGAACTGTATTGTGCTTCACTGGAGTTTTTGTCCTTTTCCTTTCCCTTCAACCTATGAAAGACCACATTTTTCATTTGTTTGGGGGGAGTTTGTTTGGAATTTTTTGTGTATTTTTTTGAAGCTATGAATAAAAAAGAAAAAACTTATTAAGCCATCAGCTGTGTATAACATTTGTGGGCATAGAAAATCCACGTTATTGTCTGCTGAGGTAATTGGGAATATTCTCCTTGATCCCAATTAATGAATCATCCTGCTTGTACTACTTTGGAACTTGGAACATGGCTCTGACCGAGAAATTGCCGCTCGTGTATGCCTCAGGAAGCAGAGATAAAGAACTGGTTTCATGAAAACATTTTCCCCTTAAAAATCCTTAGAGGTCCTTTTAATTAGACAAAACTGGAAGGATAGAAGCTGGCATTTAATCTCCTCATGTATCGGATAGCTTTAGATAGATAGTGGTGCTCACCTCCCTCTTTAGTGTGTTAGAGGTGACTTTTTTGACCTGAGTATTGTAATCAGCTGTTTCCACAGCACAGACCCACCACATACATCTTAGTAACAGGCCTCCTGTGAAGAAGCAGTGGTTGAGTGCTCTTAAGTGATGGATTTAATCTCTGCATAAATCTGAAGTTCTGTAGATAAACATTTCAGCTAAAGAGTATGCTAAGGTCCAACTCTGCTCCTCTTCTGCAAACAGAGTATCCTCTCACTTTGCTGTATGAGGTGTGTCTTTGTGATGTTCCTTGGTAGTGTGGTCACAAGTCCAGTGTTAGGCTGCAAAATAATGTTTTGGTTTTTCACAATGCTGTATTTTTATCCATCCTTATTCCAGCTACTCAACACTTTTTGTGTTGAAGTATTGCTTAACACTTCAATGTCTTCATATTGCAAACAGAATTAATCCCTCTTTTTCTCTTTTGTTTAGACCTTTTTGCAGAAACGAAGAACTAAGCAAGATCTATGTGTTGTTTGAAACGTAACTTGTATTATTATTGTGTTATTCAGTATTTTTGAGCACATGCATACAGGTACATATGTAGGAATTTTCTGAATTACATGGATTTTTAGAGTGGAATACAGTTTATAATTTCCTCAGAACCTCATATACAAACCAGTTATTCTCAGCAGTAAGAAAATGTGGTTTTTTGGCACTGGAACATGTTTGTTGAAGTTTCTGTAATGCAGACCACCTGCTATTCTGATGTATCTGCATTTTTTCTAGATACACCTGGTATGTGGGAGAAATGTGCTTGTGTAGTGTTGTGTGATTTGTAAACTTGAGCTTCCTTTCTTTCATAGCTGCTGTTTGAGGCACACTTGTTTCTTGGCAACATGTGAATGAATCTGTATTTTTTTATGTCTCCAGGAACATGGGATACTGGGAAACAAACTTGAAGTCACAGTGATATTTCTTGTAAGCTTAGCTGCTCTTATTCAGGACTCACATTATTTGAACAAAATATTGTTTTTTCTTCTGGAAATCCTACAAATATGCCTACACTGGGTGGCATTTGTGTGATTTAGTTTTTCTCTACCATGTTAATAATTTCTTTTCTCTCTGTGGATTAGGTTTAGTTAGACATGATACAAATAACAGCTGTAAGACAAGGATAATGAACTCAGCATTGAAGTAAAAATGTGGAGACCTGAGCAAATTTCTGAGGTATTCAAGATCGTATCTTCAGTTAAAAGTCCTAATCTTGGATTTTGGCGAAATGTTACCTCAGAATTACATTCACGTGTCTTTGGCTCTTGAAAAGCTCCAAAGTTCCACTAATGCAAACCAATCATCTGTACTAGAGCAAAACTTCACACTGGAGGATTTGTATGCTAAAGAAGGATTTGGAAGATAAATAGTGCTTTGAAGTAAAGTCATCCTACAGAAAAATATCTTTTTAAAATAAGATTTTAGACATCTAAATTGTATTGAGAATGTCATGGTGTTGCTATACGTTCATACAATATGTATGAGAAGAAAATCTGCATATGCTTTTTATGTGTAAGAAGCAATTACAGAATCACAGAATCATTTATGTTGGAAAAAACCTCTAAGATGGAGTCTGACCCTTGACTAATCACCACCTTGTCAACTAGATCGTATCATGAAGTACTACATCCAGTTGTTTTCTGAACACTTTCCAGGATGGCAGTTCTACTGTTTCCTGGGCAATCTGTTCCAATGTTTAACAACCTTTTCTATTAAGAAATTATTCTGATGCAACTTGAACCACCTCTGGTGCAGCCTGAGGCTATGTCCTCTCGTCTGGTCACTGGTTGCCTGGGAAAAGAGGCCATCCTGTGCCTGGCTACAACCTTCTTTTGGGTAGTTGTAGAGAGTGATAAGGCCTCCCCTGAGCCTCCTCTTCTCCAGGCTCAACAATCTCAGCTCCCTCAGCTGCTCCTCATAGGACTTGTGCTCCAGACCCTTCACCAGTTCTGTTGCCCTTCTCTGGACACACTGCAGCATCTCAATATATTTTTGTAGTGCAGGGCCCAAAACTGAACACAGGATTCGAGGTGTGGCCTCACTGCTGAGTACAGGCGGATGTTGCCTCTTAATCCTTCTGTTCACGCTGTTTCTGATACAGACCAGGATGCTATTGGTCTTCTTGACCACCCCCGCACACTGATGGCTCATGTCCAGCTGCTGTCAACCAGCAGCCCCAGGTCCTTTTCTGCTGGGCCACTTTCTAGCCACTCTTCTCTCAGCCCATTGTGCTTCATGGTGATGTTGTGAACCAAGGGGCAGGACCTGGTACTTGGCCATATTGTGCCTCATACAGTTGGCCTTGGCCCATTGATCCAGCCTGTCTACATCTGCAGGGCATTCCTACCCTCCTGAAGATCAACAATCCTGACCAAGTATGTGTCGTCTGCAAACTGATTTTAGGTGCACTAGGGCCCTCATCCAGATTACCAGTAAAGATATGAAACAGGACTGAAATTCTGATGCCTTTTTCCAGCTTTTGTGGTGGAACACTATCAGTCAGAACATAATTTTAAATACACATTTTTAAAACTGTGAATGTTGATGCATTTTGCATTCCTAATTCTATACAGTCCTCTGTGTGTGTTCCCTTTATTTTGCAATGGATCTGTAGTGGAAAGGTAAGTCAAACAGCCCCATAAATCTGTATCCCTTGAAAGTTTCAATTAATTTTAATTATGTTGACTGGAAGAGGAAGAATACAAGGAGGATGACAGGGAAAAATTCTTTTTTTCTTCATGTTGTGGATTCCTGAGTTTTAAATATGTGGTGTCCACATCTATTCTCAGAGACTTTACCTTAAATTACAGCTTTTTTCAGACAGGAATTGTCCATGATGCCTTTTAGAATGAATCCTTAATTCTTACTGTAGTATGGAGTAGTAGAAAAAGTATTTTTTGTCAAGCAGTTCCTTACTGTCTCTGTGGATATTCTGTGTCTCAGTATTGCGTCCTCTACAGTTTTAGTGGTTAAAAAGTAGCTTATTTATATAGAAGCAAGGAATTTGGTGCCTCGGGTTTTGCAATTCAGAAAGAGCAGTGTTTGACAAATCAATTGAGCTCTATCTTTAAAAGCACAGGAGTTTTGTGTTTATTTTGGGGTTTTTTTTGTTTCTGAAATTCTGATTAGAAGACCAAAGGGAGAGAGAAGGTTTAGAAGAAGTGAGTAATTTACTGTTGAGCTGACTTTACTTCATGGAATATTGAACTAGGAGGCAATTCCGAAGTGATGACTTCAGCTTAGGTCTGAAAGCCTTAGATCCTAAACATGAAGCACAACAGTAACATTGTATTATGATTTCCTCGTATTGATACTAGGAAAAGAGATGGGAAATGTGTGCTGCAAACTGAAGACTGCAAAAGCAAAATTTACAGTCAAATCTGAAGTGAAGAATTTCTCTTCATGTTTGTTCATAGGCAGATAAAGAAAATTGAATATCAAAAAGCCAAGTACCACAATAATGGATACAAGATAATGACATTACTTTGATACCACTGGAACATGGAAGTTCAACCCAAGGAAGAACCAGTGAAAATAGTGGTGTCAGGGAGGCCTGTGAGGGTATGTGGTAGCAAAGACTCTTTCAGCTTCTAGAGATTAAGTTGTTACTTTCCTCCTCTACAGTATAGGACTCCAAGGGGCTTGTTTATGGACGTAGATACTGTTATGACTTGGATAAAGCTCAAAGGAAAGTTGCAGTTATTTATAGTGAATTATGAGCTGAATATGTATATTTTAGCTACGCAATACCTAAGGCAGATGTAGTAAACCTTAAAACAATTGAAGTTACTTCAGTTCTAAGGAAAAAGGAAATTTATTTAGGTGGGTATGAGAAGAAGTGCTAGCTAGACAGACAGGAAAAAAGGGGAAAAGAGAAAAATTATTATGAGTAACAAAATGCAGTTTGAAAATATACATGAAATTATATGGTAGTTTTCTGAGTGAAGTGGAAAAACTATTTACTGGAGGAATTTGAAGCCGTATATGCTTTTCATCTTCTGCTTTTTCTTTTTGCTTCCATTTTGCCTGAATATAAATGAATATAGATGAAGGCAACTGTTTTTCTGCCCTCTGAACTTGTAGAGGTACAAGTTCAGTTGTAGAGGTACAAGTTCAGTTCTCTTTTTCTCTATCTCAAAATGTAACGATGGGTTAATACTTGGCTCTTCACTTTTTATGTCTGTGAAGTAGTGCATAGCTATTTAAAAAGGCCTAGAGAACTTAAGAGTTCTTAAACGAATGTAGTTCATGCTATCAGTGTACAGCAGCTTGAGAGGGACAGAATGACCAGTTAATCTGCTGAATCCACCTGGGAAGAACTGAAACTGGTGAGTGATGGGTTGAAAATATATGTTCCACCTAACTCAAAAAAGAGTCGTATAATTTCGTGTATTTTTAAAAATCGCAAATCACTAGCTCTGTGAAAGGTTTAATCATCCCTACTTGTATGTTTGTTCCCACAACACTGTTTTCTCTTCCTGTGTGTTCTGTTCAAAATTGGTCCTGATGCAGATGGAGGCCCAATTTAGTTTTATAATGTAGCTTTAGTTTAACCCTTTTGATTAGCATTGTGATATTTTTCTCCTGAAAGGTCCTGGGAGCTGTAGTAGGAGAATGAGAATTAAGGGAGCTGGAAACAACCAGAAAAGATTGCACAAATGTGTTTTTAAATAGGGAAAATGATAGTTTTCTCAGGGTTGCCTCTTATTCTTTGGAGGTTAAGGAAGTCCTGCACTAGTAAAAATTCTTTAGAAATAATTTTAAAGAATATTAAGCAGATGATGAAAGTTGTGAATGCCATTCTTTTGAAGGAAGGTTTAAAATGAAAACTGATGTGACTTACAGAATTTTTTCCACTTGTAAAGTAGTGGAATATACATCAACTTTATCAACTGTTGCTTTCAGTGAAGCTGCTGATAATCATGTAAGGGTCTTGTAGTAGGACATCTCTGTTCAGCTCATAGATGACACCCAGCAGTATATCATCTGAGAAATTACTGGTTTATGTGATCCCCTTGAGATTCCCATTAGCAGTTGAAATTGCTTAGCTTTCTGCATTGGTATAAATTTCTAAAATGCAGAGTGTGAGACAGTCTTCATGAAAGTAAACCCATACACAACTAATCTGAGTCCTTTGAACAGCCATATTCCAGAATCTATTCCAAAACTGAAGTTTCAGGTATTATCTTCCCAGAGTGGTGCAAATTAAAATACAGCACATTTCTTAAACATAGTTCAGAATGGTGTTTGTACATACAGTATAGGCAGTACTAGGAGCTAAGCATCTGTTTAAGCATCCCTTTCAGAATCTGGTAAAAGATGCTGTAGAATATAAGACGGCCAAATATTAAAAAAAGAAAATCAGTAGCAAGAAGTCACAGTGTCTGAAGAACCAACAGCTTTCCTTGCCTTAAAAGTCATGTCTGTTGCCTAGGGCACTATGAAAAAATTACAAATTTTTGTTAACTCTTAATGTTAAAAAACAGTTAATTAGAGAAGTGTGAAACACTGTGCTGTTGCTTTTGGTATTCATGCTTGTTTCACAGTATATAATTACATTTTCATAACAATAATGTAAGATTGACCCATTATAGTAGTTGCTGCAATTTCAGTAGTTATCATCTGATAGTGCTGGCACTATGCGTGACCTAAGGAACATGGATATTGTCTTTTCTTAGGAAACTGGCAGCAGGGAGAATATATTGATGTATGTCCAACCTTTCCCCATGTGCACTGAACCAAATAGAAGGTGCATTTGAACTGCTTCTTGAATATATTTAGGCTAAAATTCACATCACAAGAAATCTTCCTTACTGAATCTAGCTACTGGCAATCCCATTTTCTAACCTGCAAGAGGATTTTAGTAATGCGTGAAATTTCAATATATACTTATTTTGTGAAAGTTCGTCAGTAGATGAACTGATTTGTACAAACACATTTTTGAAAGTGATAGGATAAGTTGCTGCACATTTAAAATCTGATTAAGAAGGGCTTAGCCAATTTTCCTATAGCAAAAGTGTTTTAAAATTATAACATGCATTGTAGTATACAGCTATTAAAAGCGCAATCCTTTAAAATCAGTGAATTGAACAATGCAGTTAGTGAAAAAAGCTAAGGTTAGAATTGCATTAGAATTTAGAGTGCATTCTCTGAAGCATAATCTGATTCTCTTACTATCTGCTAAGTAAACTGAAGCTTTCAATAACAGGATTTGTCAATATCCTAGTGAAGATTCCCTTTGTAGGAAACTTCATTGCAAAGTTTATGGTGTAAGAGCAACCATTGATATTTAGATAGTCTCCCCACCCCCCCCCCTTCTCTTTCCAAGAGCAGTAGAGTTCCTGGTCATTTGAAATACATTCTGATGTGGTTGGTTTGTTTTGTCAGCATCCAAATATGCATGGGTAATAATTGTATTTTAATTTTTTGATCAATGCTACCTTTAATTGCCTCTCCAAGAACATTAAAGTCAGAGCTTCTTGGATACTATCATGTAATATTGTTAAGTAGAAAAATACGTATATTTGATTAATTTAGTTGAGTGCTTTTCATTTACAGGAGCTGTTAACTGGTGGAGAAAAGTAATTTAATTTGCCTTTAAAACTAGGTTTAGCTAATCGCTTATGCTACATATGCAAGTACATGCATGGATTCAAATCTATCTACAAATTAGTGGTTCTCTGTTTTTGAAATGTGAAGTTTTCTAAAAAAGCTGGTTAATAATTAATGCTAAGATAGTTTGCGACTAGAACTATTTTGACATAGCAATCAGCAAAAGTATTCAAAAGCTTTTCAATCCTAAAGTGTTAATACTTTTACAGGATGTTCAGATTCTGGTAATATTAAATAATTATTGCAAAGATGATATTGTAATGGAACATTTTGTGAAATAGGTATTTAAAAATCAAGACAAAATATTCACATATGTAAACTATGCTGTTTAATTTTCATGATATAATTTTTGCGTGTTTTATACCAACTTTAAGCAGATTTATTCACTGCAGTTTTTCCTGGTTTTATATTAGGTCTGGTTACTGTCTTGTTCTGAATCTCTCTGAGACTTAAGAGGCTTCTCAGGCTTATTTGAAGATAGTCTTTTCAACAGCCTTTTGGAAAGTACATCCACAATCTCAAAAAGGAAGGGATTAGGCATCATTAAGGGTTCAGTGAACCATTCAAACTTAATTTGAACGATTTCAGGTTATCCTGATTTTTATTGGTAAAATGCCTAGATAGGCTAAGACTGATTTGTAAGCAATATATGACTTCTAATAGCAAAGCAGGAGCTATTGAAGTCCACATTGAAGTGACATCTACATTCCTAGAACTTCAAAGAAAAACTTTTGTCCTCTCAAGCTCTAATAAATATAAATCAATATTGTTTTTCCGATATTTTTCTCACAACTGCTCATCACATTTAATTGTTCAGCTGAGTTTAAGAAATTTACCTTGCTTCTTATTTGTTCCATTTAGAAACGTGTGATGACTGTGTGCAGTTTGGGAAAAACAGGTTGTTGCAAATTGTTTCTTCCGTTTTATATACAGCTATATAAAATATGTCGAATTTGAAAATTTTGATAAAATGTAACATTTAAAAGTATAAAACTTTTGCTATCCATATATTTGTGATTCTAAGGAAAACTTCTGTACTCGTGCAGGTTTTTTTTTTCTTTAAATACAAATTATTAGAGGGATGAGCTGATACTTCCATGAGAAAACAGAAACACTGTCGACTTGACACTTAATTCTCCTGGTAATGCTATAATTCTCATCGATAAATCTGCAGAACAATTATATTTTTCTTTCTGTGTGCAAAACTGGCAGTCATTTAAACTGTGCCTCAGGGTTTTTTGGGCGGGAGGATGGGGTTAGTGTTTTCTGTTTCCCCCAAACTGTTTGGTTTTATAAAGTATTTCCTGTAATGTTTTGGCCTTCATGACTTTTTTATGGGTTTTATAGTTAATTCCTGGATATATTTGTGGGTGTTGAGCTAACCATAGGAGGTAACAGACATCAGATACTGCTTAAGATCCTGCGCTTGGGATAGTACTGGAACTCACATCAGTTTGAACAGTAAGGAAGATAGGAAGGTGGCCTTGTGCAATTTGAGGCATGTTGCCGGGTTAAGGGGGTGGGGAACACCCCTTTCCCTTGCAAAATTACATCTTTTGAGGAGCGTTCCTTCAAACATAGATTAAGTAAAATTGATAAACAGTGTGACTGATAAGAAAAAATGAGTCTGGGCTATTAGCAGATCAAAAACTCAATGTGAAAACAAGCAGTTTAAAAGGCAGTGAATTAAGGACTTTGTGATGGCATATAGTTCAAAACTGACAATCCAATTCTAAATGTTTTTGTGAGTGTGTTTCTGTTCTTTTTTTTCTGTAATCATCATGTTTCAGCTACCATGCCTGACCCAAGCAGTCAGTTGTTTTTAAGCACATTTGTTTTTATTTCATATGTAAATGTTTTGCAGATATGCTCTTTATTTTTTATTTTGAAAAGTTCTGTGATATAAATTTCTCTGAAATTTGGAAACTGCCTTTCAGGTATATTGCAAATAATCTAAAGTAAGATGCAGTGATTGCCACTAGTTGCTTTTTTTGGTGACCAAACTTCCCCTCCTCCTTCAAATTCAACCAATTTCTTGCTGTAACTGAGGATAAAGGGGGCAGGGATGAAAATACAATACTTGACACTCAACGTTTTCTGAATTACATGTGTATGTGATGGATAGAACAAAGCAAAATTTCTTGAAACTTCCTTTTGTAGAGGTTCTCTCAGGAATGCGCAGATCCTTGTGGATGATGAGGAAAATTGCAGATATGTGGTCTAGTGACTTGGCTTTCTATTGCTTGTCTTTAGAAGAGCTAAAGAGAACAGTTTTTCTGTGGAGTAGTGCCTTGCAGACAGAGGAGAGGGAGCTTTCTGTAATTGTGTTACTGACTTAGCTGGAGGAAAGTTGTGGGCTCTGGCTAGAGGCAGTGGACATAACTGGAATGCTGGAGGCCAGAATTATGATCCCAAACTTCAGTCTTCCCTGTTAAATTTAGACGGCAGCTTAGTTTTGTCCTCTAATTAGAAGTATCTGAGATGGGTAAG
This sequence comes from Pitta sordida, assembly GCA_013390025.1. Classification (NCBI taxonomy): domain Eukaryota; kingdom Metazoa; phylum Chordata; class Aves; order Passeriformes; family Pittidae; genus Pitta; species Pitta sordida. Next base: position 41,880 of record WEKX01000146.1, on the reverse strand, counting down.
TTTGATGTTTGAAGGGCGTGTGGTACTGTAGTCATTGCTACATCGGAAAGAAGGACTTCAGTAGTTTAGGCTAAGAATGGATGTTTGTGGTCAGTATGCACAGGCCTGGCAAATTTGAAAACAACATGCTGATCCTTACTGGCTGTAAGGAAGATGTTTATGTTAAATGGTATTGAATGTGTTTATACCAAATCTGAAATTGATGCTTCTTATAACTGTTTAAATTAGAAAGTAAAATAATACATTAACAACAAAAATGACATTTTGCTTTCTTGAGACTCTGGTTTTTGTGACTTCATGGGGACATGTAGATAATATTCTTTGAGGCAAAATCTCCTTTTAAGGAGAAAACTAAAAATGAGAAAGCACTACTCCCCATGTATGTAGGCAGAGTTGAATCTCTCCAGTGTAGTTGGATGGCAAAAGATTCTGGGCGGTCTTTGTTTTGTTTTAAAATGATGTGAATTTATGGTGTACTTCAGTTGGGTTACAAGGGCTCTATTTCCATCCTGTGAAGTTACCCGGGAGTCGTGGGACCAGGATTTTCTGCATGGGCTAGTTTGCTCTTCTGAGAAATTAAAACAGCATTCTGTAAAATCAGTGACCAGAGCAGACCTAGTCTGTCCTGTATAAAAGGAGCCCGTGGATTCCTGAGAATACTTTGAACCCAGGCTCAAATATTAAGTTTGCACAGGAGACCACTACCCCTATTAGTCAAACACTTGTTGAAAGAGAAGAGTTAAGATTGTTTGTTGTTCCCCCTCCCCCATTTGGAGGAGTATTGAAATATCCTTATCTTCAAAGCTTGGAAAAGATTTGAGGCAAACTCTCTGAAGGGCAGTATTTCCATCTGCACTCTTCTGCAGCACCTGCATTCCTCACATTGCTATCAATCGCTTGCTGCAGTAGTAAAACTGCAGAGGTAAGCCTATGGGATTTATTTTTAATAGGTTTTGAATCAAATAATTTATTTTAAACAACTGTTGGTTAAAAATACTATAAGTATTGATCCAGGGACATCTGTCTGAAATTAATAGGCTATAAATAAAGTGATTCTTTAAAAAAATGTTTCTTAGCCTGCAATCTCTATAGCTGTTTTTTTGGTCCTTTTCTTATATGGCAGCCAAATGTCAGTGAAGGAAGCCAGTCGTGTATTGCATTTTATTTGTAAATTGTATCTCAATTTCTTGTCAACACTAGATGTATTTTTGTGGTTAAGTAATGCGGTTTTTTTAATCATAGGCAAGGGAAATATGTAGTTTGTTATCTGCATCAAGCTGAAAAAGAACAGGCACAGCGTCTGCCCTGTGTGAGTAAAAATAGGACCAAACAGTTGTTTCTTTACTGTTCCTGATCTCCTTTCTCACCAGAGAGAAAAAAAACTTAGTTCCTTGACATTCCAAGAATGATATCCTATATAAAATTTAGCAATGTTTAGATGCCTGCTTTGGCATGTGAGGCAGTCTTATATGCAAGGTACCTTATTTCTTCCTGAAAGGGAGAAGGCTGGAAGAAATGATGTTCTAACTCACATATTTGGCCATGATTGCCTACTATTAGGAGTATTTATCCAATCATGAGGGGTAAGCTCTCCTCAGTTGGGTGGATGTAAATATCTTCTCTCAGGCTGCCAGCACCAGAAAAAGAGGCCATGGCCTTAAGCTGTGCCAGGGGAGGTTTAGACTGAATGTTAGGAAGAACTTTTTCCCAGAGGGAGTGATCCCTCAGTGGAAGGCTCTGCCCAGGGAGGTGGTGGAGTCGCCATTCCTGGAGGTGTTTAAGAAAAGACTGGATGAGTAACTCAGTGACATGGTCTAGATAATGGGGGGTTTGGATGGACAGAGCATGGTGCCCATGGCTCTGGGGTTGGGGGTGCTATGCCTGTATGGGAGTCGCTTGGGAGTTGGACTAGATGATCCTTGTGGGTCCCTTCCGACTTGGAATAACCTGTGAACCATCTGTGTTAGAAAGCTTACATTGCAAGATACTTCTTTCATAATACTATTTTGGAGTCTTGATTTATTATTGTTAGCAACATGGTATTTTGTTGTGTTTTATATATAAATTACTACACTACATTTTTGTTCACTCCCCGCCTGAGGTACTGCATCCGAGTTTGGGATCTGCAGCACAGGAAGGACATGGACCTGTTGGAGTGAGTCCAGGGTGCCACCAGGATATTCAGGATCACCTCTCCTATAAAGACAGAAAGAGTTCAGACTGTTTGGCTTGGAGAAGAGAAGGCTCTGGGGTGACCTTATTTCAGACTCTGAGTGCCTGAATGGAGCCTACAGGAAAGACAGAGAGGGACTTTTTAGAAGGGCATATAGTGACAGGACAAAGGGAATGGCTTCAAACTGCGGGAGGGTGGGTTTAGATTAGACACCAGGAAGAAATTCTTTACTGTGAGTGGTGAGGCACTGGAACAGGTTGTCCAGTGAAGGTGTGACTGCCCCATCCCTGAAAGTGTTCAAGGCCCAGTTGGATAGGCCTCTGAGTACATAGCAGAGAAGTTGGAACTAGATAATCTTGGAAGTCCCTTGCAACCCAAACCATTCTATGATGGTTTAAAAGAAATTAGTGCACAGATTGGGCTAGACTGGATTGAATTGTGTGGCTCAGAGGAAATACAAAATGACTCAATAGTTTTGTCTAACTGTGAAGCAGCTTAGAAGACGTTGTTTACTAACTCAGTATTTTTCCTTTTTCTGAATCTTCCCATGTTATTGTGCCAAATTATACCAAATAAAAAATGATAATATTATAATTACAATTTGACCTGAAGCAATTACCTATGTAAAAATCGATAATGTCTGTTTCCAAAAATTAGATTTTTTTAAATGACAGAAATGTGGAGTATTGGAATAAATGAAAATAAAAATCTATGAATATGCACATAACTTCCTTTTCTGTAAAACACGAGACTAGGAATGTTCAGAGGCCTGTATGTGCCAGTGTTCCCTGTCTGAGAAGTGGCCAAAGGTAAACATATTCATAAATATGAAAGAGAATACGCGTATGCTAGCCATGACTTCTTTCCTGTGGTGCAGCTCATAAGTCAGAGGCAGTTTCTGTGCATAGTGGACTTTGGTTCTGGTAACATGTCCAGCTTTTACTTCAGTGTGTGTATATTTTCAGCATCCTCAGTACTCTGTTGTAAAGATGTTTACTCTGTTGTAAGGATGTATGTTTGTAAAGAATGTATGTTTGTAAAGAATTAGCTTGTTTTGTTTGGCATCTACTACTTATGGATTGCACTTGAAGTTCATTGGTGACTGGACCTCTCCCCACCCACCTTTCTCTGTGAGCCCTGTGCTATCACAGAGTCCTGTCCATTTTCCATTTCCATTTCGTATTCAAAAGAAATGGAAGGACACAAACCTCGCCATCCTCTTAGCTGCCAATATGGTGCTCCTGTGAGTGTTCCTGTGTCTGGCCCTGCTCTGCAGAATTTTGGTCATTTCCAGCTTAACTTTAGAAGTGACTGACCTGCCGTGGCTCTTAAGAGAAAAAAAATCTCAAAACAGTAAAATCCCAAACATTCTGAGCATTTGGTTTGTTGTGGAGGGGTTTTTTTTGGTGGTTTTTTTTCACCAATCTTGTTTGTCAAGCCGATTGGTCATGAAGCTATAAGTGAATGTTTTTTGTGACTCGTTGGGAAGAACTGTGAGGTTACTGAAAGTATATATGTTAATTTAAGAAATCTGATTTGTGGGACAGCAAATGGAGATGCTGTGAAGAGCGAGTGCAGGAGTAAACGTCATTGAAAGCTTTGTGATTATTTTGGGTGAGAATGGCTGAAACAGTGTAGTGGTAATTTTGCAGAGGGAAATTCCTGTGTTTGCAGTACACATGTATTAAAAAGTGGAGATTGTGAACTTTTTGTAGACTGCTATATAGATGTGTTGCTTGGCACATTTCTTCAGTCATTTGTTGTAGAAAATTTGGTGGAAATGCTTTTTTTTCTGCAGTGCTGGTTGCAGGAGTGATGATCACAGCATGAATTTTGGGGAACCACATTCAAAATTAGTGTTATTAACCTCCTTTGGCCATCCCACTGAAGTAGAGCTTGAAGAGCTCTACTTTGTAGTGCTGCAAAATTGGCATTTCCATCGTTTTCCTCAGCCCTTTCACTAACATAGTATGAATAAACTGAATGTTTGTGGGATGACAGATGCCTTCGTGCTATAATTCTTTAAAGTTACCTCACTGTTTTATCACCATTTTGATTTCAAGGAAGTAGATATTTAACAAAAGCCTATTGAACAGAATTAAACTCTTCATGTGTTTAATGAAGTGTAGTTTACTTTAGCTGCCTCCTTAGGCCAGTTGTTTTGTCTACCATTTGAAGTGCTACCCTGTAAGGAAATCTAACACTTTGCAGTTGCCTGTTACTCATTTCATTTAACTTTGGTGATAAATTATCTTTGGCTCTATTACAAAGCTTTCAAAAGATAATCAGAAGAAAGTAAGAGTCAGGAAGAATTAATACCAATTTGTTTTTGTTCTATAAATCTACTTTTCTACCTGCTGGCCATAACATAGGAATAGAGACAAGTCCAAAGAGTGATAAATTTTCTGGTTAGAATTGCACAGGATTTAATTCAGTGTGGCAATTAAGAAAACTTCCCCAGCCACCAGCACCTAAAAATTAGCAAAGAGAATCTTTGTTACTCAGTACTTCTGTGACTGTTTTCATCTTTGTTGAACCCAGTTCTATCTGTTTTCATTGCCTTTGATAAGTTTCATGATTACTAATTTATTGATTCTTTTTACCTACCATTGCAGATTCCTATCATTCCTACATAGAGAGTCATAAAGTTTTGTGGCACTATACAATTACTTGAAAATTTACCATGTTGTAACAATTCCTTGCAATAAATGTTTACGGTAGTAAGTGTTGAATTAGATACTACATATATCAGTGATTGGAGCAAATAAGATAAATGGAATGAGAGAGAGAAGGTAAGTTCAAGAAACTTGAACAATTTTGCTTTGTAGATGTTTCGCTTCAAATCTACTAAATTGGAACAGGTGTTTTGGTCATTACTAGAGGCCATATGAAGTATGAAGTTAGTATCTGACTGTAATGTCACTTTCCAATTTCTCAACAAAAAATTGAGCATTGGAAGATGACAGCTTATGCAAACTAAGATTCCTCCTGTCTTATTTCATCTCAAGAAGTGGCATGCCTAATGAGGCAGCAGAGAGAAAGAGCTATTTTGTCTCCTCTTATATGCTTTTGGATGCAGACAAGTGGTCTCTTTGTACTCAGGCCTAGTTAAGTGCAAAAGTCTTGTACTGAGTGAGCAGAAAAATATGATAGCTTAAAAATAAAGAAAACCCATAATTAGACCAAATTACATTTTTTAAAAAAAATCACTAATACATGTATTGTTTTGGGTAGAGTTGAAGTGATGCCAGGTAAGGCTAAGTGATGTGTATTTGTCTCTTCTGAAGTCTTGCTGTACCTCCATTTATACAACCATATTTATGGAATGTTTTACTATTGTTGTGTAACTAGAAATCTTTTGTCTGGTGGAATCAACAGTCATCCTTTTGTTTCATTAAAGCATTTCTGTAGGACATACATTTTGAATTCCGTATGATGTGGAACTTGTCCTCTTTGCCCTAGCTGTAAATGTTTCATGAATGTGGCTTTATCAGTTTTGAGCAGCATGCTCTGGGACATTGCTGCTTAAAGGAACACTCATTTCTATCTAAGTCTATCATTTTCAGAGAAAGTGTTCTATTCTTAAATGATGCCTTTTTTGCACAGTTTCAGAGTAACTTTATAATGCTGATGAATGTATTGGTTGGCAGAACTGGTCACAATCCTGATTCAAAGAACATTATTTACTTAAAAATTCTGTGAGGTGTAATTGTGAGGCTTCTTTTCACTTTTACGATTAATGTGCACCACAGAACCTGTGTGCGGATTTCCAGAAATATATTCTAAAGTTTATAAAGGAGAAATTCCATGGGGACGTACTTTCTTACTCTTCTTTTACTTCTCTGAACATAAATTCTTTTCTGCCTAGTTCAGTTTCTGAAGCAGATTTCAAAGCTGTTGCTTTTCAGTGAGAGTTGTTTTAGCAGTTTCTTTGCTATTAGGGAGAATGTTACAGATTGTCTTGTGGTGCATTCATACATATTATTGCATGAGAACATCATCTTGAATAGGAATGACTGTCTTGTATTTGGCTTTTGAGATCCACTGCTTGAATTTCCTGTGGGGTTTAGAATCGCTTATTAGAAAATGTCTTACTCTTTTGTAGTGAAGTTCACAGGTTCATAGGTTATTCTGAGTTGGAGGGGACCCACAGGATCATCTAGTCCAACTCCTAAACGAACGCCCTCCCACCAACTAGACCATGTCACAGAGCTCCTCATCGAGTCTTCTCTTAAACACCTCTGGACCCTCTCAAGCAGCTCAACATCCTTTTTTAAATTGAGGGGCCCAGAACTGGACATAGCATTCAAGATGTGGTCTGACCAGCGCCGAGTACAGTGGAAGTATAACGCATATCAGAACTTACTAAGCAGTTCTGTTTTTTGTTGTATTATGTTGCATGAAGCAATTATATCATTTGAAGTTGAAACCATGTTAAACTTCACAAGATTAGTGTCAAAAATTATCTAGCTGTATAAGATCTATATTAAACTTAAACAACTTTCTCGGTAGTTCTACACACCCACGGGTTACATTTGTGAATGTTCTTTCTGTATTCGGAGTTACCCTCTGTGCTCCAAGTAGTTATCACAAAGGAGTATACAAGAAAGACCTGGTCTTCCTTAAAGATCATTTAAACACCAAATGTTGCAGATCTTTTTCCCTGTGCCCAGAACACTGCAATTGTAAGGAGCCAGCCTGCATCTGCATTGAGGTAAGATGTGCTGCAGAAAGTAGATCAAGAACAGACTTGAAGTGCAACGATGCTTGAGGTTCTTTGGAATTTTTGAAGTTGAAAGAAATCACTCTGTAATGAGGTTAACAAGTCCATTTGCAGTCTTTGGACTTGGAATTTGACTGCTTTCCAGTCTCATTGAAGCATAACAAAGCTGTTCCATGTCAGTATCCTGGAGTCATACCAGTATGTTAGTCAGACAGGTCACTTCATCCAGCCTCATTGTCATAGCAAGGCTAAGTTAGATGAGGTTGCTCAGAGCCTTTCAAAGTCTCTAAGGTTGGAGTTGGATGGCCTGCCTGGATGCCTGTCCCAATTCCTGACCACTTTCTGTGAACACTCATCTCTGTATTCAGTCAGACCTTGTCTTTCTTGTCACTGCTGGCTTTTGTCTGGTTACTTGTGCTACATGTTACCCTGTCTCCTCAATGGCCTACCTTTAGGTAGTGGAAGATTGCTATGAGATTCATCATTTACCTTCTCTTCTCCAGGTTGAACAATCCAGGTCCTTCAGACTTTGCTTCTGCATAACTTGCTGCAAACACAGGAACACTTTGGGTGGCCCGCTGCTGCCTTCCCTCCAGTGTCTCCTCACCTCTTATGCCAGGTACAAGTCTCTTGATGCAGCCCTAGGAGTGACCAGTCCCATCCTCTGGTGGCTGTGCAGCCAGATGTGTGTTTACCACTTGCTGTATGCCATGTTCATTTTGCTGCCCACCGTGACCCCCAGGACTTTGCTTGCAGAGCCACCACCTTGTCAGTGGCTGCCCCTGCCTGCTGTGGTCCCTCCAGGCCCATGCATTTCCCTGGGCAGATGCTCTGCAGGTTCTCTAGCCTCTAGAGGTCCCTGTGTGCAAGACCCTTGCCCACCTGACTGTCCATAGTGTCCTTTTTATTCCCAATTTCAGACATATTGAATTTGAGCTTCTTCCTTTAGCCTGAGTTAATGGCAAAAGCATTAGACAGCACCAGCCCCCATGCCAACTCTCTTAAACCATTGACTGGTACCTATCTAGTCTGATGGTCCAACCAATTTTTTTACCCACTGTCGTGGTTTGACCCTGGCTGGATGCCAGAGACCCACCCCAACTTCTCCTGAAGGAGAAAACTAAAAAAAACAAACTGGAAAATAAAACTGGAAAATAAAATAAAACTGGTCACAGGCAAAAGAAGCAAGGCAAAACTATAAATAAAGAACATAAAGGGTTTATTTTCTAACTAACAAGCTCAGAACTGCAAGGGAAGCATCATTTAGAAGGCAACCTTTCTCCCCCCACCCCTCCTTCTCTTACAATAGATGTAATATTCTCTTTTCCTCCAGGAGAAAAAGGGGGAACATAGGGTAGGGGTAAACCAGGCAGGTTGGTATTTCTGATCAGATCCAGGGTAGGAACCATCTCTCTGCCCTTCCATAAAGTTCTCTCTCTCATACAAGAGGGAAAGGTCTTTCATGACC
>WEKX01000146.1:5323-33162 GCA_013390025.1 Pitta sordida | reverse complement strand
AAGAGGTCTACACCCATCTGGCTGCAACCTTCCCGCAGGTAGCTGTAAACCGCAATGAGGTCCCCTCTGAGCCTTCTCTTCTCCAGACTGAACAGTCCCAGTTCCTGTAGTCGCTCCTCGTAGGTCTTGCCCTCCAGTCCCTTCACCATCCTCGTTGCCCTTCTCTGCACCCTCTCGAGCAGCTCAACATCCCTTTTGAACTGGGGAGCCCAGAACTGCACGCAGTACTCAAGATGGGGCCTGACCAGCGCTGTGTACAGGGGGAGGACAACCTCCCTGGACCGACTGACCACACTGTTCCTGATGCAGGCCAGGATGCCATTGGCCTTCTTAGCCACCTGGGCACACTGCTGGCTCATATTGAGTTTCCTATCAATCAGTACACCTAAGTCTCTCTCCACTTCACTAGTCTCGAGCAGAAAACCCCCTAAACCATAACACCCACCTTGTTGTCTACCCATGCTGTCTGTGTCTCCTCAGCTTCACAACAGAAACTGGGTATTTGATGTTGGGAAGCGTTGGAAACCTTGCTGAAGTCAAGGTAAATGAATTGGACTTCTGTCTGCTCATCCACAGAGCCAGTCATTACAGAAGATGGGCTGCTCGAGAGCAGCTAAATGGTGCCTTTTCTATGCCACCTCCTTGCTCTTGTGGTGGTAGTTTATTTTCCCAGGACACAAACAGCAAGTCCCAACAGAAACTAAGACTGACTCTCATTCTCTCGATTCTCCTCTTTCACTGAATTTTCTATATAGAAGTCTTTGCTTTGTTTCTGATCATAGCTGGTGTTTGATCTGATAATCTGAGGGTCTGTGCAGTGATACCAGTGCTTTGGTCCTGAGTGTGCCTTGGTACTTGTTGCAGATGCAGCTTTATCATTCACTCTTGTAAACTCTTCTCTCAGCTTCTAATCTCTTGGGTTTTTTTTCCTCCTGAGAGGACCATTTTAATTAACTTTTTTGAGGTTTCAGTTTACTGATACAGCGAAATCCTGCATATTCATGGTTCGCATATTCACATATTTGTTTAGTCACGGTTGGATTTTCAGTGAGTTGTGCGACTGCACTCATGCGCATAACGTCCCGGACCCTGGATTCCACATCCAGGAGGCACCAAAAGGCGCTTCCTCCGCTTTAATGAGGTACTACAGTGCGAGCCACCCTCCCAGGACTGCCCTTCAGGCATAATCTGTGGAGGGTGCATGCCTACCGGCAGGGTGTGTGTGTGTGTGTGTAATTGAATATTCATGGGTTCTCTGTCTTCATGGATTGCATAAGTCATGAGACCTGCCCAAACCGGTCACCCTGTGGCTTCCAGGGGCACTCTGTACTTTAAAAAAATCACCAATATGCCAGCAATAGTAGTTCCAGCACTGTTTCTTGAGGGCCTATATGGTTACCTCTTAATTGAAAAACCCAAACAAGAAACCCCAAGCAAATAACAAAAGACTCAAATAGAAATAAATTAAAAAACACAAAGAAAAACCCCTCCCAATAACCTCAAAATACATACATGTCCTTCCTTTTATATATTTGGCACTTATTAATGTTTAGGGAAAACACTTCTGACCTAAGGCGTTCTTATAAATGTCATTTAAAAATAATAAAAAAATAAAGGCTTCTACATAAATTCTATCAAAACAAAAATTTCCATTAAACCAACTTTACTCCTTTATGTGTCTGCTTTATTGTGAAGATCTAAATTTACCTTCATGATTTCATTGACCTTTGTGGTACTAACTGCAAGCTTAAACACTAAGCACATGAATAAGTGTTTTGAAAATTGAGGTTGTAAATAATAAGCTGTTGCACACAGAGAAATATGTCTCATTGATGTGGTTTTTTCTTTGTTTGTTTTGAGGGATTTTGTAAATTTACAGTTCACATAAATACCTTATTAAGGTCGCCATTAACATACCAAGGCATTGCAACACTGTTTTCCTATTTCAGAATGATCAACATTAAGAGCACACAATAATCTTCAAAGAACAAAAACTTGCACTACTTTTTGCTTATGCTGACTTCAGAGAAATAAAACCTGCAAATGAGGATCCTTTACTACATACCAGACTTCCCCAGCTGCCGCATGCTTCAGTATTAATTTGTTTCAGCAACTTTCAAAGGCATTGTTAGGTATTTCTTATAAATAAGTGCAATATTTTCAGCAATGTTGGATGGTTTTGGTCAAACTGCTCTTTGTCAGTGTTTTGTTCTCCTCTTCATCGTTATACTGTAGTATTTGCGTTACTGATTTACTTCTGAAGAGTTTGATGATGGACTGCTGATGGAAGTGCAATCTGCCTGATGTACTACTAGCCTCTCTGGGAAATGGAAGTTGTGTTCAAATGTAGTCTCCTGGAGACCATATTTTCATGTTGTTCATCTAGTTTGCTAATTCTGATCTCCAATGTTGATCTGTGCCCACCAGAAATCTGAGCAAAGTAGAGTTAGGAATGTTGAAATAAGATCAGAGAATTTTGTAGCAATCAGAGTGGAATTGCTGGAAAGTCAAACTAAAATTTTCACTCAAGTTGAAGGGGGAAGAGAAGGAAGAGAGGAGGCGAACTATCTTAGAGCCAGAATATTGTCATTAATTTTTTATTTTGTATAAAAAGTTCATTAAAAATAATTGCTAATTAATGAGTTTTGTAAATAAGATGCACTTGCATTCTTATTCTGTATATTTATGTTTTGATTCTCAAAGATAATATCTAGCATGACATCAGTCCTTGGGATGAAGGAGTAGTAGCCAGCAGCATTATTAGCTGGTACACAGTCTTAACTTTAAGCAATTGACCAGGTCTCCCAAGAAAAAACATTGACAATGCCTCCTTTATATAGGATATTAATGTCCATTACTTATGTCCTGATGTGTTGAAAACTGAGACCTGTATTCCTTTTAATACAAATTTCTCGTGTTTAAATTATGATGTCAAATTCTAACATCCAGGTCCTCTCTGGATAGTTCTTCAGATAATCTTTGGAGAATCCTTTGTAAAGAATTGGATGTTTTTCCTTAAAATGATGCTTAAAAGGGAGTGAAAAAAGAAGAAGGTATAATAAAATGTTCTTATATAAAACTGAAGGTATTTTGGCATCAATCAGAATGATCTGCAGACTTGAATTTTCCAGAGTTTGAACTGGCAAGAGAAGGTTGGGATGCATATAATCTGCAACATGTGATTTTCAGTTGTGTATTTCTTTAGAATTTTGGTATAGATACAGTATTAATTTTAATACTAATGAACAATGTTATCTAACCATATATTAATTTTATTTGAAGGCTGGAAACATATTAGTCAAAACCCACTCTGCCTTATCTCTATGCATGCAACCTTTTCATTGTGGAAATATTGCTGTGGTCAGAAGTAGGATTTCATATGGAAAATAACAGTTTTTTAATGCTGTTGAGCCAGCTGGTAGGAGCAGGACTGCAAGAACTTCTGAGTAATGCCATCTGGAGCTCCTGTAGTCTGCCTCAGGAGTATTTGGCAGTTGACTTCATCAGGTCATTATGTCATTCTCAGATCAATAGAGTGGAAGAAAATTGGGATTCTGCCAAAATGCTGTCTTTCAATTTGGAAGTAGTATTTCTAGGTGTTGGTTTGGGGTTTTTTTTCCAGAACAAGTAAAGTAGGATAAAACTTTGTCAGATGTGTGTACCAGTCTGGTAGAAGCTTGGCAAGTATTTGAAGCTGAGTTTTTTTATTTTTTGCTCTTGAAAATGGTGACATACATAATAAATTACGGTCTTTGCAAGTGGAACAGTATCTGAACATAAGGTCAAAAAAATTGTAGTGTAAATCTGTTATTGTCTTCGGTAATTTAGAAACAAGATTACAAGAAGAAGTAGTGGCTGTTCCCTTCCCTTTCACAGGTTCACAAATTATTCTGAGTTGGAAAGGACCACCAGGATCACGGCACTTAGACTTGTTAAATCTCATCGCTTAACAACTTTTGTGGAACTTAGGAAACTCATCAGTTCCTAGCCCAAAGAGATTTTCTCAGAATTTTCAAACATCTCCAGTTTCCCATGAGGAAAGTGGCTCTTTAATTCACTGATGACCTTTAGTTCAAGCAGAAGCCCAGGTTTGTCTGTATAGTGATGTTCTTTGTGTCTCCCCTATTGAGTTTTAGACAGTGCCCTCCTCTTGGGGAAGAACTACTCTTGAAAACAGTCTGCTTTTCTCTTCAATCTGGTGCTTAGTGTGGGCATTGCAATGCTTAAACCTGCATGTGTCCAGTGGGCAATGCAACCTTGCTTGTTGCAGGTTTGCATCATCGTGTTTGCTCTTGTTTTACCCCATTTCTGATGCATCTGGAGTCCCTGTGGGCAGGGAGCTTGTCTGCCCAGTTCATCAGAGAGCTGAGAAACACTCAGGAATTGCAGAATGAGTTGACTAAGGCTGGATCCTGAGTAGAACAATACTACAGGGCTTGGAGCTAAAGCTTGTTTATAATCTATGGGCCAAGAAACAAGTAATCTTTTTTTCTCTTTTTTCCTCTTTTTACCCCCTCATATATTTAGGGTACTTTTGAACTTGTGCTTTTTGTGACTTAAAAGCTCAAAAGAGATGAATTACTCCAGTATGCTTACTCTTGGAAGCTTCAGCTGCTGCAAAGCGAGTGCCAGCCTGCCTGCTGATGGGCACATCTGTTATATTTTATCTGTTTTGTAATCCAAATCTTTGTGAGGCCATTTCTGTCCATATACAGTCAATCCAGTTGTGCCATTAGCGTTTGAGTACAGATGGCAAGTGTGCTCATAATAATGTTCCTGACTGTAACTTGGATTCTGTGAGACAAAGGTTGTCTCTTGCCATTTGTGAGCTTTGCAAACACAGAACTATATTATTTTGTTAGACTGCTTTGGGCAGATGTAGTCTGAAAAAGTAGTTTTATTCTGAAGACATTTTTTCTTTGAAGATGATGATAATTCAGACTCTCTGATATTCTTGAGGAGTGCATCCCACTAGATTTAATCATTGAAGAACGTTATTTTGAGAGTAGTCCCCAGAGAGGTGGCAGAAGCTGGCTGCATCATCGAGGTCTTGGTGAAAGCTGTACAAGTAGTGGTGAGAATAAACACTAGGGTAATATTTAGGCTGGAGAAACTCTCAGATATTTTATACAGACATTTTATAAAAAGTGTATTTACAGAATACAGATAGCAAAAATTATTAATATTTACCTATAATATGACAGAGAAAGGAGGTAACAGCAGGATGTTAGAATCCTTTCATGTTACCCCTGTTAAAGCATAGGAACAGCACCAATGTAGTACAGGACCTCAGTATTCTGTAATTAATCTTGAAATTTTGGGAATTTTTCTTCTGGGAGCCATTTAAAAAACAAAGAAAATAAACCCCCCAAAGCACAAGCAATCTTTTTATCTGATGATAATGCAGCCAAAAGAAAAATTACATTTGCTGTATGAAGTATCTACTGAGAGTAATTTGTCAGTAGTAGCAGACATTAGTTAACACTGTAAGCAGCACTATGATTGACTAAATAGCACTTGTTAAATTTGGTTTAAATACTATCGTAGTAATTATACTGATGTATATTATAAGCTTCAGCACAAAAGTGACTGATTACATGTCTTTTATTGAGGAGATCAGAAATGAAAGCAAAATAGTTAATTATGATGTAGATTTTCATGGCTTGCACAGCTGTATTAAGAGAATGAAGACAGCTGCAAAAGTTAGCTTCAAAAATAATTTGGTTTGCTTGTCTGTTTCCTAACTACACTCATGTCCTTCTGGAGGGAGACACCTGGTATGAAAATGTTTCATCTTTGTATCTCTCCAAAAAAAGCACTCACAGCACCTTCTTGGTGGCTGCTGAAGCATCCAGATAATATTTCTTAATTTAATACTTAGCACGTGTAGCCTTGCATGTGTGTAGTAATCCTCCATTCTGATACCGTGAGACATCCATTCTTATATGCATTTCTAAGTCTCAGAATTAGGTTGGTTTCACTGCATTTTTAGACTTCTCAGTAACAGGAGTAGTTACCTAAAAGGATGAAAGAAGGTGAACTTCCAGGAAAAATATCTAAAACCACCTTTCTGAAACAGGCATAGTGAATAAACTTTGGAATGTTGTTTTATGAGTCATAATTTGAAGTTGTTTGCCTTTGAAGGCAAAGGCTTTTTGATCTATATTCTGCTGTTGACTAGATTTTTATCTTTTTAGGGAGATGAAAGTAGCCTAAATGAATCTGATAAAACAATGGAAAGCTCCATGAGGAGGGTCTTATTTTTGAGAACAGGGTTTATCTGCAGAAAGTAAGAGACTAGAACTCTCTTTTTTGCATTGGTTTGGGTTAATTAAAAAGTCTTTAACCTCTTAAATGAAAATATCTGTGATTTCCATGCTTTCTTTCCATGCAGAAAACTTAGTTTGCACATTGTGAGTGGAAAATATAAAATCTAATGAGCCTTATGCCTAAATTTTAAAGCTGTAGTCCTAAAAATCAGGAAACTGTAGTCCTAAAAATCAGGAACTTACAAAGCTTGTTAGTTACAGATTAAAATATTTGTATTTACAGAGAAACACTGCATATTTGCGTTTTGCATATTCACGTATTCAACTAGTATTGGCTGAATTTTCAGCGAGTTGTGCGACCACACATGTGTGCATAACGTCCTGGACTCCGGATTCCGCATCCAGGAGGCACCAAAGGGTGCTTTCTCGACTTTAATGAGGTGCTACAGTGTGAGCTGTGCTCCCAGGACTGCCCTCCAGACATAATTAGTAGAGGGTACGTGGCTGTGGGTGGGGGGTAATTAAATATTCATGGGTTCTGTATCTTCATGGATTGCATAACTCATGGGACCTGCCCAGACCCGTCCCCCGTGACTTCCAGGGGCGCTCTGTACTTTCTTATTGATTCCTTGGAAAATAAATAAAAGAATAAAAAATGTTTATGAAAATGTTTTCTAAATTATTTATTTCCCCCCCCAAAAAAAAAATCAGATTTTTTTTCAGAATTGACTTCTTTTTTTTTCCTTATTCACTTCAACATTTTCTAAAGTGGAAAGGAGGAGGAAATCATAGAAATAATAAAATAAGAAAGGATAAAGATTCATCTTTGTTTGGAGGAAATTTAAACTCTGCTTTTGGAAATAGAACTGGAAAGTATGAGTAATGGGATATGAAAGAGTATAATTTAGGAAGAAAAAGGCTTTTTATTGAAAATTCACATACTGAAAAGTTTTACCAATTAATACCACTACTGTCTGTGACTGTCTGCAGTTGATACTGAATTATGTCATGTAAAAATGGCATTTTGTTCTAAAAATTAAGAATCAAAAAGACCTAGAATAATATGGAATTAAATTACAAGTTATTTTTATGAATAAACTGGTGAATAATCATGAATGCAGAATTTTATGAATGTTCAGTAACATTTTCACGTCTAAAGTTTTTTTTGAACACAGCAATCAATGAATCATTAATCTACAAACTAAACCGGTGCCCATTTCAGTAATCTCACTTATATTTCACTGTAAAGTGTAAAGCATAATCCAGCCTATAACCGACCACATTAAGTGGTCAGTTAGTCTTTGCTGAGCTGTGTCCAGGAAGGTTGTAGGTGGTTGTTACCCTGGCTATTTCAGTGTCAGGGTTATGCTGTCACACTGCACTGTCAGCCTTATTTTGTGCTTTGTGACACCTGTTACTCTTTGTAATTCATTGGAAGAATTTCTTTTTTCTTGACTCCCCAGTAATCAGGTGATAGCGACCTCCCGAAATTTTCTTAAATGCTAGGTTTATGTTCATCACTCTGGGGTGTGCGTTCAGTCTCTGTATGGGCGTTAAATGGTGAGTTGGACTAGATGATCCTTGTGGGTCCCTTCCAACTCATAGTATTCTGTGATTCTGTGATTCTGTCTCATCTTGGTCACTTGTACAGTAGTAGGACACTGCGGTACTACATTTGTAGAAAAGCTTTCAGTATTTTGTTTCATGCAATCTTGGACCAATTTTGAGTATTCAGAACTTCCCTGCCACCTCACATTGAGCAGCAACTGATTTACTGTTCCTTGCATTCATACTCACATCTTTATTATGCAGCTGTGTCAGGCTACACTCAGCTGTGTATTTATGCTAAAATTCTGCAAGACTACCCTACATCAGAAAATGGGATGATACTCTGGTGATACAGAGTTGGGTGGGAGCTATTGTGTAGCAGAGAGTTCCTGCATATCTCAATCAGAATTTCATCTGCAGGCTAAGTGTAGGTGATTTTCTCAAGCTAGAATGTAGGCAGATCAGTGTGTTTTTCCCATGCCACAGTACATATCCAAAACCATGATTATTTAGAATGTGTAAAGAGTTAGGGGGGGCAGGGGTGTGTGTGTGTGTATGAATAAATAAAATTATATAATCTTAATTTGGTTGAAGTATTTTACTGAATTTGCATCAGAAATAGCAGAAAATGTTTCCTGGTTGCTGCTTCTCCTTTTAAAGAAAACAGTTTTGGGGAAAAGTCTGGTATGATGACTTAGCGTACCTCTGATAGCGTACCTCTAAGGTGGTTAAAAATAGGAAGTTAAAAATTAAATTGCTTAATCAAATGTGGAAATTGGCCAACTTGGTGTCAGCTGTAAACAGACTGAAGGAGGACTTGCTCCCCTTGTACAGGTCTGTAGTTCCCTGAATCCTCCTTCATTCTTTTTTTGTAGATGGGCATCGCTTTGTCTAATCTCTCATCAACTGGTACCACTCTGGTTAGCCAAGGATGATGATAAATGGTGGCAAGTCGACCAGTGAGCTTTTCCACTAACTCAGTACCCTTGATTGAATCGCATCTGGTCCCTTAGACTTGTACGTGTCTAAGTGCCACAGCAGATCACTGACCATTCCCTCCTGGGTTATGGGGGGCATCATTCTGCTCTCTGTCTTCCAACTCAGGGCATGGGTACCTGACAAACAGCTATTGAAGTCCGAGGCTCAGATGTCATTAATTACCTCTTACATTTCCTGTGTCATTGTTTCCCCATGCATTCAGTAAAGGAGATACTTCATAGCCCTCCTTTTGGTGCTGATAGATTTTTTAAATATACGAACACTGATCTTTGATAACATCGTATTCAACTTCATAAATCTGGTATTTACATGAAACTAAAATACCTCATCAACATTATTTTCTTTCATTTTTTTTTCTTTTTTTATAAATTGTCCTTATTATGGTGGTATTCTGTGCACATATTGCTGGAGTTTTATTGGGTTTTATTTTGCTTGTTTTTTCTGCTGTGATCAATCAATGTTTCCTTACTTAATTTACCTAAAACTCATGAATAAAATAAAAGTTATGAATGGGAATGATGTGATTCTATGTTAAAAGAATGGAAGGGGAGAAAAATTAATGCTTTAATTTTCCTTAGTGAACTAGTACTGTAGATAGACTGTGAGGCATCTAGGTTGGTATCACGCTCTTGGTCACTGTACGGGTATTAGATGGTGAGTTGGACTAGATGATCCTTGTGGGTCCCTTCCAACTCATAATTTTCTGTGATTCTGTGATTTAGATAAATCTTTGCCAAACCTTGGAAGAGAACAGATAATCAGCTTTTATATAGTGCTGTTGTGTTTGTGTGGGTCAAAAGCAAAAAGTAAAATGCAATGAATAGTGAATTTATATGGGTAAAAAAACTGCCACAAACTGAAACAGAAAAGAGTATATTTTGTCATTGAATAAATAACTTGATAGGCCAACTGGTATTCAACTTCTAGTTAAGAAGTGAATTTGACTGAGGGTCCTTTTTCATTTTTGTTAATGAGGCATAGCAGCTAACAGGGGTTTTTTAAGTTAATTGATCTCAGACATTGACAATATAAGCATTTTCTGTATATGAGTAAAAGTACTGGAGTCTTAAATAGAAGCACATATTTGCAGCTGTTTTACATAACATCTGGATTTCATCCATGTTGCCAGCTGCAATGTACATGGAATAAAAGAGGGAAAGAGAAGAAGAGAAGGATTCCAATATATTGTGTCATCAAATGACTATGGCTAATTAAAACATTCAGGTATTAGTTGTGGTACAGTACTCTGAATTTAAAGGAAAAAAAGAAAGCAGACATCTACTTGCTCTCACTCTCCAATAATAGTAATAAATGACAACAATGTAATGAATTTCTGTTGTTCTCATGTTAAGGTAACAGTAAAATCTAGACTTTAATGGTGAACTGTTTAGTGCACTTAAAAAAAAAAAAGCTGCTTAATGGGTTCTCTTGAGCCTTGGAGGTCTTTAAATGTTTTAGGGTTGTTTGTTTTTTTTTGCTTTGACTTAGAAAAATTCCATGGTACTAAAGGTGTAAGACTTCGTTATGCAAGCAATGTAAGACTGGTCTTCTAGCCCAGGCTCGTTGCTAGTATGAGCATGGTGAAAAGATAATTATGTGCTCTGTTGAAAAAGGGGCTAGTTCTCTTCATCTTTCAGGATTTATCTCCATGAGTAGATAGACACAGCAAGTATTTATAAAAAGTTGCATTTTTCATTAATACTTGTTATTTTCCACAACAATACACAGTTATTTTGGCTTGTAACCAGAATTTGAAAAAGTATTGTAAAAGTAAAACTAATAATACAAATAAGGAAATGTCTTTTGCTCTCTTCTTACAGTAACTGAGAAAGGCAAAAGCTTTAGGAGATGAATGTAACTAATCCGTGGGCAGTTTAATTGGGAATTGCTGATAAGTATTGACTTTGCTCAATATGCTCCATATTCATGTGGCATTAATTTCGAGTAGCATTAAGGAAAAAAAAAAGTTGTTCTGTGCAAGGGATTATTAGATTTGGAAACAAGAACAGCTATGACTAAATGCCTTCAGTGAACCTCAGAGCCAGCAGTGTGCCCAGGTGGCTAAGAAGGCCAATGGCATCCTGGCCTGCATCAAGAACAGTGTGGTCAGTCGGTCCAGGGAGGTTGTCCTCCCCCTGTACACGGCGCTGGTCAGACCCCATCTTGAATACTGCGTGCAGTTCTGGGCTCCCCAGTTTAAAAGGGATGTTGAGCTGCTTGAGAGGGTGCAGAGAAGGGCAACGAGGATGGTGAAGGGACTGGAGGGCAGGCCCTACGAGGAGCGACTACAGGAACTGGGACTGTTCAGTCTGGAGAAGAGGAGGCTCAGAGGGGACCTCATTGCTGTTTACAGCTACCTGCGGGGAGGTTGCAGCCAGATGGGTGTAGACCTCTTCTTCCAGGCTGACGACACCAGAACGAGAGGGCACAGCCTCAAGCTACGCCAGGGGAGGTTTAATCTTAACGTTAGGAAGCGGTTTTTCACGGAGAGAGTAATTGCATATTGGAATGGGCTGCCCAGGGAGGTGGTGGAGTCGCCATCCCTGGAAGTGTTTAAGAGAAGACTGGACGAGGAGCTTAGTGACATGGTCTAGCTGGGGGGTGTAGGGCTGGATGACCCTGGGCCCCTTCCGGCTCGGAGTGGCCTGCTAGACTGTGAGGCATCTAGGTTGGTATTACGCTCTAGGATGTGCTCTTGGTCACTGTACGGGTATTAGATGGTGAGTTGGACTAGATGATCCTTGTGGGTCCCTTCCAACTCATAATTTTCTGTGATTCTGTGAATATTGTCTTTACGAATTATTTTGGACTAAAGTGGGAGTTGATACTAAGTTCTGCGAATTTCTAATCCCTAGTAATCCTATCCTGCACCAGGCAATAGCTCTTGAGGGGTATGTGCTGGTGAATGATGCATGTCCCTTGAAGTAAGAGAGTGGTTTTGTTATCAGCTTGAATTTTAACAGCATTCACAAGGCAAGCAAATGATTTTGCAAATGGATAAAGCAGGTTTACTGTCATCTCCACTATGTACCAGAAAACAGAATGAAAACCCAGTTTTCCAGCTGTTGGGGGTTGGAGTGAGTTGTATATGAAAAATCACCAAAATAAAGAAATAAACTGTGGTTCTAGCCCATTTATTAATCCATGCTGGTTTTCCTTTTCAAAGGTTACTTTGTTTCAGTTGTGCTTTTGCCTAATATTTTCCTAGATCAGTCTCTAGAAGTGTTAAAGATAATAAGTGACATAGGACAAAGTGCAAATGCAGGCCTTTGTGGAAGCTTCCAATCCTTGTGGGAAGTCTCCTAAAGGAAATCCTATCAGTGCAGCAAATATCTGAAATGCCCTAATACATGTTTATGGTTGCATCTGTTCTCTCAGAGTTGAGTGCCATTCTATTAGTATGTTACATGACTACTACAGTGTATAAAAACTGTGCCCAGCATAGTTGATGGACTCGGAGCTTGAGAGAATGAATGTCTGCAATTAGCCGGGGGCTCTGTTTACTCCAACCGGTAAACTTAAAGAAATTGCTTTTTACCAGTGTATTAAAAGAAAGATATTTTCCAGAATATTAGTGACTCCCTGATGGTGTGCATAGGTGGTATTGCTAAGAGATAGGAACTACTTTAAAGCCACAAGTGCCCTAGAGTGCAGCTGGTGTCAAGCTTGGCTGTAATGATGATGACTGGAGAAAGCAGCATAAGCAGTGCTGTTGTGGTGTTGGCCTTGCCTCCCTCGCCCCAGGGAAAAAGTGTATTGCAGGGATTCTCATAACTGCAGTAAGATATGGTAGAATAATAGATCAAATGGAAAATCCAACTTGTGAGAGGAGAGGGTGACACTTCCTGTGCTCCTGATGTGTGGAATCACTTGGGCTGCTGGCAACGAGATCTTTCCTCATACTTTGTGTCACTCTTAGTCTGTTTAGCATCTCTCAAAGTCCCTACTGAACTGGAGGATGTTTTTTATGGTTCCACAACAAGGCTGCTTAGTTCCAAGGACGTCCTTGGGTTGTAATTTGAAAACTCCTGATGAATGTGCCAGTCTGAATCTGTCACATTTTCAATTTCTACCCTTACTATTTTTTTCTGCTAGGAGTGATTCTAATGGTGTGGACTCATTTTAACGCACCTGTTAGCATTGTTGATTTCATGTATGCCTCTGGTATTTGATGTATTTCACATCCATCTTTTCTGAAGCGGGCGCAAAGACTTTAATCTTTATTAGTTTTATGCCTGCAGCTGGTCTTCAAAGATAGGAGAAACAGTTTCTGCTTTCCTCTTCCAATTTTGTACAAGTTTCTTCCAGAGGCAAATCTTCAATCCCATGAGCTGAGAATGTGTGATCCCTTTAGCCTTCATCACACACAGAATCACACAGAGAATATTCTGAGTTGGAAGGGAGCCCACAAGGATCATCAAGTCCAACTCTTAAATGGTAGATTTGGCCAATTTCAAAATGAGATGCTGACTTATTTTGTTGTTGTTATTTTTAATTATTTTCTCACTTTCACTTCAGTTGTGAACTCCTGGGATCTTACAGGTAGATTTGAACTTACTTCCAGAAGTGTACTTAGCAGTAATTAGACATACCATAAAAGTTGAAAAGATTTGGATGAGATCCTATTCCAAGAAAACTTTTTTTTTTGTAAACCACAGAGTGAAATCTGAAAAGACTTCACAGATTACAGAAATACTTCTGCTGAACTGTGAAGTAACAAATACTCTTAAGGGATGGAAGAACTTTTTTTTTTCCACTAGTTCTTCAATAAATGCCTGCGTATGGATGCATGTGGTTTGTCTTTGCAGCAATAAAGTTTATAATGCCTCCAGTCCTTCATCAA
Organism: Pitta sordida; assembly: GCA_013390025.1. Classification (NCBI taxonomy): domain Eukaryota; kingdom Metazoa; phylum Chordata; class Aves; order Passeriformes; family Pittidae; genus Pitta; species Pitta sordida. The sequence goes on along the minus strand of WEKX01000146.1, from coordinate 19,503 downwards.
AGAATGTTTAAATTGTTTAGGTAGAGGTCCTATACATAGGGATTTTTTTTTCTGCTTTGTGCAGTGTAATAATCATTAAAAGCACCAATTTTTTGTATATTAGGTGTATTGTGCTGATAGTGTAAAAAGAGTCATTCTAATTACTTTTATAGTTAGCAAACTTTAGTTCTCTCTAGAATAATTTTCTCTCTAAAACGAGAAAAAATGAATTTGAAACCAGAATAAAGTTAGTACCACAGGGAAGAAAGTATGTCTATTAGCAAGACTGTATTTACAAGATTTCTCACTACAGAAGGCCTATTACACTTGCAGTGAAACAACTGTTTCAGTAACGTTTGGTTCTATGAAAATAGGTAACACCATGAAATGCCAATCCTCCTCCTCTTTCTACTCTTCAAGCTCTAAGCTCTAAGGCTTGCTGAAGATCTACACCTAAGTGAGGTGAAATAAAGACACTTCTAGTTTAAAAAAATTCTCTGAACCTTGCTTGATTTTTTTTGTTGTTGTACATCTTAACAAAAATTGCATATATTGGTTAGGTTTTAAAATAATCTTATGACAGAACAATGTTCTCAAAAGCTGGCTTCATCCTTCTGAGACTACAAATCAAAACTGTGTTAATTTAAAATGCAACTAGCAAGAGATAACTTGATTACTTCCCTCAAATCCAATCACTGAGGAAGGAGTCCTCAAAAAGTAAAATCTGTGGTCATCAAGACAAATTTACTAAGGTGATAATGTAACATGTGTGCTTTTACAGAAGAACAAGACTATTCACTGTATTTAATTTCTGAAATATTTTGAACATGTTAATATACTGTATAAAAAAACCCCAACCAACAATAGAAACAAGATGACCACCTCACCCCCCACAAACCCTAAATACGTTCTCAGTTTATTTTCACTCAGCAATCTTTACTCTCTTACTCAGCTTCAGAGTGGAGGTAGTCAACATTTGACATCAAGTGCTTCATATTTCTTTATAGCAGTGCTACTTTGATGTGCAGGTAATACTTTACTTGCAGCATAGTATAATCTTGACTTCAAGCATACAGTTTCAAGCAGAACAGCTGCCATAGGACTTTGGAGCTTTCTATTTATTATTTTTGTTTTTAATTGTGGAAAATTTTAATAAAATAGACTTCAGCTGAAGTGCCTAGAAATAAGAAGTTAAGATTAATATGGCTAGAAATTTCAGTAAACCCTGAATTAACACATTTCAGGTTCATCTTAGACATTCTCTGTGCATAGAGTTCTTTTCCATGAAATGCCATGGTGGACTAAGTAAGCAAAATTATGGAACATCAAAGTTTGTAGATGCTGATATTGCTGAAAGTCTGCAGAGGGGAACTGATTAGATATGAAAAATATTTACTTCTTCAACCATTGTGTGTGAGATGTATATGTTTAGCTACTGCAGACCATTTATCACCAAATGATTCAAATGCCCCATTAGTTGTGGTGCTGGATTAGATTATCCATGTATTAATTGTTTTATTCATTCTAATTTACACAGGGGCATAAGCTTAAGGGGTTGATATTCCTATCTTATTTGTTTTGCAATTGAATTACTGGCTTCTCCAACTAGTGTTGGAAGTGATAATAAAGCCTTCTATCAGGGGTGCATTGGAATTCTTAGGCATAAAATTATAAATGAAATGTGCATCAAGATGTTGTTCTTTATAAAAGCTGTTCTCTTACATATCGTAACCTGCTGCTATGCTCTAGAAAAATGCAGTGCATTAATATGAGTCAAAATGTCATTTAATTGAAATTGATATAGTTTTCTTCTATCTTAAAATACAGTCAAGGTCTGGTACTCACGGGGGCTTGGGTCTGCGCGGGTCCCACAAGTCAAGAATCCGTGAAGATGACCAATGAATATTCAATTAGGCCACGTCTGTAGCCATGCCCCATCCACTAATAAGGACTGGAGAGTGGTCCTGGGAGCGCCTCATTAAAGTGGAGGAAATGCCATTTGCCACTTCATGGCCTCAGAATCCCAACTCTGTGAGGGACCTGTGTTTCTGAGTACAGAAACCCCGCAGCAGCTGGTGTGGCTGGAAGCTTTGAAGCTGGGGCCAGCCCCCCTTCTCAGATCTGAGTGGGCATGGAGCCTCCTGCCACTGTTCGTTCCCTGCCATGTCTGTGCTCGGTTTTATCAGGGTTTCTGGTTGCTGGTGTATGTCACTTGTGTTCAAACATGACTGAGACATCATGCTGCTCCAGAGCAGGACCGTGGGGGAGACCGTGAGCTGTGTGCAGTCAGACCAACACTGTGGCCCGAGGGATGCTGACCATTGCTGCTTCTCCCTGGCTCACTGCCACCTGCCTCATCCCTGGCGGGCGGTGGCCAGGGTCTGCCTCTCTGCTTTCTGCCGGGGCTGTCTGCAGGAGCGCAGGCCACCTACAGCTGTGCAGGACGAAAGAGCTGGTGACTCTGTGATCTGCTCCTGCTGCCGCTCCTCAGGGATGCGCAGGGCAGGGGTGGATGGGCCGCAGGAGCTGACACAGCACTGGGGGACAGAGGCACCCTGCGCCTGGAGTACCCACAGGCCCCCTTGTCCCTTGCGCCTGATGCCCATAGTTTCTCCTCTTCCCTCTCCTATCCTCCCTCTACACCTCCTCTGCCCCACACATCCTAAAAGAGACCCTCAGGCCTGTCTGGTATCGACTGTTTCTGTGTTTCTGACATGGCAATAAACATCTATAAAAAACCCACAGTGCATGTACATACTCCCCTGCTGCCCAGAAGGAGCTCTTTATTTTGGGTAGTGGCGGGGTGGTTCTGGTGCCAGCACTAGGGGTTGTACCCTGACATCAGGAGCCTGTGACACTGGCATTGGGACACACCGGGCTCTGTTGCTGATGTCATGGCCATGTGGACAGAGCTGAGGTGCAGTGCCGAGTCAGTGGCTCGACTTCTGCCTGTCTGGGGATTAAACCTCGTGTCCTCTGCAACCCTGGAGTCATCATTGACAGCACCAGCCTTCCCCTGCCATCCCCCACTTTGCAGCTGTGCCACACCACCATGCCCAGAAGTGCTGGCTGTGCGGCGGCACTCCTGGCATCACGGAGATGGTAGTGGTTCCCCTTCTCCCTAAAGGGTGAAAATGAAGGATATATAGCAAGTTCGGTCTCTGTATGGGTGTTAGATGGTGAGTTGGACTAGATGATCCTTGTGGGTCACTTCCAACTCATAGTATTCTGTGAATCTGTGAATCTGTAAAGTCTGGTGGGCGGTGACGGCAGGCAGGACCAATTATATATTCCTATACTCAGTATATATTCACAAGCTGAGGGAGTTCTCGGTATGTTCTGCGCATGCACGAGGTCACACAAGTCGCAGAAAAATCAACCGCGGTTAATCGGATCTTGCAAAGATAGGGATCACGATTAATCGGAGGATCACTGTATGTAATTCTCTTTTACAATTACAGTGTGGAGATTAACATTCAAGTCATTCTATGGTGACTCCAAGTGTAACTAGGGCAGAGTGCTTTCTCTTTAACTTGTTTTAGTAAATACAGTCCTGGGATGTAATTTCTTTTTTGCCTTGAGACTCATGTGAAGTGATGTGAACCTTGATTTCAAGTTGTCCAAACTGCTATTGAGAAACGTTCAACTTTCCACCTCAGAGAATTCAGATGGGAATACAGACTCAGCCATAGCTAGCATGCAAAATCACTTCCAAAAAGTGAGTGAAGAGACTAGAAAGTGGTTTTCATTGAGTATTCTGACATAGCTTACTGTTGACCCAGGATAAATTATCAGTGAAGCAGGTAGACAGATGGGCTCCAATAGCATATTAGGCCAAGGGGGCACTACTCAGGTGCATCACTGTTTCTACCATTGACACTTAAGTCAAAGCAATGTTGTCTAAACTGAAGCCAGTTCCCTTGGGGCACTGTTCAGGTTTCCCTACTAAGGGTCTGATTTCTATGTTCTGAAAAAGGTAAAATGGCAGATCTGGCTGCATACTGATCCTGAATAACACTGAGGATAAGACTGTTGTGGAAAGCAGCCATACTTACGCTGGATTTCAAACTGAGTAGTAGCTTTTGATGCAATGCTGATTGAGCAAGTTATGTTAAATCTATGTACAGCATTGTGAAAGACCCTTGGGAAGACCACAGACAGGTAGTTTTAAATATTTTTAAGTTTTAAAACGTGGATAGTTTTTAAAAGTTTGACATATGTGGAACTTATCTGAAACTAGGGATACTGGAATGACTTATGACTTTCAAATGTCGCTTGTCATTTTAGGCTCGTACCACCTAAATTGCTCGTACCTGAAAATTGCAAGTATTTTACTTATTTAAAGTTAAAGAGAATGGCAACAGTTTTCTTGCTGGAGCTAGAAAATTTATTCTATCCTAAGGAAATTCTCATTAATTACTCTAAATATCAAATGCTTGTCATTGTAGACTGTAAAAAATGTCCTTAGTGTTTACATGTACATGAGTTCTGTAGCCATCAGGATCAGAGATGCCTGTTAACAGATCTGTAAGAAGTATTTTTCTTCCATATGGTGATATTACACTTTCTCATTTTCTCCTTGGGGAAAGACAGACTGTCTGCTGTAGTTGGACGTGTGCTTCCTTTCTGAATTGCTTTTTAGTGTTGTATAATTTAACCTTCCATGCAAAGATACTAGAAATTAGTGTTTCAGGTTTGATTTTTTGCTGAGCTCTGTCTGCCTGAAGGTCTTCCAGTTCAATAAAATGCTGCATTGAATTCATCTTTGGAAATCTGTATTGATATTGCATGACCACTTTCTGCAAAATCATCCTCTAGTAATCAAATTTTAATGAGATGAAGATAATATATTATTCCTAAAGCTTTGTTTTAGCAGGCTAACACAAGCTAAAGTATTTTTTGCTTTAATAAACATTAAAGATGTAATTTTTTTTCTCTGAATTTGAAAGTATAGTGTAGTTCTGTTCAGAAAACATATGAAGAAATGCTGAATATGTAATTTCTTTATAGTGCTTCCATTGTTTCCTTTTTAATATAAGGATATGCTGGAGGTACGTATTCTGTATATGTGATGCAATCCTGAGGCAGCTTTAAGCTGACTCTTGGAGTTTCCAGTAGCAATGTCACTTCTATACTGAGTTTGGAACAAAATTTGTAATTTGCTTAGGTGCCTCTGAGTTTTTGATAGTGAACTAAATGCCACATGGACTTCGGTCTTGTTATTCTTGCTCTGTAGTTAAAACTAGCCCTACATGTACTACACTCACACATTCAGTTGTGCACAATTCCTTAATACTTTGATTTTCTTTCATGTCCCCTTTTACATGACTTCATCACTGTAATTTTTTGGCTAACAGTGTTAGCACTAATCCTTTTCAAAGTGGTCTTGAGCAACACTTTCAGATCTTACTGATGATCATCGTAAGTACTCTATTGTGTAAGGAATAACACACACGGTATCACACACACAGTATAGATAAGGCTGGAAAGGACCTTGAAGATCATCTAGTCCAACCTATAATCCAACTAACCTAGCATCTACATCTAGATCATATCACTCAGCACCTCGTCCAGCCTCCCCTTGAACACATCCAGGGTTGGTGACTCAACCACCTATGCAGGCAACCCATTCCACATCTGAATCACTCTTTCACTAGAAAACCTTTTCCTAATATCAAGTCTAAACTTTCCCTGCTGAAGCTTAAGACTATGACCTCTCGTCCTGTCCCCAGAGACCAAGGAGAAAAGACCAACCCCTGCCTGGCTACAACCTCCTTTTAGATAGTTATACACAGCAATAAGGTCACCCCTGAGCCTCCTCTTCTCTAGGCTAAACAGACCCAGCTCCCTCAACCTCTCCTCATAAGGCTTATCTTCAAGCCCCTTTACCATCCTAGTTGCCCTTCTCTGAACTTGTTTCAGAACTTCGACATCTTTCTTGAACTGAGGGGCGCAGAACTGAACAAAATACTCGAGGTGCAGTCTAACCAGTGCCGAATACAGTGGAAGGATAACCTCTCTTGACCTACTAGCCACTCCATTCTTGATGCAGGCCAGGATGCCGTTGGCCCTTTTGGCTGCCTGGGCACACTGCTGGCTCATGTTGAGTTTGCTGTCCACTAATACCCCCAAATCTCTTTCCACCTCACCACTCTCCAAGCATTCCGTTCCCAGCCTATAGTTCTGCTTGGGGTTATTATGACCAAAATGCAGAACCCGACATTTAGACTTATTAAATTTCATTCTATTGGAATCTGCCCATCTCTCCAGTCTGTCCAGGTCTCTCTGCAGGGCCTTCCTACCCTCTAACTGATCAACACGGGCTCCAAGCTTGGTGTCATTCACGAATTTACTCATGATGGCCTCAGTCCCGTCATATATATCATCAATGAAAATGTTGAACAGGACCGGACCCAGCACCGACCCCTGGGGGACACCACTAGTAACCGGTCGCCAACTAGATGAGACACCATTGACCACCACTCTCTGGGCCCGGCCATCCAACCAGTTCCTGACCCAGCAGAGAATATTCCTATCAAAACCCCTTGCTGCTATCTTCTCCAGGAGTATATCATGGGAGACTGTGTCAAATGCTTTACTGAAATCCAGATACACCACATCCACAGCCTTCCTCTCATCCACCAGGCGAGTTACTTGATCATAAAAAGAGATCATGTTGGTCAAGCAAGACCTACCCCTCCTAAACCCATGCTGGCTGGGCCTGATCTCTTGTCCATCCTGCAGGTGTTGCATGATAGTGCTCAGCACAATCTGTTCTATAACTTTGCCTGGGACTGAGGTGAGGCTAACAGGTCTGTAGTTTCCTGGATCATCCTTCCAACCCTTTTTGTGTATGGGGGTCACATTCGCCAACTTCCAGTCGTCCAGGATATCACCTGTGCTCCAAGACTTCTGATAAATGATGGAAAGCGATATAGCAAGCTCATCTGCCAGCTCTCTCATCACTCTGGGATGAATCCCATCTGGTCCCATGGATCTATGGGGATCCAAATGGATCAGCAGGTCTGTAACTACTTCCTCCTGAATAACAGGGGGACTACACTGTACCCTGTCTCCATCTGCCAGCTTAGGTATCCAGTTATCCTGAGAATGAAATCCATACAAATAGCAAAAAAGGAAAAAGCAAACTAAAGCATTTCAGGGCTTGTATTTCTAAAGATATTAGAGTAGCGGTTTTATCTTTTTGGTAGGGCTTTTTTTCCCCCCATATGTCTTGAAACATGATCAGGACAGGGTTATTTTTTTCATTCTGAATAATACCTTAAATGAGAGAGAACTGTTTAACACATAGCATATCCACAGAGTCTATTTATTCAGACTGAATTCCATATGGACCATGGATAATCTTTTTCCCAAATGTTTACTAATATCTGCTCTTAACAAGTGCTGCACAATATAAACTGGCAAAGCCATAAAGAAAAGGAGCATAATAAAATTAAGCCTTGCTTTTCAGCAAAATCTGACTTAAGATAAGGAAGTGAAAATTTCAGATGGGTTGGATTTTAAAGGATCTTTTCTGTAAAGGACATGAATCACATGCATTTAAAAGCATATGGAGAACCATAGCTAGTACATACTAGAAAATGAGATACAAGTAGGTTTTAAGCTATGGCATTGCTGATTCTGTGATTCTGTGATTGAAACTATTGCTTTTAAGAGATGAAAGGAGATCTGGGTTAATTTCATTGTTTTGTTGAGTTTATCTTCTTGCACTTATAACCACTCTGTGCCATGCACAGTCTGGAAAATCAGGGTAATACAGCTCTTTTTTCCCTGTCCCATCCTACCTCGGCTGGTATATACAGCTTTTCAAGACTGACTGATGCTGTGTGGGCATGTGTGTGGTCTCTAGTACTAACAAAGCTAATTTTGGATGTAGCTTGTAAATGCTTTTGTAATAAAATTGAAAACAAATTGGAAGTGCTGGGCTTGAGTATTTATATGGGATGTTTTTTACATTCACTTGAGTTTCTGTTGTTGCCATAAATATTTTTAGCTATACTTTATTTGCATCTAAGAGTTACATTATATTTTGTCAAAGTATTTCTAAATCAGTTCACGTAGGAAAAAACAAACAACTATTTTGAGTAGTAGAATTGAAAAGATTACATATTTGAAAATACTAATGTTTCTTCACCAAAACCTCCCAAACACATAAGATTTTTAAAGTACTTTTTTTTTTCTTCATAAAGTAAATAAATAACTTTGTTATCTTCCTACGTATAAATATTTCCAGCTGGGCAAAGCTTTTCCCGGTTTCTTGGTTAAGTGTTTTTTGTTTGCTTCCTGGTCTCAGCATTAAATTGTACTGCATGCCTTTTCTACTGACGTTTTTCATGTGTATCAAGTTGTACTTTTCCAAGGAGACTTGTAATTCCTTCTATCATTCAGAACTCTTCATTTTACCTGTTCTTTAGTAAAGAAGACTGAACCTGGTCTTCCACAAGGTGCACCTGGAAAATGGATCCTTCAATGTATACTCTTAGGTTTTGTTTCAGCTTCAACAATTTTCAATATCTATTAACATAATTTTGTATAGAGAGACTTGTGAGTGGAGATTATGTAAAATACTTCTCCCTTCCACAGAAGAAGAGAAAATATGAAACTCAAAACTTAAAAAATAGTATGTAGCAGATTGATGCTCTGGAATATAGGAGAAAAGAAGGTTAAGCAAGAGCTTGTTGTAGGAAGATGATGAAGTTGCGATGACCTCATGCTGTTGATGAGTGGAGATAAAGTATTTAGGCTGATTGTATCTATTGTTTGCTCTGGGTACTATTGATGATGGAGCTGTTTACTATTTGCCAATCCTTGTAAGGGTAGGGAGAGTGATCCACTCAGAATGGTGTTTTTTCCTTTGTTTTCCTTGTCCTCTTCATAGGATATTCCGAGTTGGAAGGGACCCACAAGGATCATCTAGTCCAACTCCCTCCTTCTGTCTCTTCTTTCCACTCTTTCTCCCTCCATTTTTTTATGGCTTTGTTTTTTTCAACACACTTTCAGAAACTACTTTGGCATTCAGAGACCATACTGAAAATGTAAATGAATTGTAAATTATTTAAAGTGAAGAAAAATGGGAATTTTAACAGTTGTTCTTTAGCTGAGCATGTAACAGGTGTTTTTACGTCTTTCTTATTCATTCTGACTGGTGAACTTGGAATGATTCCTTTTCTGTATCTAATACAGGAATCGCAGAATCACAGAATTAGTAAGGTTGGAAAAGACCATAGAGAACATTGAGTTCAACCTATAGATCATCAAGTCCAACCTATAGATGAGGGTCAAATGCCCAGCTGTCATCCAAGCCATACATGACTAATGAAAAATAGAAACTAAGAATCATTCTTCTCTTGAAGTGTATTTCTTCAGACAGTAGTATTTTCAACTAAAAGTTTGTGCATCGCTGAAAGCTAGATGTGTTTCTTCTTGCATACAAGGTACAGGTGTGGATCCAGATTAGCTTCTCGCTGTTTTATTCTGCATTTATTCTTTATGTTTTATTTTGTATTTAGCAAGGAGACTGTTATATCCCATTGATAATCTTCTAAATATGTATGACCTTAGTTATTAATACCTTTGCGTATCTGTATGGCAGTGCACCCACAAATAGATCTTACTGGAATTAAATATAATATAGTGCCTATAAAACTTATGCATCACTTATGCATGCTGGAGATTTTATATCCTTGCCTCTTTAGAGCTTTGCACCTCCAGAACAACTTGTGATTCTGGATAATTTTTTAAAATATCTGAATAATATTGTTTGTGGGAAGAGGTCAGAATTTTCTTTCCGTAAGTGATGCCTTTTTTTTTATCTGAGGTGGCTCAGGTCAGATCGGGCAGAGATAGGGAGCCATCCTTGACTAGAAACTGCATTTTATGTAATAATTACTCAATGTAAAATAATTTTATTAGGAAAAACACCCTGAGACAAGAAAAATATGAAAAAAATATCAGAAGGATTAGCTTGACATTTGTTTTATCCGTAAGAGATAAGAAGGGCATTGTTTATTATGAGTTTAACTACTACTTTTTATAGCTCAGAGTTCTTTGTTAATTTTTGAATGACTGGAATGTGTATTTGTTTTATGAATATGAAATATACTAATGATCCTATTTACTTCGGGATAAAGAAAGCAGATCAGTCCATCATAAAATAATTCTAGCAGGTTTATGTACTTAGTATAGAGGGAATTCCTTTCATAGTCAAGTCAGCAGGAGCTTTAATATTGATTCCAGCGTAGCCAAGACTTTACCTATGGACATTTGAATAAATGCTTATTGAAATGTTCTAGAATAATTAAATCTTTGAACATGTGATAACACCAAAAAGTTACCTCATCTAACATTTAGCAAAAGGAATTCTTTGTCTTGGCTAAAATGTAGTATTTGTCCTGTTTTAAAAGATACTGAGAAGTTCAGAACCAAGACTGCTTTCCAAAAGAGTTTGGTCTGAAAACAGTAGAGGTTACTTTTAATGCAAGAGGATTTACTGTGCACAAAAAAAGAACACAAGAAAACCCTGTTTAATTGCCATCCTCCTCTTTGAGCAGAAGCCAGAGTACTAGGCAAAGCTCTGGCAGAGTAGTTGAATGTTATAAACTTGTGAAGTGAAAGTATAAACCATTTTTGTTTCTTGATGCAATTTGGAATCAAAAAAGGTTTGTTAGGGTATGATTAGTAATGATTAACTTCTGCAAGACATTAAGTCACACAGCTGTTTGAAAACTTTATGAAATCTGTTACTACAGTTCCATGCTTTGTTCTCCATTGATGTCTATTTTTTCCCCCCTCTTCTGTCCACCCTTTCTTTTTCTGCCTTTTGTCCTTCCCTGTTGGGCCAGCTGCCAAAACTGAGGGTTCCTGAAGATCGATTAGAAAGCTTTTGCTTCTCTGCTCACTTCATCTGTGCTCAATCCTTCACATAATGTGAAAGGCAGAAAGACCTTAAGCCAGCAGTCAAATGCTCTTATGATGTGTTCAGTGCCTAAGGTAACAGTACAAGTTTGAATTAAGAATAGTAACTGAAGAAAAAAGCAATAAGTTAAATTGTAGCATTTAAAAAAGCAAATACATTTCTCCATACAGTCATCTTGAGCTGTGTGAACAAGAAAGTTTTTACATGCCTTTTCAAGTGTGTGAGTTAAGTATGTGTCAGAGGGAGGAGTAATGTAAACAAGATGTAATATTTCTTCTACATGTTTCTACTTTGTTACTTTACATCCATATAATGCTTTATGAATTGTATTTGTTACTTTCGCTGATTTTAGTAACAAGTAATTGTGCAAATTAGCAGATTTCTAGTTAGAAGTTAGAGCTACTTTGGTAGTTGACACATCATATTTGTATATTATGTGTGTGCTATGGGTATGTGCTTGTCTCTCTTTGTCTTAATTTCTTACTAATACCTGAAGAACAATGTCAAGATTTCAAACGGGTAGATATATCACAGAAGATGATATATCATATCATAGATATATCATAGTTGTATCATTGTAAATGGAAAATCCACAGGCTAGATCTATCTCAAAAAAATTATCCCAGAAAAGCTGCAAACCATACTGCTTAAGAAAGCTATCTTAAGAGATACAGCGTGTCAGTATTAAATTTTCTTTTCTTACTACTTGAAAAGTTGATGATGAAAGTAAATCTAGTGTGCTTCAAGAACATTTCTTGTGGTGGTACTCTAGGCACAGTGGTGGGTAAGAACAGACTGCTTGCTAGGTTAGTTGAAAATTGATGGGATAGGCAGGCTTGAGGGCTCAGCACCTTGTTGGTGGCAGGCAGTAAGTGGACGACGAGGAGTCTGGGCTTGTTTTATCTGGGTAAGAGAAGTCTGTGAGGCAGTCATAGCAGGCCCCCATTCACCTGAAGAGCAGGTGGCCAAATTAAACTCTTCCTGATAGAGATACAGAGTGTAAATCCAGAACAAATCCTGGGAAAAAAGAATCCTCAAAACTCACAAACATTGAACTACGGAATCAAACCCCAGGACTCCAAAGAGTTTTATGGCAGGTATGCTTTATTAGCAACGTTGCTGAGGCAAGAGGGGTTTTCCTCCAAACCTGCCTAACAACTGGCAGTACAGTGGCTCTTTAAATACACCATGGTCATACATATTCATTAAGGACATAAATATACATTAAGCATCCGAAGATGAGAGTGTTTTATGTAAATTAGTCTCTGGAGTGTCATTAGCATAAGTCTCCTCCCAGTCGCTGCCCAGGTTCTGCCTCTGTGGTAGGATCTTTGAGGATGAAGTAAAGCAGTCTTCATCAGGTGTCCTTTTGAACCTGGCTTGGTTTTTTCCATAGTAGGCACCATTTTTGCTTACCTCCAGGGTTTCACAATGCCTATATACTGTCATACCTCACCCTTCATGAGGAATGAGTCTCCCCAAGGTCTCACAAACTGTCAAATTCGAAAACACGCGCGGGTCATTAATATGCATACAGGCCACACCCATTGCTCCACCCCCAGCCACTCTGGAGCACTGGGGAGCGTTTTCTGCTCCTCCCCATGGGCTTTCCCAGCACAAGGGAGCAAAGAGAAGCATTTCTGAACCCTCTCTGCCTGGGGAGACCCCCGGAGAATCCCTCGGCTTCTTTTCAGCCAGGCTGCTGCTTCCACAGCTGCTGCCGGACTGCTGCCACCGCTCATGCTTGCACTGCCTCTGTGGGGTGGCAGCTCTGGGCCGTGGCAGGGTACGGGTGTCCTCTTATTTGAGGAACAAACACCTTGCCCCTTGTTTTCCTTCACTAAAATTACAAATCCCATTCCTAGGAATAGCAGGCATCCTCTCTCTGCTTCTCCAAAATTACAAAAGTCAGCATTTGGCTCTTATCTTAAGAGATCTTTATCTTAAGCCCATGTGGTGCTAAAGCCATATCTTATAGCACAAAAGTTATAGACTAAGGCAGTATAGAAATTTTAAACTAAAGCACTGTCTTATAAAATGTAAGCTAAAGCAATGTCTTGTGTCTTATAAAATATATGCATTATAAGCTAAAGCAGTGTCCTATAAAATATAAGTTGAAGTATAAAATACATAGCTTATAATATAAAAATTATAATTACTTTAATCACCCCTTCCCCCCCTCCCTGAAAAGCCATGGCTAGAAATTGTAGCTTGGAAGGATCAGATTGGACATCAGGAAAAACACCTTACCTAGAGAAGTAGTGCAGCATTGGAACAAGTTATCCCAAGGCACTGTGGAGTTTTCATGTCTGAGGGGCTTTGAGTATCGGCTAGAAAATGCCAACCCTCTAATGGGTGTCCTGCTTTGGTGTGATTTGGAACTAAATCCCAAACAGGAGCTGGGCTTGGAGGTCTCTGGAAGTCCCTACGGAGCAGCATTTGTTTGCTTTTGAGTGGCTTAATTCTGATAGCCATTTTATGTACAACATTGAACAGAGCTATTTGTCATCAATTTTCTGCTAATAACAGATGATTTTCCAGGTTTTCTTTTGTGCCTGGCAAGAGTTAAATTTCAATTGACTGTTGCATTCAGGTAATAGCTAAGAAGTGCCTGCAGGCAACTGAATCAGAGGCAGGCTAGAAAGAGGTACCTCTGTATGCCTGAAGTTACTACTTTTAAAAGATGGCTTACTGCTTTTTGAAAGTCTGGTGAAAGAGGAAGAAATGACATGTTTTGTTACATTTCAGAGAATTTCTTCTACAAAGTCTTGGTTTCTGTACATATGGGGGTGTTGTAAAAATTTTATGGGAATGCTGTTCAGAAGTCTTTTCAATTACTTTAATTAAAAAACCATGCTTCGCTCTGAAGTTCTCTAGTAATGAACAACTAGTTACTGTCAAAGCAGAGGACTCACAAACTGCAACATTACTGTATATCTGAAAAATCTGTAATGTTAATTGGTAAATATTTGGAGTTCTGACTTATGTTTCAATTTGGCTCCATTTTTTTTAAGCAGAGAACTAATGAACTAATTCTATTTCACACAAACTACTTCTGTTTCTGAAGGCTTAAAACTTGTTTTTCGTAATTTAGAGCTATAGAATTAAATTAACCAAGTAATAGTGTGTGATTAGCAGTACTCTCATCCTGTTGTTCAGTTAGTGTAGGTTTAACAAAAGGATTTAAAAATTAGTTTTACCAGTACTATGTGGCCTTTTAAGTGAATCAGTTATGAGGGCGTTAGTCCACCGTTAGTTAGAT
>WEKX01000143.1:120935-135256 GCA_013390025.1 Pitta sordida | reverse complement strand
TTCCTGTCCCACTGATCAATTGACCAAGTTCTTTAAACCCCTCCCTAATCTCTCCGGATCCCCTCTCATTGATCTCGTCACTACCAGCCTGGACGGCCAGCAAGGGGTAATAGTCTGAAGGTTGAATTAGTTTTGCAAACCTCTCAGCAATATCCCATACCAAGGCCCCAGGGAGGCAGCAGACCTCCCTGTGAGTTGGGTCCGGTCGACAGGTAGGTCCTTCCGTTTGGAACGTGATTGCAATCCCTTCTAAGAAACTGTAAATACCCAGTCACTCAGAAAATTCCACAGAGGATTCAGGGGAAATTTGACTTTGGAACAAATCTAGGTAGCTAGGAATTCCCTAGCTTAAAAATGTCAGAGATTGGATGCTATGCTGACCATTCAATGTTGATTTTTTTTGTGTGTGTGCAAGAATAAAATAAAACAGGTGGGCATAGAGTTCTGTTTCCATCTTGACTTCTCTCATGTCCACACAATGATCTGCTTTAGCTTTGAAACCCACTGTGCCAATGTAATTCTACAGCACATGCTTTTGGCCAGGTCAGATCACAGACAATAGGAGATCATATCTACCTGCAACTGACTGTGAGAAACACAGCACCAATTCAACAGATGCTCTTACTTTGATTTAAATGGAAGGCCATCTATTAGACACATGTTAGCATGAAGGAAGCCAGCACAACTTAGTAGCATGCTCAGTAACACAAGGCACTTCTGTATGCAGACAGAATCCCTTTACTCATGCCACGTTTTCCACCTGCAGTTTTTCCCAGATGGCTCTGCTGAGGTTCCTTGGTCCTGAAAATGGTTTGTTTTCACTTCAGCTTGTGTGGAGCAAGCAATGTGCCTGGCCCAGGTTCACTCCCCTGTCCTGTCCTTCTACTGCTGCTCTGATTCCTCTGACAATTCAAAGGTGTTCAGCTTCTATGTTTCTATTCTAATGCTGTCTAGATAACATTTTCAGGCAATAGTGAGAGCAGGGAACTGATTTAGTTTGATTTAATGTTTTTAAATCCCTGAATAGTCAAGAATGGCAAAACTGTCTTAAGTGTTAAGACTACTCTGCATCCTATGATACTGCAACCATGTAAGGCAGATAGACTTTGCAGCTTGTCCTCTTTCTTCTGTTAATCTAGTTATTCCACAAGTATTCATGTTTTGTAAATGCTAAGGTGGAAGGCAACAACCCTGAGAAAAATTTATTTCCTCTTCATTCTTTCTGTATAGGCTGGCAAGATTGACAGTGTCTCATAAACTGTACAGGAGGAAGGTTTAATTTGCAGGGTAAACTTATATTGATTTAACTCAGGTCTGATGACTTGAAGTGCAGAAAGCAGATTTTGAGTCTAGCGAAAGTGATAAATCATTGGGGCAGACCAGAAGAAAAGTGGACTTATAGCAGGAAGGATAGCTATGAGGGCCCAGAGTTTACAATTACGTGTTGTTCCCTTGGGAAGGAGGGTCTTCACAGCATAGTCATTCACCGGAGATTATTTACATCACATACCAGTGGAATGGACTGGAAAATCTAATATGCAATTACATATTCAGCATTCCAGGAATGATAACATATTGGGAGCAGGTCTCTGAGAAACACTAATCTTACTTTCCCTATTCCCAAACACCATGAATTCAGTTTTGCTTAGACTGTGTTGTGCCACAAGACTGGAAATTGGCCAATGTGACACCCATCCACAAGAGGGGTAGGAAAGATGATCCTAACAACTATAGGCCAGTCAGCCTGACCTCAGTCCCATGCAAAGTCATGGAACAGATGGTCTTGAGTGCCATTACACAGCAGCTGCAGAACAACCACGACATTGGATCTAGTCAGCATGGATTTCGAAAAGGCAGGTCCTGCCTGACTAACCTGATCTCCTTTTACGATCCAGTGACTCGACTGGTCGATGACAAAAAGGCTGTGGATGTTGTGTACTTGGACCTTAGCAAAGCCTTTGACACAGTTTCCCACAATAAGCTTCAGGAGAAACTTGTAAAGCACGGGCTGGAAAGGAGCATTTTATNGAGAAAAATTTATTTCCTCTTCATTCTTTCTGTATAGGCTGGCAAGATTGACAGTGTCTCATAAACTGTACAGGAGGAAGGTTTAATTTGCAGGGTAAACTTATATTGATTTAACTCAGGTCTGATGACTTGAAGTGCAGAAAGCAGATTTTGAGTCTAGCGAAAGTGATAAATCATTGGGGCAGACCAGAAGAAAAGTGGACTTATAGCAGGAAGGATAGCTATGAGGGCCCAGAGTTTACAATTACGTGTTGTCCCTTGGGAAGGAGGGTCTTCACAGCATAGTCATTCACCGGAGATTATTTACATCACATACCAGTGGAATGGACTGGAAAATCTAATATGCAATTACATATTCAGCATTCCAGGAATGATAACATATTGGGAGCAGGTCTCTGAGAAACACTAATCTTACTTTCCCTATTCCCAAACACCATGAATTCAGTTTTGCTTAGACTGTAAGGTATAATTCATTAGTGAATTCCTGCTCCAGAGAAAGTAATTCAATGCAAGTGTGGGTGATAATGAGAGAGACGTTCTGCCCTGGGGGACATTTGCTGAAAATGATCCATACAGCAGCGGTACCCTGAGCAATAAGATCCAGGTAGGCTTGAGGCAGAGGCAAAGGAAAGGACTTCCATTGGCCAGGAAATGACTGAATGTAGTGAAACACAATGGTGGTTCCGCTTTTTTGGCTGATGCCAGAGTTTGGCTGCTGCCTGGGATATCATACCTATCCCTCCCATGTTCCCTGCAGTATCAGCAGCAGTCTTTATTGTTTGTGGCTTCCTTTTCAACCTTCTGACTTCACTCTTCATTCTCCTCTGCCCTTCCCCAGGCTAACATAGTAGCAGCTTGGTGGGGGCTCTCACTTTCTTCAGGAGGCAAAACTCAGGTCAGTCTCTTCTGCCAAGGAGCCCCAAGCCAGGCAGATGAGAGTACAAAATTAATCCAGCTCTAGTAGCAGCATGAGAGTAAAAATCCTATTAGCATAAATCATATCTTTCAAGATGCAAGCATAGAACATAAACCCTAATATGATAAGAGGATGAGCTCCATGGAGTTTCTGTCACAACCTTGAATGTTAATATGTATAAGTTTGTGTATCTTGAAGATGTTTGTTTTATTAATTGCATTTCTCTGTCTTCTACCATTTTCCGAAGGACAGAGGTATTTTCCTTTGCTATGCAGTTTCTTCTAAGGAAAATGAAATACATCGAAGGGCAAGTCCTGTGACAAATGGTTTCTGGTCTATTTAAGCACCTCTGCCCTCAATTCATTCTTATGCTTGTTCATGCTGGATCAAAAATACCCTGTACTTTTCACTGTATTTTTGAAGAAGACTACTTAGGTCACATGTTATTTTTGATGTCTACGTTTTGTAGACCAGGATTAATCTATATAATCAGCTTTTGGCTTGTCAATTTTAAACAGATCTAAAAAACAATTTTAAAATGTTTGAATCAACACTGAAAAACCATTTATTGTTCAACTTCTCAGCAGTGCACTGAGACTGTCAGAGAAGTCCTAGTCTGGAATCTGGTTCCAGGTCTGGAATCTTTGAAGGACATGAAGTCCTTCCCCAGTAAACTAGCTTCTTGTAGTTATTATAATATCCTCCTATTATGTACTTGTTAGCACTTAAAATGTTATGTCCTGTTGGAAAGGCTGTGTTGTCATTTTAACCTTCTGGAGACCGGACTGAGATTGAATTGAAAATTACATTTTCCTCCCTTACAACCTCTGATATTTTTTTGCTACACTTGGGCTTTTATTCCAGAAGAAAACTTGTATTGTTAAACACAGAACTTTGACTTGACCAGCTAATTTTGAAGCTGATTAGCTAGTACATGTAGCAACAGAGAAAAATAGCCTGTGCTTTCCAGACTAAAAAGTTACTAATTTTTAACTCTGTTTCCCATTTTATTTTCTTTTATTTAGTTTGAGGAAAACATCCTGGATGCTTGCCTGTTCCTGATGGACAAGGCAGAACTGGAGCTCTCTGGGCGTGGAAACCCAATCAAAATCTGCCGTGTTGCCTCAGCAGTGGTATGTAATAGAGGCCTAATGTGTGTCAGAAGTGACTCAAAGATCAAAGCCTGGATGGTTTAACTGGCCCTCATGCTCTGATGTGGTCACTCTGACACACAAGAGATCAATTTTACATTTTGACAATTGTTCATTTTGGGGTCTGACATTTTATTTTCCTCCACTGAAGTTGAAGCAACTCATGTTGGCTCTTTGCCTTTCCCTGAGAACCGTGTCCTACTGGTAAGAAAGCCACTTTTAGACACTGCACTCCAGACATAAGTATTTCTTGTGACACTGAGCTCATTTTCTAGTAACTGATATAATTGAGAAAGCTATTTCTGCTATAGACAATAATGTGGCATTATGGGTGGAATTTTGGATGGAGAACTGAGAGACTTTATGTAGACTCCAGCACTAACCTCACTGGGGTCTTAGAACACTACAGTGGTGGGTATTGCTGACTTAAGCCCCAAATGACCTAATCAGGCTGAGAACACATATATATGTGTGCTATTTTGGCCCCAGAAGAAAACACTGGGAGAGCTGTCCTCTTAAACATGGGATCCGCAAAACACACAGCACTAAGAACAAAAGTACCTAAAAAAGCCAAGCAGAAGACTTTCCAGACCTCTATTCTTTCCAGTTGCTAGGCAGCAGGAATCATGCTGTGGGTGCAAGAGCAGTCCCATCTCTAATATTCAAGATGCTAGACTCATCTAGGATGTGGAAGACAGAGGCTGAATCCTCTACTTAGTCTTATTCAAGGTCTGAACTGATATGCTGTGCTTCCCAGAATACTCTAGTCATTGGACTGCTGTAATTAGATGTTCTCTCAAGCCAGCTACTAAAATAGACTGTCCACAAAACATGGCTGCTGGAGATGGATGATCCTTTAAACCATTTGTTATAGCACTTGCCCAGACTTTAAGAAAATTATCTCCTTTTCTTACATTTCAATGAAGGAGGATCTCCAACCTCTCCATCTTCCATAGCATCATGCTAAATAGAATAGCTTCAGCAAGGAGTATTGAGAATACCTCCACTTCTCTTTTTCTGTTAACATTTTAGTTAGTTCTTTCACCCCAGACACTATAAATATGGCTTCAGACTTTCAGGTAGAAGTAAAAATTGATTGTAGTTCCCTCATCTCTGAACTAATTAAAGATCCCTCATGTAGGGATTGTGGAAGTCCTCGGGACAGAATAAAGCCAGGTTTATGAACCCAAAGAGGGCTTGGATATTACATACTTAGGTTTTAAATGTATCAATCATTTTAGAGAGGTAGAGAAGTTCATTGGAAATTTCGTTGGAAATCCAGGGGCCTCTGTACTGTAGGTCTAACCTGGAGAATTAGGCATAGCTAGGTAGGAGCTTTGGTCATTGAAATCTGGACTTAAGTAAGAAGTGGGCAAGAGGTGCTGAAGTTCCANAACTGCACACAGTACTCAAGATGTGGTCTGACCAGTGTCGAGTACAGGGGAAGGACAACCTCCCTATTCCGACTGACCACACTGTTCCTGATACAGGCCAGGATGCCATTGGCCTTCTTAGCCACCTGGGCACACTGCTGGCTCATACTGAGTTTCCTGTCGATCATTCCTTACCTTCATTCTTGCTCAGGTTTAAATGTGGTGAAGCTGAGCTAGTCTGAGGACATGCGCCCATGCTGGAATCCTTCTGAGACTTCCTGGCATTGCAAAGTAGAGAGAGTCCCTTTCTTCTCCCACTCTTTACAGCCAGAGGAGAGGCTGAAGATCAACATATTGTCCTGTCCTTGAAGTGCTTCTTTTCTTGGCATGTTTCCCACATCTGTGAGACGGGCACAACCTCTTAACCCTTTGGTTATGCCTCTGAATACTTATTTTTATTCAGTCCTAGGGTTCACAGGAAGTCGATTTCTTAATTATAAAGCAGTAGTTAATGCAGCCAAAAGCTTTCAAATGAGAATTGTGATTTACGGCTGGTGTGTAGCTGCTCCACATTAGCATAATTAAAAGGCAGAGAGCGAATGAGCTTTTTGCACAGGCTCAACTGGTTTGGTCCAAACTGCAGCTGAGAGATGTATTGCTTGTTAATGCCTATCAGTGTAGCCATTAGTCAGCAAAACTCTCTGCTTTTTATAATCTTACCAGGCAAAAACTTACACAGCAAATTCCTTGTTGTTTTTGTGTGTTCTGGACAAAAAAAATTGTTTCTACTCTAAAAATAACAGTGGACTGGTACTCCTTTCAATCTGCTATAAATCAGGAGTGATTTTATTAAAATATCTAGGCTGATATGGACAGAAAACCAGATGATGTTAGGAAAGAATACAGCTTAATAGTATTTCTAAGGCTTTTTTATCAATGTATAACTCATTGTGTTTATTTAAAATACATAGCAGTAAGCGTGGTTAATGTTAACAAAATTTACTGAACTGGCACCATGGATACTCAGTGAGGTGATTTAATTTCAGCATTATTTTTAAGTGTCTGACCTTCGTTCAAAGTTGTTCCATGATGGAGAATCCATTCGCACGATTGTTCTTTTTATGTTACCATTCTAAGACGGTGAACTATTAGGATGATAACTTGTTTCTGAAAAGTTCCGTTTGTTGATTGTAATGCTAGTATGTAGCCTGTTGTGGGGAGCTATCTGTTGGAATAAGTTTGTTTTTGCCTCTCTAGCTCTGCAACACTGGTTTATCCTATCTGGGTCGTTAAGAGAACAATACCTATCTGGTAGAATGGTGATTGCTTTGTTTTACTCTGTAGACCCTCAGATTTGGTGTTTCTTTGCTATCTCCTTGTATGTAGGCTTGCAGAGGGAGTATAAAAACCCTAGTTTAAAAAAAACCCAACATCTTGAGCTTGCTTTCTGCTCACTGGAATCTGTGCCTTAATACGCTGCAAATGGATGTCACAATTTTATGTGACCCCCTATGCCAACATATTTATCCTCCACTTTCACAATGAAACACTTCTATTTTACTTCTAAACTTTGCTATATTCAGTTTGTCCCATCCTATCTGTTAGCTGTTTTTTATTATTCAGTCTCTGATATCCCTAATGATAATTTCCTTCGACTTTAGATCAACTCCAGGGACGATAATGGTGTGATTGCTGGATCCTGGAACAATTCATACGATTATGGTGTTGCACCTTCAGCATGGACAGGAAGTGTGGACATTCTCTTGGAGTATTACAGTTCTAAGCAACCTGTGCGGTATGGCCAGTGCTGGGTCTTTGCTGGTGTCTTCAACACATGTAGGTATCAGTGAGAAGAGCTCCATGTTGCTATGCAATTCTTGCTTAACAGAGAGAGTTTTTAGATAAAACTAACTCAAATATTTCCTGGATCTGTGTTGTTCAGGAGTAAACAGTAGATATACTTAAGAATACAAGGCTAAAATAGATGGTCTTTAAGTAAAACTTTGTTGTGTACTTCAGTAGAGCTGCTCCTACACGCAAATCTGTTAAATATTTATTGATTCAGTAAATGCATTCAGTAACTCACAAGGGCAAGTTTGTGAGAAAGTTAAGTCTTTTGATGAGCAGGATGCTTGCCATCTAGACCTAAAACATTAAATTATTATCCAATATGTGGTGTGTTTCTGCTCCAGAAAGGTCAAATCCCACCTACTGAGGATTGGTCCTGGAAAAATTGAGGTGAACTGTCCCTGCACTTCTCTAATGAGCACTGCTAACATTTTCTATGGAGTTTATGACCCAGAAGAATTAAAAATTAAGAAGTATTAAGAAACTACTTAATTAAGAATTAAGTAGTTTATGAATTGTCTAACACTACAAGGTTAAGTCTGAACACACTTGGTGCAGGTAGAGTTCCAGTGTTGCAGCAAACAGAGGGTTGGAGGTCATAAAACCCAGCAAGGAAAGAAACATTGGATTAGTATGAACTACGGAAACAAACCCCAAGACTCCAAGGAGTTTTGGAGCAGGTATGTTTCATTAGCAACGTTGTGAGAACAGGGGAGTTTTCCTCCTTGCCCACCTAACAACTGGCATTACAGTTACTCATTATATGCTACATAATCATACATATGTGTTAAGGAAAACATGCATATACATTATCTGAGGATGGGAGTGGTTTATGTAGATTAGCGCCTGGTGTCTCTTTAACATAAGTTTCCTCCCAGTCTCCGCCCTGGTTCTGCCTCTCTAGTGGTCATTTGGATTTTTGGGGGGATCTTTGGGGGTCTTTGAGGCCGAAGTAAAGAGTCTTCCGCATGTGGACTTTTGAACTCTGCCAGATTGTTTCAATAGTTGGCATCCGTCTCGAGTGTTAATTGCTTGTACTCCCATCTGGCAGAGAAGTCTCTCTTCTTCCTCGCTTAAATTAGGGGAGTATATAATTTACAACCTAGCTTGCTTCCTGACATCACTAAGACCAGGAACTTGACAGATTTACAATGTCAGTCATTCCCATGCTATCTCTTCACATTCCTTCTCAGGGGTGAGAAAACAAATGTCCTTACAAAAAAATGTTTTCATTAGTTATAACCACACTAATATACTTAATACAGAAGTTACAAGGTAAAACAATGTTTTACAAAATATAAAAGTGATAATTCTAGTCATCAAGTCCCATGTTTTTACTGTTTATCACTTTCTAACAACATCATCTGCTAATACATAGGAACACACAGCAGTGTATTAGCAGTCAAGGAAGACTCTCAGAATATATCAAATGTGCATTATACAGATAATAGGGTAATAGGGACCAGACATTAGAAGCAATGCTTATGTCAAGCATCAGTATAGACCCTGTCAGACAGTTCCTATGCATAGGGTACTGGCCAGTACAGAAGCTGAACGGAGACTAAATGTAAGTGTCTGAAGCTGAGCCGATCTTCCTTAGAACCACTTACAACATATGCATTTAAGCATCAGACTTGGGGAAGAACACGTCAGCTTGTTGCAAAGAGACACAATGGGTATTTCTGCAGGCTTGGAGCCTACTTTGCATCAAGTACTTTTCAACCACAGCTGAAGGTCTAAGATTAGACCTTGGCTTTAAGATGTGAAAAGGAAATTAAAGAAAAACTCTTTGTGAAACCTTTCCCTTTTTCCCGTGCCTTAATACTGTCACATGTAGCTGTCTCAAGGAATCCCATTATACTTCATCAAAATACTTTTATCAAAAATGAAGGCTATTAATCACCCATCTTCCACAAGAAATGTGAGAATTGAATAATTAATGATAAATTACAAGACTGGTTCTTCAGCCCCGGGCAGCTCTGGGCATCTCTGCATTTTCACTTTATTTTTTTCTTGTTCTCTATATGTAAGCTTCATTTTGTATATAATTTTCCTACAGTTTGGATAACTGATTTTCATAACTCATTCTTGTTGCCAGAAGTATGTAGTTCAAAAACTGTTCTGTAGTTCAGAAATAAAACTGTCTGGTGATCACCTGGCCTTCTGTTGGCACACGCTTCTCACAGCTGCAGCAGGGGATCCAGTTTCAGACTTTTCTGTTTCTCACAGAACCATAGAATGGATTGAGTTGGAAGGTACCTTAAAGATCATCTAGTTCCAATTGCCCTGCTGTAGGCAGGGACACCTTCTGCCAGACCAGCCATGGCTTGCACACTTTCAGAGAAGAGGCAGCCACAATTTCTGCAGCAACATTTTCCAGTTCCTACTCACACTCATAGTGAAGAATTTCTTTCTAATATCCAATTTAACCTACCCTCTCTCAGTTGAAAGCCATTATCTCTTGTCCTATCATTACATGTCTTGTAAAAAGCACCTCTCCAGCTCTCTTGCAGACCCACTTTATGTTCTGGAAGGCTGCTCTAAGGTCTCCCTGGAGCCTTGTCTTCTCCAGGCAGAACAGACAAACACTCTCAGCCTGTCCTCAAAGGAGAGGTGTTGCAGATCTATGATCATCTTTGTGGCACTTCTCACTTCTACAGGTCCACTTCCTTCTTATGCTGGGGACCTCAGAGCTGAATGCAGTACTCTGGATGGAGTCTCATGGGAGCAGAGGGGCAGAATTATCCCCCTTGACTTGTTGGCCACACTGATCTTGATGCAGTCCGGGATGTGTTTTTCTTTCTGGACTGCAGGCACACATTGCTTAGCTATGTTGAGCTTCTTGTTAACTAGTACTTCCAAATGCTGCTCCTCAGGGCCACTCTCTATCACTTATCCCCAAGCCTGTATGTATGCTTGCAATTGCTCCAGCCCAACTGCAGGACTTTACACTTGGTCTTCTTGAACTTCAGAAGGTTTGCACAGGCCCACCTCTCAAGCCTGTCAAAGTCCCTCTGGATGGTATCCCTTCTCTCCAGCATATTGACTGCACCACACATCTTGGTGTCATCAACAAACTTGCTGAGGGTGCACTCAATCCCACTGTCCATGTCCCACTGACAAAGATGTTCTCACTGGTCTCCACTTGGACATGGAGCCATTGACAGCAACTTTTTGAGTGCAATCATCCCATTAATTCTTTATCTACCAATTGGTTTGTCCATTAAATCCGTGTCTCTTCTATTTAGAGACAAGGATGTTGCGCGGAACAGTGTAAAATATTCCATGCAAGTCCAGATTCTTTCATGTAACTGGAGAGGATCTTGTTTCATTTGGGAGGGTGCTGGCAAGTGGTCTGTCCTTCAACACATTAAATGCTTAATTTTATTCCTGATGCAGTGGGATAATGAGCAATCACCCACATCCAAAGAGCCTGAGAGATGCCTACTTCCTTCAGCATCTGAGGCTGCATGGTCTGTATTTAGTGCTCCTTGGCCTCTGCACAACACAATGGATTTTAAAAGACTCGTTCAAACACTTCCTATGGATGCAATTCCTCACATTGGCTTCCATGGCCCACTTTGTCTTCTCTGCCTGTTGTCTGATCTGGATTTCTCTTGATCACAGGCAGACACACATACCAGTTCTCCTGCCTTCTCCCTGTACTGGCCCTATATCACCACTATGCAATATTTTGCCTGCAGGCCACTGTGAAACTGGGGCGATGCAGCAAAGGCCCGTAGCCTGCTGTATTAAATGGAGAGGCTTATTTATCTGGGGCAAAATTAGATTAAGGTTTGCTGACTAAGTTAGTCAAGTCAGAGACCTGGCACTTTGTACTGCTGCGAGGATTGCCAGAATATAATGTTTGTTAGGCATTATGAAATTAAACTGTTGTCCAGTGACTGATCTGATGATAGCCACTAATATATCCATGTGCTGGTCACTACACAGAGGACAGTGGAGGTCCAAACAGCCATGTGCAACTGACAGGGGAGCTGATTCTGACTCTTTCTCACCTGCCAATGTTTTATCATTGTGACCAGTCCAGCTTTCCAAGGTTACTCTATTGTACACTCTAGATATTCATCTGTTAAAAATGCTAAAACAGTCAAGAAATGGTCATTAATCTTGAAATTGTCAGACAAATTATTTTCAATGAGCCCTGATAGCTCATGTGCTGGAAGCCTGGAAGGGCACTTGAATTAAGTTTAGTCAATAGGTACATATGGTATTGGATGCATCCAGGTAATTTGTCATCCAGGAACTTGAAATGAATATGCAGTGTTACACTTTATTGAGAGTCCAGGTAATGACACTAATGAATATACAGAACCCAGTGCAGCAACAAGGGCTGTTCAACATTGGAACTATTTTTAAGTAGGCTTTCTAATAAAAACCTTTGCCCTCTAAAAAAAAAACCAGCCCAAAAATCAAAGAGAAGGAAACACCTCTTAAACTGGAAAAAAAGAACCTTTTTTTGGCTGAAAGACAAAATATGTCATCCGGAAAAGCTGAGATGATGTATCACCCCGCAGCTCCGCTCCCCTCCTGGGGCCGTGCTCCATGCCTATTTATCAGGCAGGGTGCACACAAACACAGAAGACTATTGATGCACTGCTGCAGACTACAGACATAGTTGTAGCATTTCCACATTTCCCAAATCTACTACTTGTCAGAATGGTGATAAGAGTCACCAGTGCTACATTGTGATGGTCTGAGATTTAGGGCTAGAGGCTTTTTTTTATCCTCTTTTTAATGTCATTTATAGGAAGGAACTATTGACTCTGAAATACTATTACTTAACAATCAATATGAATAGTGTAATTCATTTTATTCAGACTCTCAAGCTCTGTCATTTCAGTTGCAAATAATGTAGCCTTTCACCATTGCTAGCAATAATATTCTGCTTTATTCTTCGTGTTCTCCAGATCCCTTCTGACAGCAGATGTGAAACACAAAAATACTTTTCTATTAATTTTCTTTTCAGCATAATCTCATGACTCTTCTTAGTTTCTAAGAGATCTAATATATTTTGCATTTCTTGCAAGCTCAAACTTGTTTTTCTTTTTATCACACTTGGTCACACAGCTAACCTGTTGCACCTAGATTTGTCCTGAAAATCTGCAGTGTGGTCACCATGCAAGGCTGCTGTAAAACTAGTGAAAATAAGCCGCTTAGGTTATAACCATTGTACCATTACATATCTTGAGTACTCACCATTTTGGGACCAAATGAAATATTTAGCATGTGCTATACGAAGACAGATAGGAGGAAGTAATTGGTTGTTTTGACTGAGTTTTCTCATTTTATTCTAGTTGTTAGTAGTTTCTGTCCTCTCATCCTGTCTTCATATTTGTCCTTCTCATTACACTTCTGTCTTGCCACAGTTCTGAGATGCCTAGGGATACCTGCAAGACTCATTACCAACTATTCTTCGGCCCATGATAACAATGCCAATTTACGGTTGGACTTCTTTCTGGATGATGAAGGAAAAGTGGACACCAAACTTACAAAAGACTCTGTCTGGTGAGTCCTCCCGGAAAATGCCTTAAATGTGTCAATGATATAAGCAGTAAAAAACATGATGGCAATGCCTATGTTTTGTTTATTTCTCTGTGCATTGAAGAACACTGCTAGCTTATGTGAAACAGAATGAATGGATTGTTAGCAGGCTGAATAATATGAAGTGCTTGATATGTAAACAGACAAATCCTAGGGGATCCTGCTAGTGATGTTAGCATACAGGGCACATTTAAGCACACTAGAGGAGAGCTGGAATGGCCTGATGCTCCTTAGGGCCAAGCTGTTTCTAAAAACAGAAAGTAGTTTGATGGGCACTGCCATCCTTTCGGAGCCAGGCTCAAAGGGATACCTCCCAGGTAAAATCATGGAGCAGATAATCTTGAGTACAATTATGTAGCACCTGCAGCGTGACCACAACATCAGATCTAGTCAACATGGATTTAGGAGAGGTAGGTCCTGCCTGACCAACCTGATCTCCTTTTATGAACAGATGACTCGCCTGGTTGACGATAGAAAGGCTGTGGATGTTGTGTGCATGGACTTCAGTAAAGCTTTTGACATTGTCTTCCCATGGTAAGCTTCAGGAGAAACTCTCATCCTGTGGCTTGGAGAGGAGCATCCTGTGCTGGGTTAGGAATTGGTTGGATGGACAAGCTCAGACAGTGTTGGCAAATGGTGTCGCATCCAGTTGGCAGCCGTTCATTAGTGGTGTCCCACAGGGATCAGTGCTGGGCCCAATCCTGTTTAATATCCTTCTTGATGCTATGGATGAGGGAATTTAGTCCACCATCAGCAAGCTTGCAGATGATACCAAATTGGGGGCAAATGTTGATCTGCCAGAGGGTAGAAGGGCTCTTCAGAGGGACCTTGACAGACTGGAGAGGTGGGCTGATTCTAATACGTAGTATGAGATTTAACAAGTCTAAGTGCTGGGTTCTTCACTTTGGACGTAATAACCCCGTGCATTGCTATAGCCTGGGGTCTGAGTGGCTGGAGAGTGGTCAAGCAGAGAGGAATTTAGGAGTGTTGGTAGGCAGGAAACTAAATACGAGCCAGCAGTGTGGCCAGGTGGCTAAGAAAGCCAGTGGCATCTTGGCCTGTGTCAGGAATAATGTGGCCTGTAGGACCAGGGAAGTTATTCTTCCCCTATACTTGGCACTAGTAAGATTGCACCTTGAGTGCTGTGTCCAGTTCTGGGTCCCTGAGATTAAAAAAGATATTGAGTTGCTTGAATGTGTCCAGAGAAGGGTGATGAGGATGGTGAAGGGTCTGGAGGACAAGCCCTGTGGGGAGTAACCGAGGGAGCTGGGGTTGCTCAGTCTGGAGAAGCGGAGGCTCAGGGGAGACCTTGTTGCTCTCTACAACTACCTGAAAGGAGGCTGTAGTCAGGTGGGTGTAGATCTCTTCTCTCAGGCTACCAGTGACAGAACAAGAGGACAGTCTTAAGCTGCGTCAGGGGAGGTTTAGACTAGGTATTAT
>WEKX01000143.1:109385-120784 GCA_013390025.1 Pitta sordida | reverse complement strand
CTGTCAAGGTCCCTCTGGAGGGCCTTCCTACCCTCCGGCAGTTCAACATTTGCCCCCAGCTTAGTATCATCTGCAAACTTGCTGATGATGGATTGAATTCCCTCGTCCATGTCATCGATAAAGATGTTGAACAGTACAGGGCCCAACACTGACCCCTGTGGGACTCCACTGGTGACTGGCCGCCAATCCGATGTTGCACCATTCACCACCACCCTCTGAGCTCGCCCTTCCAACCAGTTTGTGACCCAGCATAAAATGTTCCTTTCCAGCCCGTGCTTTACAAGTTTCTCCTGAAGCTTATTGTGGGAAACCGTGTCAAAGGCTTTGCTAAGGTCCAAGTACACAACATCCACAGCCTTTTTGTCATCGACCAGTCGAGTCACTGGATCGTAAAAGGAGATCAGGTTAGTCAGGCAGGACATTATGAAGAACTTTTTCACAGAGAGAGCCATTTCTCAGTGGAATGGGCTGCCCAAGGAGGTGCTGGAGTCACTGTCCCTGGAAGTGTTTAAGGAAAGACTGGATGATGTAGTTAGTGACATGATCTAGATAATGGGATGGTGTGTTAGGTAATATGTTGGCAATAGGTTAGGTAACAGGGTAATATGGTATGTTGGACTCAATGATCTCTATGGTCTTTTCTAACCTTATTAATTTTGTGATTCTGTGATATATGGAAAAACACCTTTCTTGTTCCACTTGTGACTAGTTCCCATATTTATAGGCTGGTTTTACTTTATGTGCAAGCAGTCATTGTTGCAAATAGGTGCTTTCCAAAATAAATCCAGTTCAGCTGAAAAAGGAATAAGTCAAAGTGTCCTATAAGATACTGAAATTCTATCACCAGATTTATAAAAAGAAAACTTCATAGGATGAAGAAATAGAGTTTACACATTCTTTTGGAGAAGACAGTCCTCTAACTAGCTCTTCAAACGCTTACTGTCTTCTGTCTGACAGAAGTGTAGCATATATTGATTATATGTTATGTGTGGGTTATTGGCCCTCAAGCCTCTCCTCCTCAGAGTGAAGCAGTGAATGTGACCTCTCTATTTCTATATTCAGGAGATACTTGTCCTATTCAATGTTAATATACCTGATTTATGTCAATGATATCTTCAACTCATTAGCATAGCTGCTTATCAGCATGTTTCATTAATAACTTTATCTCTGGAAGTCTTTCTATTAAAATTATGATAAACCCATTATGTGGTGGTGGAAATGATTGAACTTGTTGTTGTAAATTCTTTTATGCGTTTTCCATAATCAAGAGGAAATTTAAGGAAAACAATTAGGTTCATTTACATCTAAAGCTTGTATCACATCATCATAGAGCAGCTGAGACTGGAAGGGACCCCTGCAAGTCATCCAACCCTCCTACTCAAATCACAAGTAGCTAGGGCAGTTTGTTCAGGGCCGTGCCCAGTTTGGTGTAGAATATCTGCAAGGATGGACACTCCATAAATTCACAGAATCACATAATTAACAAGGTTAGAAAAGACCATGGAGATCACACACAGAATCACAGAATATTCTCAGTAGGAAGGGACCCACAAGAATCATCAAGTCCAACTCTAGATCATTGAGTTCAACCTATTTCCTAACAGCATTTTATCATCTAAGTCATGGCACATCCAGGGATGCTGAGTCAAGCACCTCACTGGGCAGCCCATTCCAATGGGAAATCACTCTCTCTGTGAAAAAGTTTTTCTTAACATCCAGTCTAAACCTCCTCTAATGCAGCTTAAGACTGTGTCCTCTCATTTTGTCACTGGTAGCCTGAGAGAAGACACTGGCTCCCTCCTGGCTACAACCTCCTTTCAGGAAGTTGTAAAGAGCAATAAGGTCTCTCCTGAGCCTCCTATCCAGGCTAAACAATCCCCACTCTCTCAGTCGCTCCTCATAGGGCTTGTCCTCCAGCCCCTTCACCATCCTCATCGCCTTTCTTAAACTGGGAAGCCCAGAACTGGACACAGTACTCAACATGTAGCCAGAGTACAGGGGAAGAATACACAGTACTCAACAGTGCTGAGTACAGAGGGAGAATAACTTCCCTAATCCAACCGGCCACACTATTCCTGATATACGCCAGGATGCCATTGGCCTTCCTGGCCACCTGGGCACACTGCTGGCTCATGTTAAGTTCCCTCTCTGCCTGTTCACTCTTCAGCCACTCAGTCCCCAACCTATAGCTCTGCATGGGGTTATTGTGGTGAAAGTGTAGAACCCGGCACTCAGACTTGTTAAACCACATGCCATTGGATTCAGCCCATCTCTCCAGTCTGTCAAGGTCTCTCTGCAGAGCCCTTCTACCCTTATCGACACTTATTCCCAGCTTGGTGTCATGCAAACTTGCTAATGATGGACTTTATCCCCTCATCCAGATCCTCAATAAGGATGCTGAACAAAACTGATCCCAACACTGAACCCTGGAGACCCCAGTAGTAACTGGCCACCAACTGGAAACAGCACCATTAACCACCACTCTCTGAGCTCAATTATCCAGCCAGTTCTTAACCCAGCACAGAGTAAACCTGTCCAGGCTGCAAGCCACCAGTTTTACCAGGAGTTTAGTGTGGGAAACAGTATCAAAAGCTTTGCTAAAATTCAGGTACATTACATCAACAGCTTTTCCCTCATTAACCAGACGAGTTACCTGATCATAAAATGGAATTAGATTGGTCAGACAGGACCTTCCCTTCCTGAATCCATGTTGACTGAATCTGATCTCCTTATAATCCTGTAGGTGCAGCATAATTTCCCTTAAGATGATTTTTTCCATGACTTTCACAGAATCACAGAATCACAGAAAATTATGAGTTGGAAGGGACCCACAAGGATCATCTAGTCCAACTCACCATCTAATACCCGTACAGTGACCAAGAGCACATCCCAGAGCATAATAACAACCTAGATGCCTCACAATCTAGCAGGCCACTCCGAGCCGGAAGGGGCCCAGGGTCATCCAGCCCTACACCCCCCAGCTAGACCAGCTAGACCATGTCACTAAGCTCCTCGTCCAGTCTTCTCTTAAACACTTCCAGGGATGGCGACTCCACCACGTCCCTGGGCAGCCCATTCCAATATGCAATTACTCTCTCCGTGAAAAACCGCTTCCTAACGTTAAGATTAAACCTCCCCTGGCGTAGCTTGAGGCTGTGCCCTCTCGTTCTGGTGTCGTCAGCCTGGAAGAAGAGGTCTACACCCATCTGGCTGCAACCTCCCCGCAGGTAGCTTTGCCTGGACAAAGGTCAGACTGACAGGTCTATAATTCCCTAGATTCTCCTTCCGACCCTTCTTGTAGAAGAGTGTCATATTAGCCAACTTCCAGTCATCTGGGACCTCTCCACTAAGCCAAGACCTCTGATAAATGAGTGTCAGAGGTTTAGCGAGCTCATCTGCCAGTTCTCTTAACACCCATCAGGTCCCATAGACTTATGAGGATCTAAGTGGATCAGTAGATCTCTGACATCTTCCTCCTGGAGTACAGGGGGGCTAAACTGTTCCCTGTCTGTGTCTACCAGATCAAGGGACCACTTGTCCTGTAGACAATTGGTTTTATTATTGAAAATGGAGGCAAAGAAGGTGTTGAGTACCTGTGCCTTTTTCTCGTCTCAAGTAATTGTATTTCCCTCCTCATCCAATAAAGATTGGAGGTTGTCCTTTTCCCTTTTTTTGCCATTAATATAACTATAAAAACACTTTTTATTATCCTTTACAGAGGTGGCCAATTTAAGCTCAAATTGAGCTTTAGCAGCTCTAATTATTTTCTTACATGACCTAACAACATCTTTAAACATTGCTCGAGTTATCTCCCCCTCCTTCCAAATTTTCTGGTCTATCAGTCATTCCTCCCAGTTTTCTGTATCAGGAAACTTTCTGAGGGTGCAGAGTCTCCTAATCCAGGTCATTAATGAAAGCTATTAAACAATATTGGACCCAGTATCAACCTCTGAGCTGCATAACTAATGACTAGGCTCCAGCTGGAGTTTGCATCACTGATCACAACCCTCTGATCCCAGCAGTTCAGCCAGTTTTCAATATACCTTATTATCCACTTCTCCAGTCTATACCTCAGTGATCAGTCTATGAGGATGTTCTGAGAGATGGTGCTAAAGTCAAAAGGACCAATCCCCATGCACTGGTCTCCCCTTGTCTTTCCAGTCATTTGTTTTGTCAGAGAAGGCTAACAGGTTTGTCAGGCACAGCTGCCTCCTTGTAAATCCATGTTGACTACTGCCAATCACCTAGTCCTTAATACATTTGGAAATGTTTTCTGGAAGAAATTACTCCATAACCTTACCAGGGCTCAAGGTGAGACTGAAAATTCTGTAGCTCCCTGGGTACTCCTTCTTCCCTTTCTTGAAGAGTGGAGTGACATTTTCTTCCTTTCAGTCCTCAGGAACTTCCTCCAACTGCCATGATCTTTCAAAGATAGATGAAGATGAGTGGTCTTACAGTGACACTGGCCAGCTCCCTTCCCTCACCATTTTTGGGTCCATTTCATCAGATCCATTGGACATGTGTGTGTCAAGTTCGTTTAACTATTCTCGAACTTGTTACTCATGTACAGATGTTAAGTTTTCGTTGTTCCAAACTTCTACACTGGTCATAAGGGCTGTGATTCCTGAAGGCAAATCTTAGCAGTAAAAATCAAGGTAAAGAAGACATTGAATTCACTTTGGTCTCCTCTTAATCCTTTGTCACCAGGTCACCTGCCCTGCTCAGCAGCAGGCCCATAGTCTTCCTTTTGATGCTGATGTTCTTGCCTTTCTTATGGCTCTTCGCATCCCTTGACATACTCTGTTTGATCTATGTTTTGGTTTTCCTAGATCTGTCCCTTGATGCTTAGACAGTGACTCTGTATTCCTCCTGGTCACCTGTCACAACTTCCTCCTCTCTTTCTAATACACCTTTTTTTTGATGTTTGAATTTACGTAATTGGAACTTGGGCCATATTTTGTTTATTTCCTGCACACAAGGATGAACCATTTTTTAACTTGGAGGAAGTGACCTTGAAAAACAACCAGCTCTCCTGGATCCCTCTTCTATGCAGAACTACTACCCATAGGATTCTTCCAAGGAGGACCTTAAACAGATCTTAGTCCAGTCCTCTTAGTCCAGAGTGGTGGTCCTGCTATTTGCCTTGTTACCTCCTGCTAGGATCCTTGGGCAGTTTTACATCTGGTCTAAGAGACATCAGGACCTCAGTACATCTGATGGGGGTGATCCTTCTATGGCTCAGAGAGCTGTAAACTAACAGTCTTCTAAAATCTCCTCCAACTATAAATGATGTGAAGCAAGACCCAGTGACTGGCCACCTAACTGCTCGCTCCATACACACCCAGTAATGAATGGATCATTGCTACGCCTCAAAATTTTCACTGTCTCATCATTTCCTCTCTCCTTCTCCTAACCTGATCTATGAAACACCTCTCATCCGCTTCTGACATTTTCTTTTACTTCCCTACCTCTCTTTTGCCAAGCTGTTTCCCATGAATTCTTAATTCAGTCCACTTTTTTTCCATTCTTTCAGAACGTGGCCAGATCATCCAAAATCATCCCAACTCCACTGAAATTCATTCGCATTTCACTAGCATTTCATCCTCTCGTCCCACATTTGCTTCTCTTTGTCTTGATTGCTTTTTGAACTGCCTTGTTCATCCTTTTATCCTCCTGGCACATTTATTAGTACTTGGTATATATAACCTTTTGGGCATGACCTAATATATACACCTCTTTTCATTTCTCCTCTATGTCCTCTCTTTTCATTGCTCTGTAACACTTCATGGTAGCCCATATGCCGATTTTTAATAGCTTGTCTCTTAACCTTGATTTTATTTTTAATGTCTATTTTATTTCTTTTTTTAAGAGGACAAGCTCAAGGTACTTATAATAATTTTTAAAAATACATTTGTCACTTTTATTTATAATTTTCTGAAAACTGGAAGCAAAGCTCTTTTTCTTTATTAATATATCATTTCTATTGTACTCCAGCCTTGTACTGCTGGAGGTGATCTGTCTTCTGGTTTTAAGTACCCTCAGATTTCCAGGATACTTGGAGCCAGGATTTTTAGTCCAATCAATCTCTGAGTGTGGAGTTCCCTGTGAATGTTATCTGGTATTTATTTATTTTTATTAAAGATCATCTTCTCCCTCAGCATAGGAAACAACAACAGCACCAACAAAAAAAACATATACAAAATTGCACAGACTTTGCAAAACGTTATTTTTATAAGGCTGGCCGGATTTGGGCCCATCAGTATTGTCTTTTTCCCCTTGTTTTGTTCTCCTTGTCTTTCTTAATGATGATATAAAGATACTTATAGAATATTTCTCTTGGATGGGAATCAAGACTCACTCCTACTGTGAAATTCAAGCAGATTGACATCAGTACTTCAGCAGAAACTTGCCTGATGTCACCCCACTCTATGGGGGTTGATCCATGTCCAGAATACCCTTCTGAGACCTCTACTCACCCTTTCACTTTCAGATCACTTTAATTTCTCATGTTATCAGTGCCCCTCTTGACCTCAATGCCTGAACTTGCTAAGCTAATAAAAGGGCAGCTGTTTCCAGAATGTGCTTGTCCCATGAGCAATACGAACTACCATTCCTGAACTATCTTCCAGGCATAAACCCCACTTGGTCATCTTTTATTAATTTCCCCATAGCTTTGTTTAGTCTATTTGTAATTATCTCTGTAAATATTTAATGGGCCCTGCATTGATCTGTATTGCCATTCTTGCTTTTTTTAATGTCTCGGGCTTGCTGTAGAATACAAGAATTACAAAATCAGTTTGACAAATTATAGTTGCAGAGCCACCTCCTTGAGGTGCTCACTTCTACTAGACAAGTTTCTGCTACATTTTGGAGAGACAAATGTGCCACTCACCCTCCTTTCCTTAATCCTCACAGTTTTGCAAGCAATGTATTTCTGTCCATTTACGTTTGATGTCCTGAATTTTATTTGTTACTTGCATGGCAGCAGTCCTAAAGAAATTGCCATTCTGTTATGTCCTGCACTACACCATCATAAACCAGAAAGCAAAGTCATGTCCTTAGCCCAATATAGAAAAAACCTGTAGAAAAAACTGTGTTGCTTAATTAGAGAATTAAAGTAGATCTGCCATTTTCCATACTGTTAAACCCAACCCAGTTCCCAACCCAAATCTGTTGTCCTTCCCTTCTGCCTGATCTTCAGGTTCTTCTTTTGCAGAACACAAAGTCGATGATACATCTGAGTTTGATTCAAAGTGAAACAGTGAAGGCTTCAGGGCAGGGATTGCCTTTCTCACGTGTTGGCATAGCAGTATTCAAATACTCACATATTATGAAGTGCCACCCCATTGCCTGGTATCCCTCAGCAAAGGTCTGTGAACATGATTCAGCATCGACTACTCTCAGCAGCATCAAAAATTCTCTGAGTGTGTGTCATTTTCCTTGAATAATTCCTTTTTCTGTAGTGCTGCTTCATTAACTCTCCTAACTGACAAGTTTTACCCTGATCCAAGCTTTCATTTCCACTTTGAAATGTCTTGTTAGACAAGCCTCAGATCCTTCTGACTCAGCTCCATGACTGGTTTTCACCTATTATTGATGAAATGGTCAGAGTTTAACAATCCCCATTTTGGTTGCTAATATCTTTGAATTTACTAGGGGCTATATCAGCAGCTATACAGATGTAATTTTATTCAGCTCTGCTGTAGGATATATCTAATTTGCAAGAAAAATTGCCCTTTTATACCTTTCTTCATTTTTTTTTTTTAGTAATAAAAATCAAACCCTTTAGTTGCTTTATTTCAAGACCCGCTTCCTAGATTTTTTTTTTCTTGCTTGTGCTCTCCCCTGGGTAACCATATCACTGTAGGAAGTTACAAGATCCATCTTTCTTTTCTGCTCATCTTTGAAATGTCTGGGCAGACTGTGATGGTTCTGTAGTGCTTTTTTTCTTTTCCTGAGCATCCAGCCAGGTAAGAGCATCTCAAGCCTGAACACTTTTCAGAATTTCCCCTCTCAACATATTATCCTGGGCCTTGCAGGCAAGACTTGGCCCATAGCAGTTGTAGGTTGATTTTATGATAAGCTGTATGTTTTAGTAGATCTGGCTTCCCTCACTGGCATGACACAGTGGGAAAATCTTACAAGGAATCCACAGTGGGGATAGTCTTAGAAAAGCAGTGAAGGATCTTTTTTGAAACCAATATGTAAACCAGCTGAGCACATTAGTTTTGAGTCACGAAAACAAAACTGCATCTTGTACATTATACAGTTGATAATTATGAAGTAGACCATGTGTCATTGGCTTGAAGATTCAAAGTTTGCTGGCAGATTGAAGTGAAGGTATCTGGCTCGAAAAGTATTCTAGTTTGTGTAGAATATACACCAACAATCTCCAAACACTGACATGTTTTCTGAGACTACGTTCAGAACACATTAGAAAAATCTACAAATCTTCTTCAACTTGTAGTAAAGAAACTAAACTGAAGGATTGTGGCTTTCAGGTTTTAACAGACAGGTACCAAACTTTTAGACCTACAATTCTGTTCTCTTAAAAGACCCAGCCTTTTTTATCCCTGAGCTGGCAAACATTGTTATTGAAACAATGGCAGGACATAAATACACAGGTTTGGTTTGGTGTGTATGCTTCTTTGCAAGAATTTAATATTCTGGTCCCATCTCTTCTCCAAGGAATTATCATTGCTGGAATGAAGCTTGGATGACCAGACCTGATCTTCCTGTTGGTTTTGGAGGATGGCAGGTTGTTGATGGGACACCTCAAGAAACCAGTGATGGTAATTTTGCTTGAAGTTGTCCTTAGTTCACTTTCTAATGTTTCAGTTCTTTGTGGCAAACAATGATCTGAAGATAGCTGAGCCAATGATACCATATGGCCAGTGACAACTTTTGAACCACATAACCATGCTCACTTGTGCTCAGAGCCTTATCTTGATTAGTTTTGAGCTTAGTTTTGTTCATGATGCATGGCCACAAAATCCTGCATGAGAAGGGCCATGCTTGATATAGAAGATATGCAATTGTGTTGCCAAAGATGGTTTCTAAAATTTTAGAATACGTATACAAGATACTGATCAAATTAATTCTCCTTCATTTTATGCAGACCTAGCTAAACTTCCTAAGCAGAAAGTAGGAAGGAAAAAAAGTGAAAAGCCACTGTGATTTCTTCAGTCCCTCAGTTTCCAACCCTTAAAATACTTTCTTCACAAATTTGCAGTGAGATTTTTCTCAGCCTGCGGTGTAACTCAGTCCTCACAAAATTATCTGCTTTAACCAAAACCAGCTACAAGTGTGTTTCAAGCACTTAAGGCTTACAGTGGACTTTATGGTGCCAGTAACAATTAGGTTGTTTCAAATTTGAGTATGTGCTGTCTAGAGGGCTGGTAACAGAAATTAAGCATTTTCTTTTTTTGTCAGGAGTTCCTGTAAACTATTAAAAGAGTAAGCCAAACACCAAGAATTCTTTGAGAAAATATAGCATTTTGACACTTTATCTCTCTTCTCCCCATAGGTATGTACAGGTGTGGTCCAGCATCAGTTCAAGCCATTAAACATGGTCACGTTTGCTTCCAATTTGATGCTCCTTTTGTCTATGCAGAGGTACATACATGAAAATTTTTATTGCAGTGAGTGATATCAATAAGACAGAAGTGAGACAGAAGATAGGGGTCCACTGCAATTCATGGATTGAGAAGTTACTTCACATTTGCATACTTATGTCCCAGAACAATCTCATAATTATATTTTGACGTGCAGAGTGGTAGGTATGATATGGCTCTAATGAATGACAGAGATTTCTGTGTCGATGTAATAAGCTGCCTCCATTGGAACTTCAGGCTATGGTCATTTTTCCTTCCAAGACTCAGCTGTGTTGGCAAATGGGTCACTACCTCTAGTTCTTCATCTTCTTTGCTCACAACATTCATTTTGGCTACTATGGGTCATTAAGAGCTCACATGCATGGCTTGACTAAAAGACTTGAGAAAGAAATACCTCAATAAGGAGCTACAGAGTCTGATCTGGAGTTGTAACCTCTTGCATCGCCAGAGGTAGTGTGCCCAGAATGGCACTAGCTGTGGGACGAGTCTCTCTCTAATTGAACTGTATATAGTTTAGGACAGAATAGAATCAAAATATTTTATCTATTAAACATTCCCATCTCTAGTTCTAAAGATTTTGGTACAAGAAATGTGTAATCATCCTCCTCAAATCTGAACGGTATTTCTCTAGCCTACTTAGGCTTACAATCTCAGTCATTCTGAAGCTGTGAATAGTAAAATGCATCTAAGCATAGGGCTAATTTTAAACATGAAATTTCAATGTGAGTAATTAATGGGACTTCAAGTCAACATGTCATTGTTTTGAGGGGAGATAGGATGACTTCTCTTCCTGTCTCTACGTGCATGTACCTCAATCCTTTTACATTGAATTTCGTAGGTGAATAGTGACATTGTTTTCTCAAGAAGACAGAAAAATGGAACCCAAGTGATCGAAAGAATTGATACAACCCATATTGGACAGTTGATTGTGACCAAGGAAGTCGGAAGTGATGAAATGAAGGAGATTACTGAGGAGTACAAGTTCCGAGAAGGTAACCTAAAATGGGATGAGACCATACTGATGTACATCACAAAGCACAAAGAGAGCACAAACTTTGCCACTCAAAAATGTTTTGAACTGAGTAAGCTGTAGTCATGAAGTAACTCAAAGCATTCAAAACAATTCAAGAGGGTTTTCTGTACCGCTGTGTAGACATTTCTTACTCAGACCAGATGTTCACAAAGAGTAAATCAATGTAGTTGTATTGATAGGAATTCAGCTACATCAATTTGTCTGATATGACTTTAACAACAATTCACTTGGAATCAGTGAAGTTCTTCTAATTGTGATGTTACCCCAGAAATGTTCACTGTCCTCATCCATTCATT
Source organism: Pitta sordida (assembly GCA_013390025.1). Classification (NCBI taxonomy): domain Eukaryota; kingdom Metazoa; phylum Chordata; class Aves; order Passeriformes; family Pittidae; genus Pitta; species Pitta sordida. The sequence continues at coordinate 109,841 of WEKX01000143.1, read as the reverse complement.
TCAGCTACTACAAACTGTGGAAGATGTACCCTTGTGATCGGTAGGTGGGCTAACTCAGTAGTCCTGTTTCTTTTCTAAATCTGATTTTCATTTATTTCTAGGCTCGGACGAGGAGAGACTGGCTCTTGAGGCTGCTGTGATGTACGGCGTTAAAAAGCAATCTACTCAAGATCCCACATACCAGCCACAAACAGATATTGATATGGACTTCCAAGTGCAAAAGGCAGTCCTTGGCAATGACTTTAAAGTCACTATAACTTTCAGAAACAGAAGTCGCAACAGCTACACTGCTACTACCTACCTTTCGGGCAACATCGTGTTTTATACAGGAGTCACAAAAACCGAATTCAAGAAACACTCTTTCAGTGCAAAACTGGAGCCCTCTTCATGTAAGACTTGCATAGTTGTTTTCAAAACTGCTGGCCTTTTCTCTGTGTTATTAACTGTCACCAATGG
>WEKX01000143.1:93447-109345 GCA_013390025.1 Pitta sordida | reverse complement strand
TGCGGGTAGAGGCAATTCTAGTAGTTAGGGCTTGGTTACTGGGTATCAGAAGGCCCCACTTCCAGCTCTGGCCCAGATACCAGTGTCATTTAGAGTTGAGGCTGTTTTCTTTAGGCTATTGCTCCCTGCACAGTGCTCCCTCACATGAAGCTGCAGGGCTGTGAATTGTTAATTTTTCTTATTTAGTACAAAAGACAGCAAACAATAACAGATATTAAGCTGCAAGGTATTGTTTTTCATACCTTTTTCCTCCTAGCAGTATCTCATCAAGTGAAGGTGAAGTTCTGGTTCCACAGGATGTCATGTAGAGAGACGAAAAGGTGATATTTTTTCTTACCTGGTAGGAGCTGTCAAGCTTTGAGGAGATTCAAGTGAATATCTGTCTTTGGAGGGCTGGCTGGTTCAGGATTTTGTATTTACAGTGATCTAAAAAGTTTATAAGTAACTAGAATGTGTCACTAAAGAGGAGGGACATTTGTCATCTGGGCAGGAACCCCAAGGGTGAGTTATCTTTACAGATGCAGCATTTACATTTCCTAGTGCCCTCTGAACTGCAGTAGGGAGATCCTGCCTCCCAATTTTTATCAGAAAAGCAGTTCATGGCAGACTAGCTCGGGAGGCTGGGGGCAGGATTTTGCATTTATCAAGGTAGGGACGGACATTCTCCTTTTTTAATTAGGACATAAACCACATACTTCCTGTCAGCCATTGTGTCACAGCTTCAGTCAGGAAACAGCAAGCGTTGAGGACCTGCTCTACTCCAAAATGCTATTGAGCAGGCTGGTTGTAGATCCTTGGCTTCTCTAGTGACAAGTGACTGCTACTCACTCATTCTCCTGATGGTCAGTGCCTCCAGCTCAGCAAAAGTGATGAGAATAAGCTCTTATGGAGGCTAAGTCAGAGGATCCTCCACTTGAATTCCCTGCTGAGAGAGTCAGGAGCAATGACTTTGCCTTCTTGACACTGCTACTGGGCAAAAACAATCTTTCTGAGCACAGAGGGAGTGGCAGGACTTTGAGATCTCAAAGGATGGGCCTCCTGATTTGGGTATGCTGCTGGACCACAGCAACCCTGTCTGACTCCTGGGCTTTGTCATCTATCTTGTCTACCTCCTTGCAGCTCAAGAGACTCAAGAGACAGTTCCTCTCCTGCTGTGAAAAAAATCCAAAATTTGAGCATCATCTAAACCAGCACATTTTATTTGTAGCTGATTAATCTCCATAAAGTAGAAGCCCACCTCTAGGGATCTACAGGTGAAAGTTAATAAAACTTCTACCTCCAGTCTGTAACAAAACCCTGACATCTGCTTGCTGGTTCTTTCCAGCTCCCTGGGTCACTTGCAGCAGGCCTGAAAATGGGCATTGAGCTGGTCCATCACAGGCTTTAAAAACATCAGTGTGAGGGTTTATAGTGGCTGACATCAGTTACTAAGTATTTGATCTGAAATATGTACTGCAAAACTTCTGGAGATTTGACCAGGTACAGTAAGCAAATAATTTTCAATGGTCTAGGTCTAAATTCTGAGCCATTTTTTTGATGAAGGAAAATTCAGTCGTCTTGTAGGAGAAGTGCAAATACCTGCTACACCTTCTGGCTGTGATTTGTGCTTGGTTCCAGGACTTATTTATGTCTGCTCTTGAATCAAATGTCTGTGTAAGCTATTCTTACCTAAAATACAGATTCTGCAGTGCTTTGAGCCTCATCTAGCTCCTCTCTACAAGGAATGAAATTAATAGATGTTTAAGCCTCACTGAGCCCGGTAATTCATTTTTTCTAAGTTAAGTAAATAGTTTGTAAAAAGCTTCTTGTTATCATTCTGGAAACTCTGAATTGAATGATGATGAGTGAATGTAGATTGGGGAGAGCCAACTGAGAGAACAGAACAGGCACTTTTATCCGTGTTTACTGAGAGTATGTCCCATCACTGCTTCTAGCCAGTGAGACATTTTTTAAGGTATTCCCACCTTTCAAGGTGGAAATTAGCTTATATCTGAGCAATAGTCATGGACTTGTGCAGCACTTTGTCCTGCAACAGGACAAAACCCCATCACAAATTACATCATGTCTGAAACTCAAGCATGAATTCTTTCACTTTTACCTTAGAAAGGTGTACATGTGCAATCAGGAATAGTGTCTGAATAGATGGACAGTGTGAAGGGAGGCAGTGTGATTATTTCCAAGTGCATGAGAACACTCTGTCGAGGGTGTAATAAAACAATACCTTCTGACGTACTCAAGCAGGATTTGTAGTCTTGGTTTATGGTGAGAAGCACACACACGTGTGTGTGTGTATATATATGTATATATATGTGTGCGTGTAAGAAAAAATTGCAATACAATAAAGATGTGTCAAAGTCATCTTTCCAGCACATGCTGCTGAAAGAATGAAGCAAACTAAGTTTTCAAACAGGAAATGAATGAATGATTTTCAGAATAATGGTTAAAGGAATTGTGTGGGTTGAAAACCTCTTTGAGGATTTGAATAGCTTAAACCTTCCAGTGCCTTCAAAGGTGCTCTCACATCTACTCTTTTGTATTTAGTTTTCTCTGGGTTTATTTTAAAGGCTGTAAGGCAACCCAATGTTGTGTCTTCCTTGGCTTTCTCAAGTGCAGTAAATGGTACTGGCAACTTACCAGCACAACCAGTGTTAAGGAAATGGAAGTCTATTCTTCTTCTTTTTTCTTTCCTCTGGTGATTAAATTTAAACAGAAAAGTTTGCCTTTTCTTCCACTGTAAAGTAAATTTCTCTTGCATTGTAACCAATTTATTTCCTTCTTTACTTCTCAGATGAGAAATACCTTGCCTGATTTATAATTTACAGCTAAGTGCATTATGGGAAATACAGAATGAGAGGGAGGGAGCAGGAACGCATCAAGTAAATTTAAGGCTGGCCTAGTAAATCCAGGTCAGGTGGTCACCAAGGGAATAGCCTTGAAACCAAATCAAGGAAGTGGTTTTGATGTGAGCAGATCAAAAGAGTGAAAAGGGGTGAATGTCATTTACCCAACTGAGTTCAATTATCTCAGTGTTTACAGTGTATGTCACAAATACAATACAAATAATGGATAACAGTAATCATCTCTGGTAACAGACGGTAGATCTTGATGTGTTTACTAGGGTTATAATGAATGTTTATAGAGACGAGAGCTCCAGGTCTATATATTCTGCCTGGTCACTTAGTTAGCAAGTCTGCTTCTCTGCATCACATTCTCACACCACTGTTGGCCTGGGAATTGCAGTTCAATATAGTTAAAATTAATGATTCCCTGCATTTCAACTATCTAGCCTACAGGGACTTTTCCCTTCCAATAATTATTGTCAGGGAGCACGTGAAAGCTCTCTGGAGGTTATGCTGGTGACAGGAAGACCTTCTTGCTAAATTTTGTAGACAAGTCCAGTGTAGAATAAAGGCAGATATCCAGAGATGTCCTGGAGAGCAGGTGATCTCCAAGGTAGCCTGTAAGGGCTCACACCCTCCAGTTGCTGCTCCGGTGGCATACCTGTGCCAGGAAGAGAGACAAAGGAAGCACAGGAATAAAGTGAAAGAGCAAACATTTACAGGAAGGATGCTCAAAACCTGGTTTGAACCTTTGTGCCCAGTAGCTATTTAATGCCAGTCTTCCTTCTCACTTATTTTGTGGCAGTGCCTTAGAAACCTTCAACAGTGAGCCCTTGCTATGATTACTTTGGTTTGTGCACAAGCCCAGCCCTGGCCCGTAGGAGCTCATGACCTAAATGGAAAGAGGGGAAATTAGAGGGGAAACGGTGAAGTAAAGAAATGAAGTTAGTTTGGGAAACGAAAATCAAAACTATTCTTTGGCTCGTAAGCCACCTTTTTTCCAAGGCACTCATGTAACTGACACTGGCCATGATGGGAGGAGGAATTGGTGATTAGACTGCTTCTGATGCCATTTTCTTTCCTGTTTGTCCCCTCAGCTAGCTCTTTCGAAGTTGGGATCAAATCCAGTGAGTACATGACTGACCTGTTGGAGCAAGCGTCCTTTCATTTCTTTGTAACCGCTCGAATCAATGAAACAGGGAAGATTCTGGCCACGCAGAAGGCAACCATCCTGGAAATTCCCACCCTGCGAATCAAGGTAGCTCAAGGCTGTGGTGGAAGGGAGTGACCACCATGTTGCGCACAGGCTATTCTCTACAAGGCTGTCACTTTCGCTACTTGGATAGAGGAGTGTATGTGTGTATGTGCACATTAAACTGCCAGTCTAGCATGGACCTTATAACACAGTGACTGGCTGGAGCATAAGAGGGTGTACAGGGATGTTATACAGTAATCCCTTGAATATCGGGGGGGGTTGGTTCCAGAAAGATGCTGTGATAAGCGAAATCCATGAAGTAGCAGTAAATACGGTAAATGTGGTAAATACGTTGGGAAAAAACATGCCATGTATTGAACCCACGAATGGTGAACCGAGAAATTGCAAGGAATGACTGTATATTGTATTGACTATCCCTACACTGAATACAGAGGCTGATAGCAGCACTGGTAGTAAAGTTCTGGAATGATCTCAGTGGAGGAAGGAGGGGAAAAGATTTGAAAAAGTTGTAGAAACTCAAAGGGTGAGAGAGATTATTCACTCGTCTTTAACTACTTCAGAAGTCTATTATATTTAAAGCAACGCAGCACAGAAGCCTCTTGCTGAAGAACAAACAACACTGCAGTTCAGGTGATTTTGCATGGAGAGTTCTGCAGGTATTGTTGAAAGTATCTCCAAACTTGGTGGATAGCACTGATTTTGGACAATGCTTTTAAGATTTCATGGCGTTGCTGCCATTCTGTGAATGTACTGCCAGTGGTGTTACTTAAAAGCTGAAACATTTCTGCAGATAGTGGCATGGTTACATATGAAAATGTAAAGTGTAACATTTCTGATAGGAAAAGAAGCCTATGTTTTATGATAAAGATGGGGCTGAGACTTAGGCTTTTCAATTCATAACTGAACATCCATGTAACTTGCCTCATTTTCAAAAGCACCAAGCCTTCATCTGCTCTGAGTGTTGTAACTTGGATCTGCTTTTTTTCTAATACTAGAAAAAAACAACCAACCAACCAAAAAAAAGTCACACACACACACAAACATCAAACCCCACAACACTCAAAAAAATCCCAAACCAAATCGNTTCCCCTCTGAGCCTCCTCTTCTCCAGACTGAACAGTCCCAGTTGCTGTAGTCGCTCCTCATAGGGCCTGCCCTCCAGTCCCTTCACCATCCAAAACCCACACCTGTTTAGGAAGCTTTTTATAAGTATGAATGCAACTCCCTACAATTCTGGAGCTTGAAAGAAATATAAGCTTATATACCTTTTCCTCTGTATATACATGTATATATTCTGCAGAAAAAGCTTCTTTTAAATTTTAGACCAAAACTACAGTGAAGTTTGCCCAAAAATTCCCTCTGTTTCATGGTCTTCAGAAATGCCATGATGTTCTGATCAGATAATTTTATTTTCAAACAGATTATTTTTGGTTTACTGAGCATCCAAGAGAGGAGGTAAACAGGACATATAAAATTTACTCCAAATACCTGTCTTCAATGAACAAATTTTAAAAGTACATAATTCTTTTAATGCATTACTTAAAGAGAATATCCTATACAGCATTCCCAATTTCAGCTTCAAAATAATTTATCCTCCCTGCTGTTATGAAGAAAGGATTCTTAGTATACAGGATAGGTTCTTGTCCAATAACAATGTTTTCTAGTAAAACTGAGTTTGTCTCTTTTCTGGTTCTTTGTGATGTGTGAAAATACACTGAAACTTTAACAGCTGAAATTTTTAAAATGTGTGTGTGCATGTGTATATGCCTATGTATTGATAGAAGAAACTTTGTTTTATTGGGGTTTTTAAAGAAAGTTTATCTCACAAGTTTTGTTGTCAGATTTCTTCATCGAGTGTGACTGACGGACCAGATTTCTTAATGTGAGAGTGAGAGAGAAGAATGAAAAAGTGTATTTCCCCTCCTGTCTTCAGATACATCTTTGATCTTTCTCTGTTAGTCTACGGAGATCTTCAGACTTAACAGTTGAGGAAATTACACCACATTCTAATTTATCTTGAGACCAGCTTACAAAAATAAGCTCAATAAATACACGGCATGGTCTCAGCTGCATGTGTAGGACTTCAAGAGGATTTTGAAACCCCCCCCTCCAAGTAACAGTGATATTAAATGGTCAGTTGAAACAAGGAGGATGTAAGATGCCTAATCAAGTTAGGACTTCTGAAAATGCCACTGATGTCATTTTGCAAATTCAGGTGGGCAAATGCTGTTGAGAGCTTAGCTGTATCTCCTCCTTTACTCCAGGCAATGTGTTGTTTTTTGGTGCAGAGTGACCTCTTAGACCAGAGTCTTCGCAGCTTTTTGCAACTGTCATACAGGTTTAAAAGAACACTTTAAGTTTATTGAAAAGATATTTGTTCTTCTCAGCTAACTTTGTCAAGGCCCTTTAAATCAGTTCATGGCCCCTGGCAGATCTGCCAGCCACAAGATAAAAACCCTTGCCTGAGCAAAACAGTCATACATATTCCTTGAGAAATGCTGTATTTCCAGTGGGAAAAAACCAAAATCCCTATGCATGTAGCCTTTGTTTGAAACCACATGCTTTTGGAGATGTTTTCCAGGCAGCTGTACTACCGGCACTGATCCAAAGGAACAGACAGATCCCTTCAGCTGTGTACTCTAATACACAAGGAAGTCAGTGTGATCACTGTTCATTAGTATCACAGTTTAATATTTTCCAGTGCAAAATGTATTGCTTTTTTTGCTTCCACAGGCATCTGGTGGAAAACTAGCCCTCATATCTCTGTAGAGCACATGTGCAAGGTTAGAAACTTCAGAGCGTGAGAAGAGGTTGCAAAGCAAGAGGAAGATGAGTACAACACTTTTGAGGGGTGTAGGCAATGTAGCCTATAGCTACAGCTGTAGAAGCCTGTAGCTGCTACTTAACTTCTAACAAGTTCTACACTAACCCTTCTTGCACTTCTTATTGAGCATGCTGAAGTCTGTCTTCAAGAAAAAAAGCTCATCCATTTTGGTTCCACCAAGACATCTACTTCATGCTCGCACTGGTCAGACCACATCTTGAGTACTGTGTGCAGTTCTGGGCTCCCCAGTTTAAGAAGGATGTTGAGCTGCTCCAGAGGGTCCAGAGAAGGGCGACAAGGATGGTGAAAGGACTGGAGGACAAGCCCTATGGGGAGCGGCTACAGGAAGGGGGGTTGTTCAGCCTGGAGAAGAGGAGGCTCAGAGGTGACCTGATTGCTGTTTACAACTACCTGAGGGGAGCTTGCAGTCACGTGGATGTGAATCTCTTCTCTCAGGCTGATAACACCAGAACAAGAGGAGATGGCCTTAAGCTACACCAGGGGAGGTTTAGACTGAATGTTAGGAAGAGGTTTTTCACAGAGAGAGTGATCTCCCACTGGAATGGTCTACCAGGGAAGTGGTGGAGTTGCCTGGAAGCGTTTAAGAGAAGACTCGATGAAGAGCTCAGTGACATGGTCTAGATGATGGGAGGCTTAGATGGATGGAGCGTGGTGCCCATGGTTCCACGCTTGTGGGCCTGATACCTGGGTGGGCATTCGCTTGGGAGTTGGACTAGATGATCCTGTGAGTCCCTTCCAAATCAGAATAACCTGTGAACCTCTGTACACCTGCTTGTTGTGCTCCTCATTTTAACCTCCAGCAAAACTCATTGTGTAGCAGGCACTCGGCTGGGAGATAAAATACTGGCTATGCCTTCTTTTAGGGACACCTGGGCTCATGGTTTTGGGTTGGCTGTGGAACAGGTTCATGAGTGACAGACTTTTGCTTAGGGTAGTGAGACGACCATGAAATTCAGTGCTGGGGGGAGCTTAAAGAGGGGAACCTGAGAAGGGGAGAGATGCCTCTGCTGGACTCACTCTCAGTTGGACCTCACCTCCAGAACTGTCAGCATGCAGATTTCTGGTTTTCTATTGAAATGAGGGCATACATCTTGACATACCATGTAGCTTGAGGGAAAATTGCAGTGGATAGAAAAATGTGCACTGGAACATATAAGCCCGTACAACAATTTTCCTCTGACTAGTCTTTTTTGCCTCATGCTGTTTTGGTGTGTGCTCCATTCACCTTCCTCTTCTGCCTTGCAAGTACTATGTATTTAACCCTATAGATTTCACTATGGGATATTTTATTAGTAGTAGTTTGTAAAGAACTTTCTTTTTCCTTGTCTTGCAGACCAAAGGTGATCTGGTAGCTGGCAAAGAAATGTCCGTGATTGTGGAATTCACCAATCCTCTGAAAGAAACCTTGCAGAATGTCACACTTCGCCTCGAGGGACCTGGCGTGCTGAGAACGATAAAAAAGGAGTTCGGGTAGGGAAGAAAGCACAACTAGCTGGGAGTTCATCCCCTGCTTGCTCACAGGAGGAAGCTCACAAGAGGCACTTAACTAATGATGTGCTGCGGAATTTAATTCAAACACTTTCTCTGCACTTTAAAATTCAATACACGGGGGAGCTATAGGTCTCAATAGTCAGAAGTCAGGTTGTCCAGAGAGACTGTGAGAGCATTTCATCTGTTCAGTACTAGGGTAGGAGGAAAGGGGAGTGGTTGTGGCTAGTTCCTAGTGCAGCCAAAGTTTACTTTTTGACTGTATTACATTATTTTTATCACTTGACAATAGCACCTACAACCCGCTATCACAGCAAGAAAGATTTATCCTACACATGAAGTGTTTACTGCCGCTCACTCAGTACATGCAAATCAAGTCCTGTGCTGTTTTTTGAAAAGGGCTTTTCTCTGCTCATGTTAATCGTGATTATACAAGATGTTCAGGTACCTCAGATGATCTTTTCAAGTTTATGTCAAGACACAAAATGTACATCAGATGCAGAGTCTGCTGGCATAGCTGTGGCGTGTATGTGAGCACACAGCTTTCCCCAATAGCACCACTGCACAGGGCTGTCCTGGCACACAGGTCTGTTCCCATGACAGGATGATCCAGGCCTGAGAAAAAGAAGAGCCATCTTCATTATTCTGAGAGTCACACCTCATGCTGACACCATGGTATCCATACATTAAACAATTGTTTCCTAATCCTCTTTCCATTTCAGTTCCATGTTTTAAGCTTAGTATTAGCCAGTTCCAGGATATATAATGGAGATCCTTGGGAAATTTTGTGGCGATTGCTTAGTCTTAGGCAGCCAAACCAGTGTTATCTATCATCACCTGAGCTGATGACCTGAGCTGATGGTCCCCGGGTGTGTGCAAAAGGAGTTTGAAAAATTGCCTGTGCTTCACAGCTGCATAAATTGTCAGCATCCTCTGCAGTCGGTACGGGAGGTTTCAGCCTGAGTGCACCTGGGACAGGGATAAAAAATTCAAAACCAGTCTCCAGAGTGGAGCTGATAGAAAAATGACTGTGAAAGGGCATCATACTGTGCTTGCTTTGTGCACGTGGTATGTCACAGGCGCTGCTGAACATGACTCAGCGCAGTCCACAAGAGTTACACAAGTTGCAGCAATAGCCTTTGTTGCTGCCCAGCCATACCAGCCTCCCCTGTTGTTCTGCATCCTTCTCGATTCAAAACCTGCTGTGGGCTGCTCTCATCTTCAAGGATACAAAAATTGTAAGGTGCATCAAAGGCACAGGAGTTAAGAAGAAAAATGACTCATGAAACTGATGTAATTTTCCTTTAAGTCCCTGTGTTTCCTTCTTTTCAGTAATGCCCTTGGCATCATTTAAAATGGAAATGGATCAGCTTAGTAATTTCAGATTTAACTCCTCTCAGATGAATGTAGGATGCATGTGATACCCACAGAGGACAGAGCAAGGGGCAGTTGTAGTTTATTTAAATAATAATCATATTTGTCTCCATGCATTCAAAGGGATAAATGGCTCTGGTGTGGTGATGCCTCAGCATATTATGCAGAGCCATTCATCACTGAGTTTTCTCCCAGGAAAATCAGATTGGGGTGGTTTTACTCCATTTTCAAGGAGAATTAAACACATTTTAGGCTTTCCCCATGCTCCCTGTTTATCAGGGAGTGTCACATATGGGATGTGTCTATTCTAGTTCTTTGTGGGGATATGACTTTTAACCTCTCTGTACTTTTAAGGTAGTTTTCCTGTATCACTAGGGTGACTCTACGAAACGAGTCATGTGTGATCCAGCTGATATAACATTATTCTGGGAATGTAGTAGCCTGGGGGCTTCAGTCTTGACCATTCATAAAGTCTATGTATAGATACAGATATTAATATTTGGCTATTAGCCTCAGACAGATATGGAGTATGACTTATGAAAGAGCCTTTGGCAGCAGCAATTCCTACATAGAGGATAGTCTTTGCATAACAAATGAGAATTAACCAGGCTGTGATGGATAGTGTTAAAAGGACCATAGCCCAGCAGGCCTTCATACTAGTAGGTAAGTAATTTCGGGTGCTTATACACAGCAAAGCTCAGCTATATTTAGCATTTGTAGAGCAAAACAAGATTTTTTAGAAATAGGACAGTAGAGAGACAGGAAAAGGTGGGTTTAGTTTCCCAGCACAGCTGTTGCCTTCCTGCACACATACACACACATATATATATATTCATATGTAACTATATATATGCATATGTATATGTATATCTATCTATCTATATATATATACACAGACATGACAGTCCTATAAAACAAGGGTGGTAGTGCTACCCTCTCTCACTGGAGCACTGTAAAGATGCGGCTCAAAAACCTTCATCCCTAGAGAATCTGACCCTCTCAACTGCTTGAGAAGTGCAGTCTGCACCGCAGGCTTGTATGATATCTTCTTCACTTTCCTTACAGCTATCTTTGCAGATAATTCCCATAAACTCTACATTTTAAAAGGTATTTAACCTTCTGCAGCAATTGAAGTCATCGCATTATTATGCTACCATTTTAGTGGGCATCTATCTGGTGGATGTAGGCAGGTCAGCTGAGGGGTCATTAAAAACGAAGATAAAAAGAGGGAAAATACCTGCTGGAAGCAGTCTGCACATGCTCTTATCAAAAATATGATCTTTCTCTTATTTTTTTTCCCTAAAATTGGGTATATTCCCCAAGATACCTACAACTGTATATGCAAAATGCAATGCAGAGCCATATAGAGATACCTAAGCTAACCTCTAAGGGGCTGGAATACCTCTCATTTTACCAGAGGCAGACTGGCACTGAAACAAATATTCAGGTGGGAGGATTCCAGGCTAGCTCATTTAGAGCTAATTAAGGTTTGTCTTGCAGCTGCTTATGCCAAACCTGGGCAGACATTTCTGTCCTGACCCTGGCATAGGACATGACACCTGAGAACCAAATTCTACCAGATAAGAATTTGAAACAGTGACTGCAGTATGGGCTTACTTTGCTCTCACTTTGTTCAGTTGTTTGCAGAATACTATAGCCATATGAGATAAGCAAACTGACTAAATTCATTACCCTCTTATTTAATGCTGAGGAATAGAACATTCATTTTCATAAATAGCTCCCCACTACATTTTGTTCTCCTTTGGTTCCTTTGGAGCAGTTGTACTGACATCCCCCAAACATAATCAATCAATTAATCAATGAATCAATCAATATCAGCCTTCAAAATCTGCAAACAGAACATAGTGGAAGCACTGAAAAAAACACAAGAACCCCATACTTGATGCTCTCTGTGCATTTTAATTGTAGCAAAAAATTGAAAATCAAGAGCAGTGCAGAAAACTTTATAGTATGAATTATCGAGTCACACATAATCTAAAATGTTAGAGTAACTGCTAACAACAGGACTCCCAAGAACAATTTTACTTATTTTTATGTACATGAAGAATTCATCTGAAGTGGACAGTGAGGATACTACAACTGTGGCAGTGTAGTTCAGGGTAGGAGATGGCAGAGGAGTTCAGCATCTCATCAGCACTGCATCAGGTTTGCATTGGAATGCCCTTGATACTTCATAACAAGAACTTGTTTAACCATTTAAGGAATCAGCAACAGGCTATAGGCTATAATAAAAAAAAAATTCTACTTTAGTACAGTGGTGAGTGTCCCCGCCTCTCATACAGGAGACTGGGGGTTCAATTCCCACCAGGGAGGCAGTGGTGCCGTCTAGGAGTTGGACTCGATCCCTGTGGGTCCCTTCCAACTCAGAATATTCTGTGATTCTGTGAAACAGGAGAAATTGAGCTCTAAAAGTAGGAAAAAGTATGTTAGATATAAAGAATGTCATTCTGAAGGTGATTGTGAGAGGAAGTGACAGGAGGCAGAAGAAAATGGATTCATCTTAGAAATTTAAAATTAGCTTGGAAAAAAGGTTAGACAAGGCTGAAAAGCCTAGAAAAGTCAGTTCTGAGAGGATTACAAGATAGAAACGGTAATTTATAGAACATTCATGAGAATGAGTGAAACAAAAATTATACTATCTACTTTCAGTTTCTGCATTTGTGTGTGATGTTGAGTGCACTGGCTGACTGATCACAATATTGATACTTGTCTTTCTTTTTCTACAGGAGTATCCCAATGAATTCAACATTGACCTGGGAAGTAAAATGCATCCCAATACGACCAGGGTTACGAAAGCTGATTGCAAGCCTAAATTGTGATGCCTTGAGGCATGTGTATGGTGAGCTGAATATCCAGATTCAGAAACCATGAACCAAGGTGCTGCCTTCTTCTTCCATTTCATTATATTTCAAAATATCATAGTATGGAGGTGGCAGAGGGAGAGGTATAAATCTTCTTATTGCTATTTTGGCCATCCATGCGCTGAAAAAAATTTGATAGAGCAAACCAATTGCCAAAACAGGGGAAAGCATGAAAAAGTACCTGGATAGAGAATGATTTAAAATTAGATACATGTAATTAAATGCAATTCTAGGCCATATTATTCCTATAGTTCACTGTAGTTATAGTCTTTTTCATTAGCGCTGCAAGGAAATTTGAAAAGCTCTATTCACCAAAGTAGTCTGAACTTTGGTTTTAATTAAGGCCTTATATTTTACTGAAAAGGGGAGGGAAAAGAATTCCACTCATAAATTCTTAGACTGAATCACACAATATTATGGTAGATCATTCAGGCTGTAATAGAAACAGGTATTTCTAGCTAAAGGGTCTGCTTTATCTCATAATGTAATAATGTTCTGGTTCATGGACAGCTCACTTTCCTGGAAGCATATCAAGATGTATTACGTCCTGAATATTCTCAGCCCCTTGTTTCCTCTTGCAGATTCCCCATGTTTTTTGTTCTACTCTCTCAAGTGTGCAGGCACCTACACATACTCACTTTTGTATTCCATATCCTCATCCCACTCCTTATGCTGTGGATATGCTGTTCTTCTTTGCTTGGTGAAAATCCAGAGATTTTCATGCCCCTGCTCAGAATTCATCACACCAAACTCACATTTCCTGGTGTACTACACCTCTTGTGTATGATGTGTTCTCACTATTCTGTATTTTTTCATCCCTTGAACCAACCCTGTAAACCCATTTCCCACATGTGTGTTTATCAGGGGTGTTCATTGGCCCGGAGCAGTTCAGGCTGGTAAATGAGGTGAAGGAGAGAGGAGTGGACGGGGGAGCCTTAAGGTCTTCTATTGCCAGTCACATGGCACTAGCAAATATCCTGCACTGGAACTAGGCATGAGTTTAGACTAAAAATCTGAAGATGAGTTTAGATTAAAATGTACCGGAAAGTTCCCAGGAATCCTGGCTACTACAGAGTACAGTCCTCTTACAAGAGTAACCTCAGGAATATAGACGGCCAGAAGCTCAGCTGGAGAATGAATAAACATGTATCCTGAGAGCCAGAAACTCCCCAAGCTGGATCTGTTTCCTGCCTTTTTCATAGCATGTTCCTGTGTGAGTTGTAGTGGGGCCTCCAAAGGCATCGTTTCTCCCTTGAGGATCTTCTGTCCCAGAAGATGTTCCCAATCCATCATTTCCATTTGTTTTCCATGCAGGGTAGCACTCCATGCTGAGCCATGTACCCCAATGTGCTAGGTCAGCAGTGGGGGGCGGGGCGGGGTTTGATTTCTTATTTTCCCTGAAGTCCTTTACGGGATCTTTTTCCACAAAACACAGATGTATGTGCCACAAGGTGCAACAACTCCTCTCCACTGGCCGCAGTGTGTAAGAACATGTCCTGTACCGACAGCACAGGTGAGCTAGCTGAGCTTCTAAAGAAGTGAAAAGGAACTTCTTGCTCTTTAAACACCAGGGTTTGATTGTACCATGTATGGCCATGTCAATAGGTGGTCTCAGTGAAAACCATGGGAGGTGATTTCCCTTCTGCTCCTCTCATTGCCACACATTGCCTCCTGCAACACCTGCGATCAGCTGTTAAAAATAACCAAGTCATGCCAGGGGAGAGAAATGCAGACTGGTCTTTTACTAAATTATGTGGAACAAAGCAAGAATTTGTAACACCTCATGTACTCGGGGAATATCCCCAGATCCAGGAAAACTAGACTTTTGGGAGCTTTCACTTCAGGCGTGGGCACATTCTCATTTTATACAGCTTATGTAACCACATTAGAAACCCCGCAATGTTGAATCCTCCCATACAAGTCCTCTGGGGTACAAGGGAGTGCTGTAAGTGCAAGGTGACAATCTATATTAAATAATTAAGCTGTTTTACCAGGGTCTACACTTTCTAATAAAATGATCCATTTGCTCTTGCATATAAACCTGCTTTACATTCTAGATATTTTATAAATACAGTGTAATAAGAATTTAAAATAAAACACGTCTGATTGCACTTGTGTCCTGTGTTCTTTTTTATTATCAATAGCATTATATACACCAGCTGCTGCATCTTAATTGTAAAACTAAAAAAATTAACTTCTGAGCCATGTTAAAAAAAGTGCCTTTTTTGATGATAAGGATGAAAACCATTATTTATTTAAATGAAAAAAAAAGCATTTTAGGTTCACTTTAACTATTTTCCCTTGGTTTTCCTTCTGTTTCAACAACTGACTAACTAATACATTGGAGAAGGTGACCATTTCCAGAGCACAGCACTAGTGCCAGCAAAAAGAATCCCCAGATTTCTCTGGAAATTGCTTCAACATGTCAGAGCCTATTAAGAGGTCAGTTTACCCCTGAAGAAACCTTACCTACATGCCAGTTCTAAAGTCTGCTCCTCTCAGCTAAATTTTTGAAGGCACTTTACTAACAGGCATTAAGCTGACTGATGTTTGCCAAGAGACAGGAATTATTTGTATTTATAGTTTATAGAGCGGTATATTGAAACAAACAGAAGTGATGGGTGGGAATAGAGACCCAGGATGCCAACGGCCCCTGGCACCAACCCGCTCATTCTGTACAGAGCTTCTCACAAGATGGCAGCAAGGGGTTTTGATAGGAATATTCTCTGCTGAGTCAGCAACCAGTTAGATGGTCGAGCCCAGAGAGTGGTGGTTAATGGTGTCTCGTCTAGTTGGCGACCGGTTACTAGTGGTGTCCCCCAAGGGTCAGTGTTGGGTCCTGTCCTCTTCAGCATTTTCATTGATGATATCGATGATGGGATTGAGCCCATCATGAGTAAATTCATGGATGACACCAAGCTTGGAGCCCGTGTTCATCTCTTAGAGGGTAGGAAGGCCCTGCAGAGAGACCTGGACAGACTGGAGAGATCGGCAGATTCCAGTAGAATGAAATTTAATAAGTCTAAATGTCAGGTTCTGCATTTTGGTCATAATAACCCCAAGCAGAACTATAGGCTGGGAATGGAATGCTTGGAGAGTGGTGAGGTGGAAAGAGATTTGGGGGTATTAGTTGACAGCAAACTCAACATGAGCCAGCAGTGTGCCCAGGCAGCCAAAAGGGCCAACGGCATCCTGGCCTGCATCAAGAATGGAGTGGCTAGTAGATCAAGAGAGGTTATCCTTCCACTGTACT
>WEKX01000143.1:53267-86034 GCA_013390025.1 Pitta sordida | reverse complement strand
TATTCTGTGATTCTGTGATTCTGTGATCCATAATCTGCGGGTTCTGTATACTCGCTGTTGATTTTCCAGCGAGCTGTGGGACCTGGTGTGTGCGCAGAATGCGCACAACATACCGCAAACCCAGTCTGCTCATGAATATGTAAATTGGTCCCAGCCGGGAGCCACCGCGGCGCAGCTGCGATGCATTTAGTGTAAATGTGTGTTTTTGCATGGCTGGAATTGTCCTCCACTAGGCTACAAGATGGGGTGACGGGGCTGTCACTGTGTGTATCTGTTTGTGAGAGCAGGGGGGCACCTTCTCCCTCCCACACCCCTGCGGTGCCCTTTGTGTGCCCACAGTCAGGCAGGTCTCAGGACCAACTGACGCGGGGCCGCCAGCGGCCGCGCCATGGCAAGCCAGGTGCGGGGGGGCCCAGGCTGGGCCGAGTCAAGCCAAGACCCACCATCCCTCCCTGCCTGCTAGACATGAAGCTGTTTTCTGTTTGCCCACACAAAGTTCTTTCAGGGATGCACAGTAGATAAACTTACACAATGGAATAAAACTTGCAAGAACAAGGACCCTTCCAACAGAAACTCTTGAGCCCTTCCCTAGCTGCTGCTGTCCCGCCTCCCTCTGTCTCCCATTGTCTGCCCAGGCATTGCTCTGCCATGTGATTGGCTCTGGCTCCTGCTGCTCCAGGATGGGATGGGACAACAGACCAACTGTAACACAGCGTCCCACCTCCCTCTGTCTCCCATTGGCTGCCCAGGCGCTGCTGTGTGCTACAGACAACTCTGTAAAGTGTTCTAGCTCTCCTGCTTTACTTTGCACTGCCATAGCCCTGATCTGAAACAGTTTTTGGGACTGCACCTCTGACCCTCTCCCGGGGCTGGTGCGGGGAAACCTCCCACGGCTCCTGGCACACACGGGCATTCCCCAAACCAGTCCAGATGGAGGCTCGGGAAGTGCAGTCATCACACCCCTCCTCCTCTGTGCCCACAGTCAGGCAGGTCCCATGGCCAGGGCCCGGTGGAGCCCAGGGGCTGCGCCTGCCACTCGCCCTGGTGCCAAACACAGCAGCTGCCCGCCTCCCTCACCAGAGCACAGTCATGTCGGGCAGCACCCAGGCAACTGAGACAAGCCCCGCTCTCAGGACCATCCTCCAGACCTTATTAGGGGAGGGGGTGTGGCTACAGGCATGGCATACTTGATTACATAGTGGGTTCGCTATCTTCGCAGATTCTATGACTCGTGTGAAGAGGGCCAGACCCAACAGCCCGTGAGTAGTGGGGGATCACTGTATTTTTAGAGAAGAGTGTCCTCAATGCTTCTTAGAAGAAGATCTTTCTCAGTACCTTTGTATCAGAGATCCATTTCTGGCTGTCACTGTATGCTAACCCATATTCCCAGTAAGACCATTCCATGATCAGCCAATGTTTAAAATCACAAAAACCAATTTGTGTTGTAGGCTAGCTGTTGACATGTATGTTTCTTATACCTGACAGTTTGGCTGTTACAAACTATAGGGCCAATGTTGAGAATGTCTGCACGTGATTCTTATGTATTAGATGTTAATTGCCAGAGAACAAATACATACAACAAGTACAGATGATAGTGAGGGAGAGAGGCAGAAGAGGTTGTATCTAGTACAACACAGATATGCCATCAGACAAACTGGTTATGCCACTTTCTGACATTTGTAATTCCTGTCACCTAGTGGATCTTGTTTCCTTGATGTCACTGATCAAGGAGAGAGTGGTCAAATACCTCTCCTCATGAAGCAGGAAAGGGACTTCATGGCTCACACCCCTTCCTGTGTAACAAGAACATCTCTGTTGCCTTCTGCCCCATTCAATCCATCCTTTCATCAAAATGGTGTAATGAGTTCTTCATGCAGATGGCATTACAGGTTTGAAGTGGGGAATGATGGAAAAATTCTGTTTTTCCAGTCTTACAGAAATCTCTGGCAAGTTATCCACCCTGACATTATCATTCGACTCCTTGCTCAGAGCTGGGGTTCCCAATACTCAGGAGAGTTGCTAGGCAGCTACCAGGACAAAAGCTCTGATATCAGGAATTTATTTGATTTGTATTTCCGAAAATTGGTGTGGGGATTAGCTTCAATGGCTCTACAGCAATTGAAGCTGCCCAGATTCCTCCAGAGAGGTATTTTCTTCTCCTGAGAAGGGCTGGTTTAGGATCGTTGCAGAAGTGAGTTAGCCTATTAAAGCTGTACGATTTTGCTGTATCACATCTTCTGTATTGAACACAGAAGAGGTGTTACCTGACCCCTAAGCAAAAACTGCCAAGAGAGGTCATTCTGGCTTTTAGAACAAGAGCAGCACTATACAAGTAATGAGAAGCACATGCAGCAATACCGATAGTATCCCATCTCAGTGGACCAATGTAGATTGAAAAGTAAGTTTGAGTTATTCTTCTTTTGTCCATGTGAATGCCTTTCCTTGACAACAATTTTCATAACTTTTCTTCATGTAGTTTGCATAATCCTTATCGGGTCTTTGGGACCCCTGTAAAAGCTTGTGTCATTTCTGCTTCTGATTTTTTTGTTTTTAAATTTTCTACTTCTGATCTGGTTTTGTCACCATGTCAAAGCAGCTGGTGAGAGCTCAACTTGTACCTGCTGATCAGGGTCACTCCACAATTTATTCAGTGGGTTGATTTGTCAAATAAAGTGCTGTTGCTGAGACCTGGAACAATTATTCAGTTATGAAATGCAGAAAAAAAAAAAAAAGAGAAAGAAAAGAAATTATGTCATGACCCTGAGAAGGCTCAGATGGATGGAACATGGTGCTCATGGCACCAGGGTTGTGGGTTCAATCCCTTTCTAGGCAATTACTTGGGAGATGGACTCGATGATCCTTTTGGGTCCCTTCCAACTCGGAATATTCTGTGATTCTGTGATTTAATGGTATTTGAAGAAAGAATGAGCTAAGATGTCATAGAATAAAAATGAGTGTTGCATTTCACTTATCTGATTTGGTGGCACTGCACTCTGCAGAGTTGTGTATCTGTGTATCTCCTACTGTCCCAAAGGGTCTGATACTATGAACACTCAACAGAAACACAGTTAACAGTATTTTTCCAAGATGAAACACAAGCTTGAAAATAAAATAAAACACATGAGGAAACACCAAATAATTAAAAGAAAGAGTTTTTCCTCTTCTTTCTTATTTTTTGTCCTTCATTAATTGTGAGGTTTATTGCTGATGTCTAGTTGGGTTACAGTAGATCCATTTACCATTGCAATCCACTCTAATAGGTTCCTGGTAGAGGACATGAGCAACACAGTCAGCTCCAGGAGCATTGCTAGTTTTCCTAGCATATATCAGAAAATATAAACAATAACATAGAGAGGAGGTGGTAAATGTTTTTCAGAAATCTGGCTGTTTCTTCTCATGTTGTCACATGTCAATACTTTAGGAGATTTCCAAAAATTAACCAGACAATCAAAGGGAACAGTAGGAATAAAATCAGAGAACGTGACCAGGGGCCATAGCTCCATACTATAGGAATTAACTAAACCCACTCCTGAAGCCAAAGAAACAAGGAAAGAGTTCTCACGCCTCAGAGAGAGACAATAATGTCAACCAGACTGAGCTGGAAGGAGAATCAGGATAAATTAGTTCTGTACCTGATTTTTGGGCATTCTTCTGCAAGTCTGTTCTCTGGTTTGTGTTCACACTGCTTGCAAGCATTGCCGGGAGCCAAAGACCAATGCTGAGCCACAGATTCCCCAAAGCGATCATCAGAACTACAACTTCTGTCCTTTTTTACAAAAATTTTGCACTGGCAGGGGAAAAAGAATGGGGAGAAATCATAAGAATTAACAAGCTTTTAAAACATGGGCTAATTCTTACTTGGCTTCACAGAATCACAGAATCACAGAAAATTATGAGCTGGAAGGGACCCACAAGGATCATCTAGTCCAACTCACCGTCTAACACCCGTACANAGCAATTGAAGCTGCCCAGATTCCTCCAGAGAGGTATTTTCTTCTCCTGAGAAGGGCTGGTTTAGGATCGTTGCAGAAGTGAGTTAGCCTATTAAAGCTGTACGATTTTGCTGTATCACATCTTCTGTATTGAACACAGAAGAGGTGTTACCTGACCCCTAAGCAAAAACTGCCAAGAGAGGTCATTCTGGCTTTTAGAACAAGAGCAGCACTATACAAGTAATGAGAAGCACA
Organism: Pitta sordida; assembly: GCA_013390025.1. Taxonomy (NCBI): domain Eukaryota; kingdom Metazoa; phylum Chordata; class Aves; order Passeriformes; family Pittidae; genus Pitta; species Pitta sordida. The sequence goes on along the minus strand of WEKX01000143.1, from coordinate 81,847 downwards.
TGCAGCAATACCGATAGTATCCCATCTCAGTGGACCAATGTAGATTGAAAAGTAAGTTTGAGTTATTCTTCTTTTGTCCATGTGAATGCCTTTCCTTGACAACAATTTTCATAACTTTTCTTCATGTAGTTTGCATAATCCTTATCGGGTCTTTGGGACCCCTGTAAAAGCTTGTGTCATTTCTGCTTCTGATTTTTTTGTTTTTAAATTTTCTACTTCTGATCTGGTTTTGTCACCATGTCAAAGCAGCTGGTGAGAGCTCAACTTGTACCTGCTGATCAGGGTCACTCCACAATTTATTCAGTGGGTTGATTTGTCAAATAAAGTGCTGTTGCTGAGACCTGGAACAATTATTCAGTTATGAAATGCAGAAAAAAAAAAAAAAAAAGAGAAAGAAAAGAAATTATGTCATGACCCTGAGAAGGCTCAGATGGATGGAACATGGTGCTCATGGCACCAGGGTTGTGGGTTCAATCCCTTTCTAGGCAATTACTTGGGAGATGGACTCGATGATCCTTTTGGGTCCCTTCCAACTCGGAATATTCTGTGATTCTGTGATTTAATGGTATTTGAAGAAAGAATGAGCTAAGATGTCATAGAATAAAAATGAGTGTTGCATTTCACTTATCTGATTTGGTGGCACTGCACTCTGCAGAGTTGTGTATCTGTGTATCTCCTACTGTCCCAAAGGGTCTGATACTATGAACACTCAACAGAAACACAGTTAACAGTATTTTTCCAAGATGAAACACAAGCTTGAAAATAAAATAAAACACATGAGGAAACACCAAATAATTAAAAGAAAGAGTTTTTCCTCTTCTTTCTTATTTTTTGTCCTTCATTAATTGTGAGGTTTATTGCTGATGTCTAGTTGGGTTACAGTAGATCCATTTACCATTGCAATCCACTCTAATAGGTTCCTGGTAGAGGACATGAGCAACACAGTCAGCTCCAGGAGCATTGCTAGTTTTCCTAGCATATATCAGAAAATATAAACAATAACATAGAGAGGAGGTGGTAAATGTTTTTCAGAAATCTGGCTGTTTCTTCTCATGTTGTCACATGTCAATACTTTAGGAGATTTCCAAAAATTAACCAGACAATCAAAGGGAACAGTAGGAATAAAATCAGAGAACGTGACCAGGGGCCATAGCTCCATACTATAGGAATTAACTAAACCCACTCCTGAAGCCAAAGAAACAAGGAAAGAGTTCTCACGCCTCAGAGAGAGACAATAATGTCAACCAGACTGAGCTGGAAGGAGAATCAGGATAAATTAGTTCTGTACCTGATTTTTGGGCATTCTTCTGCAAGTCTGTTCTCTGGTTTGTGTTCACACTGCTTGCAAGCATTGCCGGGAGCCAAAGACCAATGCTGAGCCACAGATTCCCCAAAGCGATCATCAGAACTACAACTTCTGTCCTTTTTTACAAAAATTTTGCACTGGCAGGGGAAAAAGAATGGGGAGAAATCATAAGAATTAACAAGCTTTTAAAACATGGGCTAATTCTTACTTGGCTTCATATGAAAAATTATGTGATGATCAGGAAATTTTATGTTGGAACTTTTTTCCCAAAAGACTTAACATGAGCTGTGGATTTAAAATTAAAAAAAAACCCCAACCAACTAGAAATGTGGTATTATTACTCTAGATTATTGTAAAATCTCTATGTAATGTAGAAGTAGATAGAGGAGTTAATTGTTGTATATGTAACACCTTCAGCAACAAATGTCCCAAGTGGTTGCATTTGGTGAGAGGTGATTTTCAGTGAGGTTCAGGCCTGATTTTTAAAAGTACTGAGTAAAAAGTGCTTAGCTCTGCTGACTTCATTAAAAGAAAATGGTCCGTCCCAGGAAGAGATGTGTCTTACCAGGACACATACAAGAGCATTAATAACATATCAACTTTTAAAAGAATCAATATTAGCTATGTTTTGTTGTGTGGAAAAGATAGGTTAAAGTAATACCAAAAGCACCTGTTATGTCAGAGCTGGACTGGCTTTCATCAGGTCTTGGTTTGGCTTTGTGCTCTTTATTGACGAAGAGGTAGTACTGGATTGCAACAGTGAGATCTGCTTTTACTTAGTCTCGTTTAGATGCTTGTATCCTGAGTCTTTGTTAAATTTATTTTGATACTAGTGCAAACACTGAACATGCTCTAGCTGTGTCATCTTTGGCTCAGAAATTTCTCTAGGGAAGGACATTAGTTGAGCATTTCTGTGTGACATACACAGTAGAATAACATCTCCATACTCCAGACAGGTTTTCTTACTTCATCAGAGACCAAAATTTTTACTACATTGTCAGCCTTTAAAACACTTCTCACCCCTTCCCTCTCTACAATTTGTAAGTCATCTGAAGTGTCTCGCTACACTGAAAATGATGGAATGAAGTATATATGTATATCAATTGGGAACAGTCAAGCTTATATGAATATAACCTATAGCAGTAAGGTAGAAGTTAAATATATCGAATAAAGTGTTAGGAGTCAATGTAGCTGTAGTTAAAAGTAATAACATGAGGTGTGTTTGGGAACTAAATGTTGTTTCAGAACCTAGGATGGAAAGTACCGATGCTTTGCCCGAGCAACGGCACAGTGGGCAAAGACAATCTACAAGCGAAAAACGGGAACAGGGGCCACAAGAACCAACCAAGAAACTGACCAAGGCCATCTCTGTAGGTTAGACCTTGCCCAAGGAATGAGAACACATGCGTGGAGCCCAAGGTCATGAAAAGGACACTTGAGGAAGACTTACTGCCTTCATCATTGCCCCTCGGAATGGGACCACCAGAGGGGAATGCGCAGGCACAGATGAAGGAGGAACTAATTAGCATATGAAGTGGGAGGGGACAGAGTTAAGACATGAATATGTAATAGGCGTATAGGGGATTACATCACTGTAAGTGTATAAAAGTAGTAGGATTTTCCTCCAAGCTCTGGGCGTGTCTGTGGTAGAGTGATCCCCCATGACCCTCCATGGAATAAAGCATACCCTCTCATAATTACTGATTATGGGAGTCCTTTTATCCACAGATCAAAGACTGGTCCAGAATGGCTCAGGGTGATATGGAGCAACACAGTAATATAATTTTTGGTACCCTAGAAGAACATCAGGTGGTGTTTTCTTTCCTTTCTATCAAAATTAGCCACAGCTCCATCTCCATAAAAGCTTGTTTTATTCTTTTGCTATAGTCTTGATGGTTTTCTACTGCCTTTGAGTCAGTCACTTCAGTTGATATTGATTATAAAGCATTACCAGTTGTTTTCTCTTTAAACTGACACACTGATTTTTGAAATATTAGCATGTTTACAGGCTGCCAATTTGAAAATAAATCAGCTTTGTGATAGAGTAAATGATACATATATCCTGTAGCTTGATTGTTAGCCTGGTCCCCTGGAGGTTTGACAGGAAAATTTGTAATACCTTTGAGCTCTGAGCCTGGATCTGTTTGACTCATAAGCCTTGAGTACATTACTGAGTTCCAAATTAACTCAAAAATCAGGCACTGAGATGTAAAGTCAAGAGCACCAGAAGCCCAAGGTTCAGTGCTTCTCACTTGCAGTCTCTCCATACTCAAAACTCTTTCCCTGAGTTTATCTTAGAAGGTCTTTCAAGTCATTCTAGTTAAATGCTTGTACACCATCAACTGGAATGGCCTCAAGGTCTCCACACACATGAATTACACACATACACATGCACGCTCATATTCAGGCATCATCGAAGCAACTCAGATGTCCAACAGTGTTGAGTCACAGAATCACAGAATCACAGAATACTATGAGTTGGAAGGGACCCACAAGGATCATCTAGTCCAACTCACCATCTAACGCCCGTACAGAGACCAAACACACACCCCAGAGTGGCGTACACAAACCTAGTTCCCTCACAGGCTCACAGGCCACTCCGAGCCAGAAGGGACCCACAGGACCATCCAGCCCAACACCCCCCAGCTAGACCATATCACTAAACTCCTGATCCAGTCTTCTCTTAAACAGAGTCCTGGTCCTTTAGAATATATTGAGTTGGTAAGAAAGCAGCTGAAGTTTTTGGGAGTCTTTTATGTCTATTCATGAATGTGTAAAGGGCTATTCAAGTGCTACTGTTAAGAAATAATCTAATTTAGCACATGGAAATAATCGGGCTAAGTGGTCATAGAAGCACTAACTGGATCTGACCACTTTCTACAGGGGTAATTTTTTTCAGATAACTCCAGTCTATACCATGGGTCTTGCTGATCATTTTTCCTCTTTCTCTGCAGTGCACTTGTTGAGGAAGTCCCTGCTCTATCTCATCATGTGGCCCCAGGGGTATGCTTAAATACCCCTTGCATGAGAATTATCATCTGGGATGGAGCCCTTTGGGTTTGGTGCTCATTTGCTGAATTCCCTGTGCTAGTGAACACAATATGCAGAATTCTTGCCTGTGTTTTAAAGACTTGCTTACATCTTAAAAATAACATCTTAGAAAACAATTCTCCTTTACCTTCTCCCCTAAGCCAGACAACTCACTCACGTCCTGAGTTATATATATCTTTTCTCCTCGCACTTCCCTAATAGGCAGAGATACTTTTCTGGGAAAAGCTTCTTGCTTGTCAACAATTCCTCCTCTCCTGCAGCTAATTTCCTCACTGGGATCACAATTCTCTGCAATATATTCATTGATTTCTTCTGGAACTGTTAATAAAACTTAGTTCTTTATACATAATGATCTATATATGTAAACTGTCAGGATTTTAGAAAACGACTAGTGATTTTTGCAAGTTCAAACTGAGATGCTGCAGGAAAGCTTATTTTTCTAGAGAATGTTCCTCTGCCTTCTGAAAATAAGCCTTGCGCTGTGAAAGGGTTCAAGTTAGGTACCCATAATGAAATGACCAGAAAAATGGATGTCAAGCTATCAAGTAACTACTACTCACTGGCCTATTAGCCTGAGTGTGGAGCTTCATGTCCAACTCAGCACACTGGAAATACCAACAGCAGTCCCTACCAAGGCTGTGCTCCTAGTCCCCTCTGCTGCTTACAAAGTTGCTGCAGGAGTCTTTGCAAGGCTACCACCTCAACCTGCCCCACATATACACGTACACCTTCTCATCCTCCTATACAAAGCCTTCAACACTTATCTTTCAGCTGGTGAACCTGCTAGCAAGGTTCCCAAACAGATGGCAAGTCTCACACATGAGACAAATTTCTATTTCTAGCCCCTTTTGCAGAACACAAGAGCTCTGGAAGGGACTTGCTCACAGTCTTGCAGTGAGATCATGAAGTTGTGATGAACAGACAGGTGCTTGGACCCCCGCAAGTACCTTCATCCAGACTGGAGGCCAGGGTAGGGCTTGCCTTCTTGACAGGAGCTCTACTGCTCTTTCAACAACTGCTGGCAAGTACACCAGGAGCTCAGGCCTTGGGGTGAGCCAATGGTCATTCCTTTGAAAACCACGTGGCCAAGGCCATGAGAGATTAATTTTCAAGCTGTGTCTGTCTTTCAGGCATGGGTCTCATATCTCCCTGTATTAGGCTGCAACCAAGCAGCCAAAAGGAATGACCAGAGAATAGAGGTATGCATTGTCCAAAGCAGAGAGCTGGTGGAGAGCAGATTTTTGCCTTTTCTTTTGTTTTAATCTGGCTATCTGACGCATTCAGAACATCTTACTGTGAGGGACAGTGGTCTCCTTCCCTCTCAGAAAAGGAGAGTTTGTGGGCACTGCTCAGCAGAGTGACAGCTCCAGTGTCTGGAAAGTTGTTTTGCTTGTGAAATTGGGCAGGTGATGGTGAGTTTTGACAGCCAGGCTGGAAAACAGTGAGAGGAGGTCCTTGATCCATGGCATCACCAAGAACCTCAAAAGAAAAATGAGTGTCATCAGCCTCTCTAGACAGCCTGGTGGAGTGAGAGAAAGGGAATTGCCATACCACTTCTGGGAGACACAGTCCTACAGACCAACTGAGACAACTTCCAATTCTTTAAGGCAGAGAGCACAGCAATGTAGGTCTGGAAAGGAGGATGAATTTAGATTTGCAGGATCAAGAAGCTGTTGAGAGAGCTTTGAACTGAGCTGTTAAAGGTATCCTGGGCAGGCAAGAAACACATGCTCTTGACTGCTTTGTTCACCACGGGTGAATGGGTCTACTGCTTAGACAGTCTGAGTGTGGCAACTGTTCCTCCGTGCGCAAAATAACACACCTGTATTATGGTGGTTTTGAAGCAGGTGTCTCGTGGGAGTGGATCCTTCACAGACGAGGTTTTTTGTAGGCTGTTCTAATAAATCAAGAAAGAAAGCATATTCTGTCCAGCAATTTCTTGTTATTATTTCAGCTAACTGCAAACTTGGCTACTATTTTGGCTCAGCCACCTGCTCACAAAGCTTAGTTTGTTGCTAAGTGTCAAAATACCCTAAATCAGAACTGGTGTCTCAGCTAGCAACCAAGCAGCAGTAACACTAATGAGTCTGCAATATGATTTACATACAGGACTTCAGTGCCTGCTACTATAAGAAGAGCAGTTATAGAGACTAATAGGTCTGTATGAGCTTAGACATAAAAATCTCTCACAATTATGGTAACATTTTGAAAACAATACATATTCAGAGAATTTAGAATATTTTAGTACCATATATCCCCCTCCTGAATTACCAAAACAGCAATTTCATGCTATATAGGAAGTCTCAAGTGAATATTTTTCAGGCATGATACAGCAATAATTTCTGGACACTGTAGGACTTTTTGTTTTTCTGGTTTTGACCAGAAATAAGTATTTTTATGTAGGACAAATCAAATGTACATGGAATTTTGAAATATTTGACTCTAGAAGCGGTATGGTCCACAGGTCAAAATTTGGCTGTCAGGATGTTTGGGTTATGCTACTTTGTTCCTACTTTATTTGGTTTGGTTGGTTCTGGGTATGGCCTAGTCAACAGCGACTGATTACGAAGTTCATTAACATTGCTGTTCATGTGTGCAAGAGATGAATATTTGTATTCATGCCCTTTTTCTGGGTCCAAGGCTGAGTGAATTTTGCAGAGATCTGCAAAGCCATGCACTGGCTGCCCAAGTGACATGTGGTTGTTCAAGACATCTTCTCAAACTGGAGACCACAAGAAGTTCTAAAGGCAACCCGTCACATCCAGACATCAGTGGGCCACTGCTAGGACAGGTGTCTTTGCAGATGCAAGGTACTCTAGCACGTGGTAATGAAGGTCTAGGTGTCTCCATTTCCAGTGTGTGACCAGTCACAGTGATCCCCAGATGCCTAGCGATTTTATATGGCCAAGGCAAATGTATATGATAATTTCTACTGGCACCTTCCCAGAATTCAACTACTTTTTGCCATGGCCTTTCTGAGCTGGAGGTTTTTATGTATATATAGTAACCTCCAACAGTTATCAAATGGTTACCTCAATTTTTCATGAACTCATGTAAACTATATAAGGAGCTTCAGCTTCCCTTGCTGAAGAGTCCTCCAGGTCTAGTCACTGCTGCATTAAGAACTGCCCCTGCTGCTTGGTTAGAGTCTGATTCTCACCTGTTTCTCCGGTGCCCCCTCACATCTCTTAGGTAGAGTTTGCATGACGAATGTGCAAAGCTGTCAAGGCACAGTGGGTGTCAGACACCTAATGCCAAGCAGGCATCATCCTAATGCCATGTCCTGATGTGTTGGCAGCAGTGGACATGCTGAGGGGCAGCATCCAGGCCTGGTACTAGAGGGACCTAGTATCTCTATTATGGCCAGCTGGTCAAAGGACATGATTGTCCCACCCTACTCTACACTGGTGCGGCCTCGGCTTAAGTCCTGTGTGCAGTTTTGAGGGCCATAGTATAAGAGGGGTATAAAACTATTCAAGAGCATCCAAAGCAGGGCTACAAAAATGGTGAAGGGGTCTAGAAGGGAATTTATATGAGGAGGGGCTGAGGTAACTTTGTTCAGCCTGAAGAAGAGAGGACTGAGGAGAGATCTCATAGCAGACTATAACTTCCTCACAAAGAGAAGTGGAGAAGCAGCATCTTTCTGGCAACCAGTAATAGGACCAGAGAAAATGGCATGAAGCTCTGTCAGGGTAGGTTTAGGGTGGATGTTAAGAAAAGCTGGACTTCAGCGACCCTTTTCGGTCCCTTCCAACTCAGGATATTGTATGATTCTGATTTTATGATCTTTCCAGAGGTGGTGCAGCTTAGGGCAGGTTCCTCCTCAATGGGTGTACCATGTGATGTGCCATGTGGATGCACTTGGGACAGACAGCTAAGGAGGAGCGAGGACACTGACATAGTGGTGTCAGTGGGCAGCCCTGTGTAGACCAGTGCTAAGCTGGTTATGTTGAGCCCATAGCAATTTAGTTCGCTGTTCCCTGCCTGCCAGCAACTAGGCATTTCATAAAACATGTTTTGTTCAACATCCAGGACTGCCATATTTTGCTCCTTGACTTCTTACTGGAAGATGAGTGGAGTTGCAAGGCTCTACCAGTAAATGGTAACTCTGCATAGATTAAGGGGAAAGGGGAAAGAGGGAAGCATTTGAAAAAATAATGTCACAGCCGTCCCCTCTTCCTCATGTTCTCTTTTCACTCTAGCTCTTTAATAAAGACATTAATCTAAAAATAATATAACAGAGAAGCTTTCTGCATTGACATGTGAAACAATCTTTGTTCAAGAGCTGCAAGATATCATCAGCTTGTGGAGCCTGCCAGCAGGTCAGCTCTGTGTCTGAAGTTTATTAACAGGACTGACAAGGTTGTGCCAGTCTCTGTGTCAGCAGCAAATCACAAGGTTTCTAATTCAGAGCTTCTTATTAACAACAGTCCCTGTTCCTTGTTTTTATTTGTAGGACTGATTGAGGGCACTGTAAATCTGTAAGTGAGCAGTCCAAGGACTTGGGTTGGAGTCTGGGGGTCAGTCTCAGAGAGGAACACCTTTATAAGTATGTGTACTGCCAATGATTCCCCTGGTTTACTGAGACAGAAGCTCCAAACAAAGGAGCATGTGAGGTAACACACAAGAGAAGTAGGTTACCCATGAGTTACTTGTATTCTTAAGCTGTCTTGCCTCTAGAGAACGGCACTCTTGGAAATACATGGCTGTCATGCAGACCTTATCAGATTAAAGCCAGTTTGCCTGGGAAAAAAAAAATTGCTTTATTTACTGAATTCTGATGCTTTGTACCAGATGACTCATTGTCACACTTCTTTTCCCTCTTCTCACTGAACTAGAATCGTGTAGCAAGTTACTTTCATCCACTATGGCTTGTTGATAAGGAAAATTCTAAAATTTAAGATTTTTCTTATCCTATCAGAGATCAGGATCTTTAATTTTTTCCCTTTGGTCGGCATTTGGAGCTGCGGAGTGCCATTTAATATTAGTGACTTCAGACCTGAAATTTAAATATTTTATAGACTTCTTTACATTGATTCTGGGACTCTCAGTTTGGAGGGATGAAGGTCGTTTGAAGTCATCAGCTCTGCTTGTTGGATTTTAGCCAGGGACATTTGCATAAATATCTTCCTTGGATATGATATTAAAAAATCACACAAATCACAGTTTTCCCTATTGTTTCCCACAGTTTGATCCAGCTCTCTAGGAAGCTGGCAAGAAAATTATTTGATTTTAATTAGAATTGGATAAAGACTCAGAATACAATGGATCAGCTATTCATTTGAATGAGGTCAACGGAGTACAAGTGGCTTCAATAAAGATGTGTCAATTTACAGCATGTGAGGAACTGGCAACATACTCTTCCTGAAGAACTAAAAAATGATCTGACTTTACAATCACAGGCTGATGACAGGATCTGGGTGTCAAAACATTTGGATTTCAGTCATTTGAGAGAACAGGTGGGGTGAATAATGAAAACCAAGTAAGTATTTTTTATTTGTAGTAGTTCCACCTCTGTTATTCTTTCATGTAAATTGTCAAAATCCTTCTAGAAGAACATATCCCCCAGCTTTTAGACCAGAAGCAATAATATAAGTATATTGGCACATTATGAAAGCAAGGCAGACAAATAGACCAAGCCCTTAATTACACATCCTTGAGAATTTTTAGATCCTGTCAAATTGCTTTATTCTATTATTACTAAATGAGAAAAAGGCTCACATGTGGGAGACTCAATTTGTATAGGAATAAGATGGAAGACTAAGGCAAGAGCATTACTTTATTACATATATCTGTTTTCCTAATAAAAACAGGTAATTAGTTAAATTAATTACTTTAATTATACAGACCCATTATAATAGCTTTTGATCATGTTAAATAATGACACAACACTTAAGAGGTAAAGTTCACCTAAGAGAAGTCATCACAGTAGCCATTTGGGCTCAAAGGGGTGCCTGCAGTTCGCACACAGCAGGATTTTATGTAGCTAGAATTAGGATAAAGAAAATTGATTTTTAACCAACCATGAGGACCACAGACAGAAATTATCACACTCCTTAAGGGAATAGAAATGCAGTCACCCCCCCATGGGCAGAGAATTAGACTTCGTTTCCCAATGCAGCTGAATTTCAGCAAGATTCAGTAATTAAACTGCTTGCTTTAACAGTCAGGATATTGCAGCCAAATGAATGTTTCTTCCTGCTTAATTGATAGGAAGACACATTTGCATTCAGTGCTCGCCTAAATCACAGCTGCATCAGGCCATTTTTTATTTACAGGCCAAACACTGGAGATTAATCTCAGAGCTCAATAGAAGACAGAGGTCAAACCCCACCACCTCTACTCATGTTGAACCCCAGTGCCTGTTCCTCCAACAACCACAAGAAGCCCTACTTGCCACTAGCTATTCTTATCAACAGGGTAATTTTGAGATAGAATTGGCAACTGCTTCAAGGTTATGCGTTTCACAGGCAGCTTCTCTGTGTTATGTTGCACTGGTATGTGTTCAAGAAAAGATTTGCCTTGGGCTCTGAGCCAGTTTGAATGCAGTTATTAGCACCTAGACAAGATGTCACAGAGAATGGACTGCTGTCATAGGGAATGTGCCACTGTCACATGACAGCTGTGTTTCACTGGCATGTTATGAGGACTTACATGGAATGAGGGGTTGGAGGCATTTGAGACTGCTTGGGATTCACCTTAATTTACAGCATTTTGTTAGGCAACTTCTGTGATGCTCCTTTTCTGGGTTCTAGGAGTGAAAAATACAGCAGGTCATTTGCAGTAGCTTCTGTCCCACCACCACCATCATCAAGCTTGTGAGGTCTCACACGCTGGTTTCTTCTGGAATACAAAAAAGTTAGTCTGAAAGAGGACACCGGGTGCAATGTCAAACACTATCTGGTGCTGTCTGGCATCCTTGGCCACTGCCTGTGGCACCCCAAGCTCCCAATACCAGGCAGAGCCTCTGATTCAACCCTTTCTTGCACCACACAACAGAGCTGACCATCCCACTGTTGACCACAAAGCAGGTGTGACAAGCTGCAAGGAAACACGGGAGGAAAGGTGAAACAACAAAGGCTGAGAAAAGACGTGAATCTGAGGAGAGAGGAAGGGAAGGAATATAGAAGGATGTGAGACAGTTATTATGGCATTTTAGTGGATTGGTAAGGAGGAAAATAACTATGTCTGGGAAGAATTACATTTGCTCACTCCTTTCTAAATTAGGACTTGTAAACTAAAGTGAAGAAAATAGTAATTCGGGAAAACAAGATGCAGGTGCAAAGCAGGAGGCAGTGCGTGGCTGGGAATGAGGAAGAGGATTTTTCTTCATCATGCAGAGGAAATGCCAGGGTAACAAGGGGAGCAGATGTTGCTTTCTGGCAGCTTGAGTGAAAGGTAATGTCAGGAAAGTCAGGAGAGAAAAAAGTGCCACTTTTTTTATATTTTTCCAGTCCCCATAATGGCCCTTTTTATCAGATTACAAGATTATTTGAACTGGAGAAAAAAGTGAAAATGGATGTCTTGCTGCTTATGCATGAAGGATAGCAGGGCAGGAGCCAAGTGGAGGGACTCTGATGCATCTCAGTTGGAAACAGAAACACACCATTGTGAAGTAAAATGCCAAAGGTTCTTCCATAGCTGTTGTACAAGCAAAATTCCTCCTCCCTTTCTTAAGATCCCTTGAAAATTTGAAGCTCTGGAAAACTATTTTCTGTAAGATAAAAAAGGAGACTAGTTCCCAAATGGGAATCTTTAAGGAAACAGATTATGGACAGAAGCTTAAGGGATTGTTTCCTTTAGAGCTTCAAATTTATTAGAAAATCATATGAAGGAATTCTAAGTGTTGTTACTCCTTCAGAAATTTGCTGAGCTGTGTGAGGGTACTTGCAGCTCCCCTAGGTTTCCCTGCCCCAAGTTCATGCCTAATAAGACAGTGATTGATGGATGTCACCACAAGAAGGCTGTTCCACTAACCCAGAGAAAACAGAAGATTAGATATTAGGCAAGCTGCTGTTGCAAACCATCACTGTGATGCCCACTGAATCCATGGCTGGGATAGCCACCAACTGATTTTGACAATGACAGCTAATTTATAGCTGCAGATTCAGACTCTGATTATGTCATGTTGGTCCAGTTGCATGAGCTTCCACACAGGCTCAAGGCAGCTGCACATACAGAGCTGGCAAGTACTTTTGCATGTAAGTTGTCCAAAGCTTTTTTGTGGCAAAACTTATATTGGAAATCTTTCCATGGAGCTGCCTGTTCTCTCTCTGGGATATTTGTGATGTTGCTGTGTTCAAGGGCAAACTCACTAATCTCTCTATCACCTACAAGGGTGATGACTGAGACCCTAACTTTGAGAAAGAGCAGCACACACTGGTTCAACACAAATTGGATGAATCCTCAGCTCATGGAGGACTGACACCACCTGCAGACACCAGGATTGCCAGGAGAAAAGAAGAACATTATGATTGGATATGGGAGGCTGTGGAGGCATGCCTCATCTTACAATGCAGCGTCTTTGGTTTTAGTCTGGTCCTCAGTGCATGCCTCTGTCTAACACAGTGCTCCTCAGTGGAGCTCTCAGTGCATGGGTACACACTTATGAAAAAGCCAGCACTCAAAGTAACCAAAGTTAAATCAAATCTGACATGTGACAATGTTTTTAAAAACCCAAGGAAGCAAACATAAACACACCACAAAAAAACCAAACAACACAGAATCAGTAAGGTTGGAAAAGACCATAGAGATCATCAAGCCCAACCTATCACCCAAACAAACCCACAACCAAAAAGCAGAGGAGACAAAATGACAAAAAACATCAGTGTAAAGTGGAATTTTAAAGATAACCACAGATCAGACAATACACTCACAGGCTTCCCAACATCAGGACTTGACATAAGTCAGAGACTTGGAATGTACAAATGGATTACATTAGCAGGATGAAGCCACAATACTTTTTAGAGCAGCACTATTTATTTCAAGGTCACTGAAAGGAACAATGTGGCCTTCTCCAAGAAGCAAGCATCACCTCCCCAACTGCATCTTCCAGCGTTCGTCAAAACATTACTATGACAGGTTGGCAACATCACCTGGAGCAGCGGCTAGAACATGACTCAATGATTCCTGCAGTCACTCTCTCCCTCCTACATAACTTTCATTCACTGCTTTTTTTCTCTTTTTCTATATACAGCTTTTTGTGCTTGTCAGCTAATAACCCCCTAAGTCAAAGTCAACTTCTATCACGTGTGATCCAAAAAATATCCTAAAAGTAATACTTGGGGCAGTGAAACACCGTTAGAAGCTTGCCAGTTCCTGAAGATACTGTGATGAATCTGTGTTTCCCCAGACAGGTTCCTAGAATAAAAATCAGTGGGGAAGATGGTAATCTTTGTGATGGGATTTGCTCTGTTGGTTTGGGGTTTTTTTCCTCACTTTACATGTCATTTTCATACTGTCTCTTTAAAAGAGTAACCGGAATGAATAGCCACTCCCATAGATCCAGAAGGATTCCCAATAATTTCTCTACCACAAAGCAGGACAATGTTAAGCCTACCCTAAATTCACCAACAATATAATGAAATTTAAGTTTTTACTTCTAATTGGTAAGGGAGCAGGAAAAAAAGATGTTGATCCAATATAATTTACTGCCTTATATTTCAGTTAAGTGCTTTAACCATTTGCCCCTCCTTATTTGTGTCTTCAATAAGAAACTGAGAAGTTCTTTAATGGTGTCTGTTACTAACAAAACAAGCCAACAATCGCTTGCTATAAACTCCCGATTAAAGCTGATTGTTTAATCTTGCAGCAGTAAACCCAAACTTTTACATGAGGTGTAAACTTGATTCTTTCTCCTTTTTCATCAACACTTCTTTTTCATGGACTCATATGCATCAAAAGGAAAAAATTATCCTGGAGTAGCTCTTTTTTTATGATCTTCCAGGCAAATATTACTTCTCTATCCCCTGAGACTACCCAGATATCCCAAAGAAATTAGAGACAAAGATAGAGCAATTCTCAGCTTGAGCAATTAAATCAGATATTGATGGAAACCCAAGATCAGCGAAGAGCATTTCCTTCCTAACTCTCTAAGCTCCTTATGGGTTCAGCTCTGGGGCAGGAATGAGCCACTACTCACATCCATAGTCACAACTCCTTAGAGATGGCATGTGTGTTGTCTGCTGCATTGTGTTGGGTATGGCTCCCAATTACAAAAGTCCAGAGTAGTTTTCTCCTAAGTTTGTCAGACTAATTCAGATTGGACTTATATTGGACTTTTTTCCTTTATCAGGGAAAAAAGAATGCACCTCATGTGTGCCATGACTTTACATGATTTTCTTCTGTTTAAGAAAAAACAGTTTGCTAACAATTCAGCTGGTGCAAATTTCACTTAGTGTCTGAAATAACCAGAATGTATTTCAAAATAAATTCTTTACTTCTGCTGTAATTTTCTCCAGACCTGAAGAATAATGAACAGCTTTATTTCCCTCACCAGCTCTGTGGTTCCTCAGTGGAATTCTTCTCTCCAGCTTTCCAAGTTCAGTCACTTTCTCAAGATGCAATTTCACGTTAATCAGACTAATAGTTCTGTGCCTGGCAGTCCTCCACAGTCAAGGACCTGGAACAGGACACACAGGAGAGATGTTGTTTTGGGTTTGTTGAGGGGTTTTTTTGCCTCTTGTGACAAGTACCATCATAGAATCTGAATTTTCTTAAGTTAGTGAAACTGCTTCTGGAGTTTGTTATACTGCTGACTTCTCAGTCTGTGCATCAATGGAATCTACACCCTTATACACTTTGTGGAGCTCATTACATTAATTGTTTGACCTTTCCTATAATGAAGTGAACATTCTGCTCCTCTCACTATTGTCTTTTCATGTGATACTTTCAGATAAATCATGAGAAAGCAGATTCTGTTGGGTGAACAACTGGTTGACAGGTTAGGTGCAAAAGTTTATTGTGAATGAAGTTACATCAGGCTGGTGACCAATCACTAGTGGAGTTCTGTGCAGTTCTATTTAGGGCCAGTGCTCCTTACCATCTTCTTAAATAACTGGATGCAGCACTCCAGGTAGGGTCTCAGAAGAGCAGAGTGGAGGGGCAGCATCACTGCCCTGACCTGCTGTCCAGGCTGCTGTTGATGCAGCTCACGATGCAGCTGGCTTTCTGGGCTGCAAGCATGCATTGTCAGGTCATGTCAAACTTCTTGTCCACCAACCCTTCCAAGTGCTTCCCTTGAGTTGCTCTTAATCCATTCCCCTCCCAGTCTATTTGTGCTTGGGATTACAGAACCTTGCAGCTGGGTATTCTGTGATTAAATGATTGTATTAGCTGTCAGGGGAGCTTTTCATAAAATGTAGTCCAATATGGAGACAAATAACACATGGATCCTTACTAGTAATAGCAGATGCCCTGTTCTGTTTCAGTCAACCCATATGTGGAAGGACATGAGGGAGAAATCCACTTTAGTACAGTGGTGAGTGTCCCAGCCCGTCACACAGGAGACTGAGGTTCAGTTTACAGGTTATTCCCAGTCGGAAAGATCCCACAGGGATCATCTAGTACAACTCCCAAGCGATTTCCACACAGGGATCCTCGCCAGGGAGGCAGTGGTGCCATTTAAGTGTTGGACTCGATGATCCTTGTGGGTCCCTTCCAACTCAGAATGTTCTGTAACTCTGTGACCTCTGACAGGCAGAAGGTGCTATGATAGGGAAGCATAATACAGAGACTAAACCTGCAGATTGTTCCTTAAAAACTTGTAAATGTTTAAAAAAAAAAATCATAAATACAGTCAAAATTTTCAACTCTACCAATTTAAATAACATTGTTATGATTGATGTGAGGTTAGAATCTCTTGTCCTGAAAGCAGCACTGGATTTAGCAGAACAGAGTTTAAGATCCATCTTGGAGAGACATAGCTGAAACAACTGGATCATCAGCCAAAATACAGGCTGTACGTGGTGGCCAGTGAAAAGCCACATGATGTGACTGGCAAGGCTTTATAAAGTGAGTTTTGATGAAGTTCATGTCTGTGAACAGAGGCAATAAGAAAACAAGAAGAGGAAAGGAAGACAATGTCATAATGTCAGAAGAAAAGCACAGGACACAAAGGGGTATATGTAAATTTAAAAAGTATTGAAGTAAATTTCAGCAGGGGAGGGAACAAACAAGCAACACAGACAAGAAAAACAGAAATATTATTTCCTGACAGTGGATTCTTACCATACAAGGGAAAATAAGACATATGACATACTCCCACAACGGAATCACAGGAAAGAAGAAATTATCTCCATTAACCACTCTTCTGATGGTCTGAAATTGGGGATGAAGAAAGTAAAAAAGAACGAACCAGGATGATATCCAGGGATATCTGCCTTTTAAAGCCCAGGGGCTTCAAGGGCAAAATATAAAAAGTTAAGTGTATCATTGGAGAAGTCCCCAGTGAACAGAACATGGGCTAGGATTTGAGAAATCTGATAGCACTTGAGATTTATCTTCCACTTCACTGTGCTGCATTTTAGTCTCACTGATGTGAAATGGAAGTCTGTCCTACCTAGTGAAATAAGCAGTGAGAGATAAAGTTATTTAGCACTCTGGAGATACTGGTGTGGTTTGCTGCCAATTAGACAACAACTGAACACCAAGAAAGGGAGGCCAGCTAAGTTTTATTTTATCTGTGACTTCTCATCTTGAAAAGAGCCAGCAGACTGCCTACAGCTTACAGCTCTTGAGCCCAAATATACTTGGAATGCTAGACCTGAATCACACCAGAGCTATAGTAGTGTGGTCACCTGAGCAGACACTGAGAAGAAACAAGCCATAAGGTGATGCTGATGTACCCCCCTGTCTACCACCCACTGTTGTACCTGCATCAAAGGCTCTTAGCAAAAGGTATCAGTAAAATTTACAACTAAATTATTTGTAAAAGTAATAGATAAACTGTATAACTTATTACATAAAATATATAATTACATTTTATTTCTGAACTAGGAAGTCCAGAATGAAGATTAATTTGACTGTCCAAAAGAGCAGGGAAGGTCAACTCTCCTTCTTAGCCATGTTACAGAAGGACTAAGATACATTTAATATTTCTCAGAGGATTGAGGGGAGGGAAAGTTTTCTTAGTCATTCCCAGAGAGCAGACAATGACATTTCCTGCTGTCTCTTCATGGAGTGGGAAGGAGGGGGCTGGCTGCATCTGATCCAAGACCTCACAACAATCTGATAATTGTAACAGCCCCAGCAGTCCTTTCTGGCTGTCATCATCCCACCATCAGCAACCCTGAAATCACCAGCATCTCTCCTGCACTTCTCATCTGACACAGTCCCTAACTGAACATACACTAGCAAGGCTCCCAACCATTGGAGGCTACCTGTACAACCACATTTTGCAACAGAAGCTATAGAAGCACATCTCACAAACCTGATTGACTAGGAACAAACTGCAGAAATTAGTAAGAGAAAGAAAAAACATATGGATCTTCTAGGAGGTTTTTCGGAGCATCACACACCTGGTACAACCAGAGCCAGAAGACTCCTAAAAAACCTGTTCAGAGTAGCAAAAATATCTGCAAAATCTCAACTTTGGACATGAAGAGAGCAGATTTCGGTCTGCTCAGAGAATTAGTAAGCAACATCCTCTGGGAAAATGTTTTTGCAGGTGCTGGGGTCCATCCATGATGCGCACTTTTTGAACATCACCTCCTTAGGGCACAGGAGGAGGTAATTCCCAAATGTTGAAGTCAAGTAATCAAGGCCCTCAAGGCCCTCAACAAGGGAAAGTGTTGAGGGTCTCAACAAGGGAAAGTGCCAGATTCTGCACCTGAGATGGGGCAACCCTGGATGTACATACAGACAGGGGAATGAGATGCTGGAGAGCAGCCTTCTGGAAAGGGACCTGGGGGTCCTGGTCAATGGCAAGTTGAATCCGAGTCAGCAATGCCCTGGCAGCCAGGAGGGCCAACCGTGTCCTGAGAGGCATCAGACAAAGCATTGCCAGCTGGCTGAGAGAGGGGATTGTCCTGCTCTGCTCTGCACTGATGTGGCCTCACCCTAAATGTGATTATGTGCCGTTTGGGGCAATGCAATGTAAGAAAGATATTAAGATATTGGAGAGTGTCCAAAGGAGGGCAATAAAGGTGGTGAAGGGCCTTGAGGGGAAGCTGTATGAGGAGCAGCTGAGGTTACTTGGTCTGCTCATCCTGGAGTAAAGGAACCTGGGGAGAGACCTCATTGTAGTCACAACTTCCTTGTGAGGGGAAGAAGAGAGGCAGGAACTGATTTCTTTCCTGTGGTGATCAGTGACAGGACCTGAGGGAATGTCCTGAAGTCGTGTCAGGAGAGGTTTAAGTTACATGTTAGAAAAAAATTCTTCACCCAGAGGGTGGCTGGGTGCTGGAACAAGCTTCCCAGGGAGGTAGACACAGAACAAAGCCTGACATGAGTTCAAGAAACATTTGGATGATACTCTCAGGCACATGGTGTGATTCTTGGAGGTGGTTCTGTGCAGGGCTAAGAGTTGGACACAGTGATCCTTGTTGGTCCCTTCCAACTCAGCATGTTCTCTGAATCTGTGTTTTAAGCTGCTTGTCCAGTTTTTTCTTATTTTCCTGAAGTTGTTTCTCCATTCATAAAATTCTAGTATAGACAGAAGAGGGTCTCTCAGTCAGCTTTGCTTGTAAAAGCACACCACCTTAGCAGGTAGATAGACCTTTTCTTTAAATAAGGGCACTGGTTGTTGCTGACATGAAGAAGATCAAAAAGCAGAGGGATATGTTAAAACAATTGCACCACAGAATTCTTCAAATTAAACAGTGTCCTTGTTAAATTATTTCTAGGAGAATATTTTTTCTGAGAAAATGGTAAATAATCACATTATATGCTTCCATATCTTGAGTTTTGAGATATGATGTTCTAAAATAAAATTTAAAAACCCCAAACTTAGAATCCTGGACCAGCAAGAAACCCAGCCTCAATGCAGAAAGTAATTTCTCTAAGATTCCTTGTCAGATTAACCTCAGATTTTATACACACAAAAATCCTTCTCTGGGTAGAGAAAATAATGGAAAAATTGAAAGTAGAAAGCAGCTTTTTTTTCACAGCCAGAAAAAGAGAGCTTAGCATGTAAAGCTATGTGTAATCCTCACAATAGAATCAACAGAATATTCTTTATATATGAAATATTTTAGGTTTTACACTCCAGATCTTGTAGTCTCACTGTATTAGATTTATAGGCTATCAGACTGTTTGCCTTCCTATTGTTTTTCCTGATACTTTTTTTTAGTTTAAGACCTTCTATTGGGAAATGGCAGATTTCAAACCCAGCTCTAGTAGTTCAATAGCCGCCTCACTTTTGAGATGAATGGTGCTTCATCTTTTAATGCACTCAATGCTGACTGGTGTAAGACACTCCAGGTGCTCACACCCAATGTCCAATCTCTCAGCAGCTTTGTCAGTAGCCTTTGCCTGCTGGCCTGAAGGTCTTGCCAGCAAAAGATATGCCCAGTCACAACCACTGCTATGAGCTGTGACAACTGGTTCTGCTTTTGTTGTCACAGAAAGAAGCAAAGTTCCACCCAGTTCTTCTCAACATTTTGTGCTGCCTTAGTGGTTCTGCTCTTGCCTGGCTTCTTCAACCTACTCATCTGGTTAGAGACTTCCATTTACCAGGAGAATGGAAATAGCGCCTCTTCCCTTATAATGTCAAAACCAACTTCTTGTGACTTTGGTGCAAGTTTGGAGGAGGTGAAGTCCATGGCCTTCTCTGCTGAGGTTGAAGGCAAGTTTGAGGAGTATGGACACTTAGTAGGATCGGAAGAGGTCTGCTGAAGGCTTGCCCTAGCAGTTCACAGGCAGGCAAGCCCAAAATATTGCCATTTCCTTGAGTTTCACTTCTTAGGTTACTGAGTGTAGCCCCTCATTTTGGTAACAACAATTCTTAGTTGTGTTTTTCCCCATAAGACAGAGTGTTTGGATGCCAGAAACTCCATTATATGGAACATACTGCAACAAAACACACTGCTCCAGTTCTTGTAACAATGTTCAGTGCTTTTATGAATTATACCAACTCTAGAAGAGTCTGATCCTGTGCTTACTGAAGTTAATGATGGGGCTTTTCCATGAAATCCGATACGTGCTCACTATCTATTTAATCACCCCTCCGAAAGCAATGAAAATATCAAGTGGCAGGAGGCAAGTGAGAGAAAGGTGGTGTGCTGACTCTGCAGCAGCCAGTTCTTGAGATCAACCCCAGCATTAAAGCTGATCACAGCTCCCAGGATTGGCAGCCAGGATTGACAGTGTGGGGGGTTTGTTCTCCCCTCCCATTTCCAATGTAAGATCAAATTGATCTGCTGTCCAGTACCAGCTACTGGGGATACATGTTTATTAATGGTAGAAGCTGATCTCACTGTGATATATGGCATGTACTGCTCTACCTGATGTCGTGCACCTCAATCAGATAGATTCAAGAACACTGATATTTCCTGGCCAAGGGAGGCCAGTTTGCTGTAGAGCAAGCTACAATTTCTCACATAACCTCCTACCTTGGGCTCCTGAAACTCATACTGCACCAGCAATGCTTTTCCTTGATTACAATTCAAAGCCTAGAGAGCTTTGTTTTTCACTCTAATTAAAAATAAATACATTTTAATTGCATGACAAAAGCAAAAAAATCTCCATTCTACTGTGATGTGCAATTCTGCTTCTTGGCATGGACAGAGGGTTCAACGCACTGTTGCTGTGAGCAATGGGGAGGGCTGAAAAGGAAAAATCAATGCCATTTCTTGTTCAATTAAGTTCATTGTGATTCAGAACCACCTCCTCACACTGCAGAGCCTGCAAGACATCAGTGCTGCAATCACTACCTTTTAACAGCTTGCTTTCTCTGTCTCCACTGCACAAGCCACTCACTGGCTGGGCATCACACTTTGCTCTGAGAAAAGGAAAAAATAGTGGGGAAAAAAAGTCCTTATGGGACCCTCTGAAATACATTGTCATGAATCATGGGTCTTCAGGAAGGCATGTCACAGTGGGAGAGAGGGCAATTTCCTCAATGAGTAATTTTATTTAGATGTCAGAACTACTGCTGTCTTTTTAACCTTCAGTTAAAAGTTCACTCTCCTTGCTGCCTTGACAAGAAATATCTGCAACATGTATCTTCCTGCTTGGTCTTGCTCAGGCTAAGCAGCGTGATAGTCTGTCTCCAAGGCTTTTGGAAGTCAATAGAAAGATTATGGGGATTCTGGCGGACTAGAGATAGGATCAACCCAGAGGTTAGTAATCACAGCTATCAAGAAGTCATGGCAAAGGATTTTTAGGGACCCTTCCATCCTCTCCCATACTTTCGCTATTCTAAGGCAATTAAAAAAAAAAAAAAGTCTTTGCAGTAGAATGGGGTTATCTCTAGAGCTTCTAATCCCAAGGCTAAACCTGCTGAGAAAGTCAAGATCTACCACAGTGCAGGCAATACTCAATGCCAGCACCAGAACCCCACAGGCCTGCTCAGCATCTCCTAAAAGAGGAGACCAAGATGCTTGTGAGCATGTCTCACTCTAGTGACAGGACAGACAAACTACAGCAGACTGCCACTTCCCAGTCTGCCTTTACTGGCTACTTCCTGCTCCCCAGCTGGAGGGTGCTTGTCCAAGACCCTTGGGGTTCAGTCCCCAAATTACTAAGGTCTATCAGAGCAAACAGTTCAATACAAAACTCAAAGATGAGAATGATCGGGGTGGCACAGGCAAAGAACATGAGAAAGAGAAGTAACTCCTTAATGTTTCTAGGCAAAGGCCTTTGATGCCCAGAAAGGTGATTTTAGATCCTAGATGTATGTAAGCGAATGGCAATGGATGAGTGATTCATGAAACATCTTAGCTCACAACTATCCGCATCCCTTTCTAGCTTGTTTATAGTACTGCTAGATCATGCTCAGGAGTAAGACAAATCCTCAAGGAGGCAGAGTGTTGATTGGTTGCTCCATTCTCTTATGAACAGCCACCATGGAACTGCTCTTTTCCAGCTGCAATCACCTGCATGGCAGCAGTCATATGACAATGATATTTGAGTTAATTGTGCCAATTGTGGCATGTACAAAACAGATGTGGACCAAATGTAGGTTCTAAAGAAGGATGGGTTTTAATGAATCTAAACTTCTCTGCTCAAGTTGTGCCTTTGTGAAACCAGTTCCCAGTTCATATCAGAAAGAAGCTTGCTACTTAGATTCATGGGACTTATATCTGACCTTTCCCAGTTTTCAGTGTCATAAATATGTTCCTAAAGCTAATAGTAGAAAAGGATGAAGAAGTTGCATGTCCTCAGCATCTTTGCAAATCAGACTGCATATGCATGTAGAGATCCATCCTGCATTTCCTTGTCATAGAGCCCTTTTCACCTTTGTATACATTCTTCCTCCCAGATGTCATCCTCCCTAGGAAGGTGAGATCTCACTTGAAGTTCTTCCAGTGCCTGTGTGAGTGGCAGAACATCTATCCTGGCAATGTTCTCATTGGCCCACAGTTAATTAACACATTGGTTTCCTGTTCCCTAAATCCCCAAGTTCCCCTGAAACTTTGGTTTTCATGGCTAATGACAGATGAAGAAAAATTTGAAATATAGAAGCAGTATCTTTGTATGATAGCTGGAAATCTGATATTCCTTGTTTTAAATATATACTTATGTGGGTTTTTTCTAGAACAAATCCTATTGACTGTTATAAAGAAAACTCAGAGTAGTATAACAGTTATTGAAGTCCTACTGTAACTGAAGGTTAATAGCTGCTGTGGCAGTAGATACTCTATAAATCAATGGCAGAAACACGTGAATCCGAATATCACCCCACTGCTGTACATCCCATCTCATTGTGTCAATAGAAATTGTGCTGCCAATTCCACAGAAGCAGGAAATGCTTACAAGTCAGCAACTTCTAATACTAGTTATTGATACATATTTGGGATACAAGTTTTATGTACCCAGTTTTTGTTTTGACAACAGCACTGTTACTCTGGCGTCAAGGCTTGGTTCTGAACAAAGATCCAGAACTTGGTTACTGGCATTTGCAACCAGTGATGCTGAAATTATCGTAATGCCATGGGATTGTATTCAAGGTTATTATCACACACTCAGGATGACAAGTATCTGGGCCAAAGTATCTATTACAGTTGTCAGAAAGTGATCAACAGCTCTGGCATAATACATACAGCTCATCACACACCTTCCAATTCGTGTGGATTTCACCATAATGAAGCAATCACTGGAACAACCACCACAAGGATGTGGTGAAGTACTCAGCACTGGAGGTTTCCAAGACATGACTGGACAGGGGGCTAGATAATCTCATCTAGATTCCCTTTTCTATATAAGGTTGGGCCACATGGTCTCTGGAGGTCCCATCCAACATGTGCTGTCCTATAGTTCCATGTTCTATGACAATAGTAATTCTGGATGCCAGGAAATCCACCAATACAAGCCTTTTCACAGCCATTTTCCAAGTGTATATGCTTTTCTCAAGCCTATGATGAAAAGCGTGCAACACGTTCAATCAAAATGAAAAGAACCTAAGCCTTAGGCTTCTGCTTCTTGAAGGAAAATTTCAGTGGTAAAGTTGCCAAGGAATGATTCTGCTTTCTTCTGAAACTGCATTACTGAAACCACCTTACTCTTTTGAAACATCCACAGGCACCTTAAGCAAATCATGTGTTGCAAACATAATTGTAGTGGGTGTGAACTCCATCTGGCTAGTGCAGCACAAGCTCACATACCTCCCCTCAGCTTGCCTGGGCTCAACAGCAATGCCAGTGCCACAATCCAATATAAAGGGGTCATGCTCACAATATTCAGCATTTTGAGTGAATGCACAGGCACTCTTCTAAAAATATATCCCTGAGGAGTGCAGTTAAATGCAAACACTACTCTTGCCATAATAGATAGTGCTTTCCTTACTGGATTGGCTGGCATAAGCTGATCATGGTCAAGTGATGTCTTGGTTTTTGAAGTCTGCTTTTTAAAAGAAAAAGAGTACTGCAGAATGAACAGAGTGACTGAGATTTTCAAATGAACAGAGAAGTCTTCAGGCCCGAGAAGTTGGGCCTGAAGATTGCATTATTCTAATCACTTTCTAAGTTTTTATCAGATCATTTTTAATGTGTCAAATAGGTTACAAATACCTTAACCAGCATTTTCAATTTTTTTAAGAGTCAGTATTGAACAATAATGTCCCGTTTGCATTCACTCAGCCACATATATTTTCTTTCCCAATTTTGTATTTGGAATCAGTGCAACAGTTTATATTTTAGAAATATATTTTCACAGACATCAAATGACAATGATTTTCATGATGAATAATAAGCACCATTTAAGTACTGATTTCTAGACTGATGTGGGGCAAATTCTGGTCTTGTGTGCATAACCTTAATTTTTTCTGCTTAGCTAAAGTCATACATATCCAGCCAGTAATGAAGGCAGATGTTTCACAAACAAGACCACCCAAAAAAAGCTTTAGACATCTGGTTGTTTTTAAAAGATATTTCTTTAATCCTACCTGTCACATTTTCAGTGTGTTCTCATCATTTTTCTGCTTAAATATAATCTTGGAGGATTATACTTTGAATTCATTTATCAGCTAGGTTTGATATCTGAATGTATTTTTCTGGCTGGCCACCTTGTTCTAGGGAAGGTAGCAGCTGAAGACAGTGAGCCACAGCACAAACGGGGACAGACCTCTGCAGGACTGTAAAGATGTCAGTCTGTCCCTCCTTCTCGGGCTGCCCGTGAAACAGGAGTGTGCAAAGACACAAGTCACTGGCTCCATCTTCATATCACCTTCATCAGGGCCAGGTCTCCGGCTGACGATGAGGGAGAGAAAAAGCAAATGGTTACCTCCTGGTAGAGGTAGTGTTACTGCAGGATGAGCTAAGAGCTACTCAACACTCATGGGAGGGACTTTTAAACATCACCATGATCACTGGACCCTCCCTCCAACCTGCCGATGCTTAGAAAAAATCAGTCTCTGACTAACAGCAACAAAGGCTTCATTTTTATCCCTATTACTAGCCTGCAAACGTGAAGTATGAAGCCCATGGTGTGAGCTGTTCAAAGAGATGTTTTCCATTATTAAAAAAAAATATGAAGGGGAAAAGAATTGCAGAGATGCAGATAGCTTTGCCAGAGAAAGCAGCTCTGTGTTACCTTGAGCTGCCTGCCTCTTTCGACGTTCAGCCATGACAGTCAGGCAGCCGAACGCTAAATGAGAAAACACATCCTCTAAACGCGGTGGGTCCCCTTGTGGTAGGTGATTTCGATGGAGCTCAGGTGGATTTAAATCAGCTGCCCAGCACGTTGCTCTGTGCCCGACAGTAACAGCACAAGGCTGCTCACCCAGATATTCACCCTGTCCCTTGGATACACGGTGCAGCCCACGTTGAGCTCATCACTATCTCTGGCAGAGCTATATCTGGCCAGCAGCCGTGGGCTCTGTCCGTCTGCCTCCACCACAGCAGCAATCACACGGCCACCAACCCTAACAAGCGGAACAGGAGACTGCTGCCAGGATGGAGCCCTTTTTCTTAAAAGCAAGGTCGAGATCGTGCTGATGAGCAAATTGTCCCAACAAGGACTGAGCAAGGCAGTGTCAGACACTCCTCTCCTTAAACACAGACAGATGTCTCTTAGAGATGGGCTGATATTCAAGCACCTTCTAAAACATGACACCTTCTAATACCATGTTGGGGAAAAAAATAAAGGAGAAAAAAAAAAAAAGGACGTTTTGATAAACAACTGTCCCCACTTCATCCTGCTCCTGGCTCCCAGTAGAGCTGAGAGTGCTGCTATTTGAGATGGGCTGAAAGCACTGGCTTTTGTTCAGAATCTATAGTGCAATGGGCCTCTTCCTGGGGCAGGGAAGGTGGTAAGGCTGGAGCCAGGCTTGAATTTCAGACAGAGCTGGACTGCCCCAATAGTCAAGAACATTTAGAGGAATTTGGCCAGGCCCTTTTCTCCTCTGTAATTGATGCTTCTAGCTGTGAGATCTCTTTTTGTTGTTGCTTGGCCAGAAATCCCCCAGAAATGCCCATTCTTAAGAGATTTGTGGCCAGATTGCCAGAGGCTCCAGTCATTTCAGTGGTGATGGACATATCAAAAGCCAGATATTAAACTCTTCCTGATTGTGCACTGGAAACTGCCCCAAAATTCATTCCAAAGCAGATTTGCAGAGTATAATGTTCAATGCTAGCCTCTTGGAGCCAGCCAGCTTCTTTAATCTGAAGCTATAGCTTGTCTGTCCTCAAAAAAAAAATAAAAAATACAAGGAGCAGAAAAAACAGAGCCGATATGAATGTATAAATAAACCAAACCAGTTATCAATGGGGCAGAGGAGTGAAATCTAAGGCAATTATTGCTGCAGGCTCCACAACCTGGTGCTCCTGCAAAGTTTCCTTGTCCTTCTTAACAGCAAACACAGCCACAAATGGCCAAGATGCCAAGATCTAGTAAGCATAGTGTTTATATCCATGTAGCTCAACTCACGCTTCTTTGATCCTCTTCCTTTTTTGCGCTGCTAATGCACCAAATGTGAGACATAAAAAATCTTTTGGGCTACTTAACCCATCCCTCCTGAGAAAAGGACAGGGTTCCACATTTTGATATCTGCTTCAGTCTCTCTGCTGCATTACAAAATCACCCATCACCACAGCAGCAAAGAGCTGGGTACTAGTGTTTTGCCTTAGCTCCAGCTTAAACTCAAAACTTTTACTACTTTGAAAGAGAACTTTGTGCACAGCTCAGCCTTAGCCTACTCGCCACTGCCAGTGTTTTACACACAGGAGTGTGTAAAAGGCAACCCTGCTCTGGGTGGCAGCTTTCTGATAGTGTGAATGGAAGGGCAAGCTGCTAGGGGACAGGGCTCCATGGCCTGTGCCTTGCACTTTGTTCACTACCATATGCTCATGTGCTGAGCTGGGTCAGCTCTAGGAGCTGACTGAAAATGAACCTGTCTTCTTTTTAATTCCTCAGGTTAGTTTTAAGCCAACTCTGTCCTCTAATTCATCTCTCTGTCCATAGTGGAGATCTATAAATAGGAAGAAAAGGTGGAACAAAAAGAAATAATGGAAAGGTACAGAGGAGACAAGCCAACGTTTCTCACCCATAGACCCAAGCTGATGGACAGCATAATTACCCAATATTATCCCTGCTTTCAAGTTGAAGAAGCAGAGGTTGGGGTTTCATGGTGGCTTTGAGAGGATGCACTTGCAGGCTGCTACTGCACACATTAGGTAGACCTAAAGAGCCAGTGGCATTCACCACTATTTTGTGAATGGAGCTCCCGGCAAAGAAGCTTTTCCTCCTGCCTTCCAGTTTCCTTACTTCCAGTTGAACCGTCATTTAACCCCTTGCAATCCCTGCCCTTCCCAGGTGGGCTTCAGGCATTTGCAGCCTGTGAGGAATCAGCCTGGCAGCTGCTATCTCTCTGTCATTCAGGTCTGAATATTGACACATGTGGTGTGTAAAAGAGAGAGATCAACTGGCAGCCCAGCTGGTCCAGGGCCCCATATCATTGCCAACACTGTGGGACCGCACAGAAGGGGGGACCTGGGACTGAGAGGAGTCGAGTGCAACAGTAGTTCTCAGTGACCGGCACAGCCCCCTTTGGCTCCTGGAGGTGCTAGAGACGGCTGGTGAAGATCAGGGTTGAGCTGGGGGTGAAATTCTGCAGTGGAAGAGCCATGGGACAATGCTGTAGAATGTTTTTTGGGGTTCTTTTTTAATTACATAGAATTGGGAGAACCCCCTGCTGGCAACTTGAGGTCCTTGTAATGCTGCCGAATGGAATGGCCTTGAGGAGGGTGCCGGGAGGGTGCCAGGCTGACAGAGCACTGCCGAACAAGCCTTGTCCCTGGCAGCACTGATTGGAACCTCAGCCAGCCCCATCCCCTCCACACTTGTAGCCTGTCCCCAGAGGACGGGCTTCCGACGGCTGGGTGCGATGTCTCCAGCCGCTGGAACAGCCGCACCACGACTCCACAGGGCTGCCCCACGCGTGACCCCTTTCCCCACGCCACCCTCTGCGGCGCCACAGCCGGGCTGCTGCCGCCAGGATTGAGCACCGGCAGCAAAACCCGGAGAAATCAGCGCCCCGCTCCCCCACCCCCCCAAACCGGCCGCCTGGGGTGACGTCATGGTGGGGGAGGGGCGGGCAGGGGGAGGGGACCCCCGCCCCTCCCTTTCT
>WEKX01000143.1:21687-46462 GCA_013390025.1 Pitta sordida | reverse complement strand
AAAAAATCCCCGTAATTAAAAAGAAAAGAGCCCAGCCGTGATGTGAGTCACCCAGGGGCAGAGGGGTGCCGTCCCAGCGCCAGGTCTCCTCTGCCATCTCCATGGCCCCAGGAAAGCCCGTTTCCCCGCTGTTTCACCCCGCTCCTGACACAAAAGGGCAAACGATAAGGGGGAATATAAGTAACAATAATAATAATGAAAACAACAAAAAGGGATAAAAGGATAAAAACAACATAAAGGCATAAAAGGAGCTCTCCTTGCAAAATCAGCGGGAGCTCCTTCCCCGTCCCTCTCCGAGGACAGAGGAGCTAGGACAGCTGGAGGAGCACTACATTTGGGGTGGTTTTCCCCAGAGCTCAGGGCAGCGGATGTTACGAGGAAAGGGAAACCTAGGACAGCTATCGGGGGCCGTGGAGCCACCAGCTCCGCTCTCGCCCGCCGCGCTGCCGGACTCGAGTCCCGGGCAAAGAGGTAAAACGGACCTTTCTGATATGTCTGAGGGGAAAAAAATCATCAAAAAATCCCACAAAAATACAGGAAATCAAATCCAAACACCAACCCAACCAACCAAAAACCGCCACTCACTAAAACAACAAAATCCCTAAAACCAAACAAACAAAAAAAAAAAAGATAGGCGGCAGCACAGGATATTCTCCTACCTCCCCGTTGCTCTTCCCAGCACAAACTCCTCTCGTCAAAAAAACTTAAAAAAACACACCAAAACACAAAAAAACCCAGTCAAAAAATAAAAAGAAACCGCACAAAATATTTGGAAACGAAATATATTTGTTTAGAATAGTTTTTTTCTTGTTTGCTGAAACAAAAACGGAAAGGGAAAGGGAAAGGGAAAGGGAAAGGGAAAGGGAAAGGGAAAGGGAAAGGGAAAGGGAAAGGGAAAGGAGTGAGAAGAGACTCTATAACACTCCTCTCTTCCTACCTAGAGATTTGTGAGTCAAACACCTACTAAGGTTGGCACCTGACTGTAAATACAGGGCTGCCGTTTACCTTGTGTTGTGCATCAGAAATGAATGCCCAGCGTCCTGTTATAATATCCTTTTTCCCTCGAGTGCCAGACCAGAGACCTGTAAAAAGTACTTGTTTTCCATGAAAGACCCTTTTCCCGACCACCTCCCGGCACCCGATTGCCTTCACCCTGTGCTGGGATGTGTATTGAAAGAAGATGGTGAAAGATTTAATTTTCCTTTGGGAGATGCAATTACAGCAGAAATACTGCAGGAGAGGCACACTCTCAGACTCTGGCTTCTCAGTATCTCATTATTTATTACAAATGTAGCAAACATTGGGAGTCTACAAACAGCTTAGAGTGCTCATAAATTAGAGTCTGTAGGACTACTTTGGGGAGCAAAAAAAGAAGAAAAGAAAGGAAATCGAGGTCCAGATTTGCAGAAATCTGCCTCGAGGCATGGCGGAGATAGGAGGCAGAGGGCAGATTCAAGATGATTTTCGGGAATACAGATGCCGAGAAGAGAGGTCCTCCCTCCTCCTCCCATAGGATGGGTCCTGCTCTGGCGACAAATGTCGGTCCAGTCCCTGTGAAGAAGAGAATTGAAAGTAAAAGGGAAAACGTATGGGAATACCTGGGAATTACCCTGGGGAAGAGGAGCCCCTTCGCTACCTCTAGACCCATGGCTATGGATGAGGAGTCCCTCCCGCCGCCTCACTGCCGGTCGGTGCGAGGCGCCCAGGAGGGACCAAGAGGGGAAGGCGATCCTTCCTCCTTCTGCTTCTCATTTTCCTCCTCCCTTCCTGCCCCTGCAATAAGGGCCCACTTCCACCCAAGGGGATCTCTCTCGAGGGCTTCTAACGCTGCACCGGGACCCTCCAGGATACGGCCTCCCTCCTGGCAAAAGCAATGCCTGTCCCATCTTCGTTTGCCCGCTCCCACGGGCGACGGAAAACTCTCGGGACGAACCCTTAGGCTCCTGAGCTGGCTTCTGCCAGCCAAGGGGGACATGGCCTCTCCCCATATCAGGCAAAGACAAGACCCCTCTACCAGGGACCTAGAGAGGCAATTTTTGTATCACCCCTCCCGGTGGGTTGGGGAGCGGGGGCGACCGAAACCTCAGCCGGCGGCTCCTCCCCGCCGAGCACCAGTGTCCCTTCAAGGCCTGCCCCGCTCAGCTCCGCCGGCAGGAGGTGGGGGGCGGCGGGACCCCTCCCCGAGAAGGTGGGCGCGGGCCTGTTCTGACGCCGGCTGCTCTCCCCTCCTGCAGGTACTGGGATGATTTCCACGCCTGCACCCTCACAGCGCTCACCGATTGCCAGGAAGGAGCGACAGACCTCTGGGAGAAATTGAGACGGGAATCCAAAAACCTCGATTTCCAAGGCAGCTTATTTGAACTGTGCGGAGGCGGCAGCGGCGCGGCACCGACCCTCCTCCCGCCGGCCTTGACCCTGCTCCTGGCGGCTCTGTGGGCCGCCCTAGTGACCTGGCTGCCTTTCTAGGGGGGCGAGCACACTCACACCCACACCCTCTCCATGTGCTGGATCTATAGAGGAAGTGTCCATCCGTTGCTTTGGGGACGTTGTGCTTTTCTGTGGTTGATGATGATGATGATGGTGGTGGTGGTGGCTGATGATGGTGAAACACCCATGTAGGACTGTGGAAGCGTTCTCCCTTTTTTTTTTTTTTTTTTGTGTTTTTTTTGCCAAATGTTACCAAACAGGCAGCGGCGCGCAGCCCAAATCGGACCTCAGCTTTACTATCGCTTCGAATCAAAAATCGGAAAAAAAAAAAAAAAAAAAAGAAACAAACTCGAGCCCTCATTGCGCAAAAGCAATCTCAGGAACGGCTCTGGGCCACCTACTGCTAAGGCTGTAACCGGCCGGGTACCTCCCGGCGAGCCACGGGCTCCGCTAAAAATGTGGCAGTGTGCGAGGCGAGAACAAAAACCGCAGACAGAAAAAGGCACTGGAGAGAAATCCAAGGTAGATGTCCACGTGTGAAGCATATGGTGAATAATTCACAATCTCTCATCTTTCCTCCACAGTCGCTTGTTTTTTTTGTCATTCCACTGGAAAAAAAATTAAAAATAAATAAAAAAGAACATTTTTCCTCAAGGGGAAAAGAAAGCGAGAGAGGGAGAGAAAGAGAGGGAAACGAACAGTTAAGGAAGGAAGGAAGGATGGAGGGAAGGAAGGAAGGAGCAAGCGAAAGAAAGACATGTCTAAATGCCCAGAGGAGTGAAGGAATGCTGCTAACATCTCTGAGAGTTTACCTTTACTTGCTGTTCGAAGGCATCTTTCCGAATTCACTGCCTTTAATTTTTTCCTCCTCTTTGTTTTAGATGTTACACATAACAGTAAAATACCTGAATATCCAACCGTAGAGATCACAAAAAGGGGGCTTAAATGTAAACCTAAAGAAAAAAAAAAAACAACTGCAACATGATTTTGAAAAAAAAGAGCCTTGATTTTAAAAGAGAAGAAAAATGTAATTTAAACAGAAGTTTATTATAAAGTCAATTCAGCAAAAAATAACAAAAAAAGATTTGCTACAAAGTATAGACAGAAGTATAAAATAAAAATTATTGTTTGAAATGAGGGTGTCGTCCTTTTTATAAAATATGCCTAGAGTGTCTTCGAAAGGACAGGGCTTTCAAGGGAAGGACGTCTAAATCCTGAACCCATCCCTTGACGAACATGGCAATTTCAGTTCAAACAAGGACAGGGTGGCTGAATCTCTTAGTCGGAGCCTTTTTTCTTTCTTTCTTTTTTTTCCCCCCTCCTTAATTTCTTTCTTGAAAATATGCTATAAATCCTCCCACTCTCCTCCTCCTCCCGAAGCCGCGAACCGCAGCACCCCTGTTTCCCCGCCGTCAGGGATTGGCGAAGGGAGCCCCACGCAGGGGCGGGGGCGGGTGGCGCGGCTCTCCCGCGGGTGCGGAGCAGTGCGGAGCCCCGACGCGGGGAAGGCAGCAACCACCATTAAGGACGAGGCTGCGGAGCCCGAGCCGGAGCGCAGAGGAGCCCTTTCATAATTAATAAGGCAGCTTTGCCGAAGGAGCAAGGGGAAGGGGGAGGGGGGGGGGACGGGGTATTGATTTCGCAGCAGAAGCTGCTCTAACCTCGACTATTTATAGGCGCCTGATGCCTTTATAAAGAAATACACATCAAAGAGTAAACACGTCCTTTTTACTTATAAGTGAGAGCCCAGCTGGCGACAGGGGGTGGGTGGGTGGACGAGTGGGTGATGGGAAGGTAGGGGCCACGAATCCGTGCCAGGTGATTTATCCCGGTGGGGAGCCGTTGCCTATGCAATAGTTCTCCTTTGCCAATGTGTAGGGTGGCAGGGTCTCTCCTTTGCCCCCTCTTCCTTCTCCCCTCCCTTCCCAAGGTCCGCAATGTAATGTGTAAGCAATAGCAAACGTAACAGTTCATAAATCAAACAGTGGGTCGCAAGCCAATCTGCATTTCCCAAACGGATTGAATCCCAGCAACGAATGTGCTCAGGAACTGGGGCCAGGCGCCTTTACCACTGGAAGCAATGTTGATTTTTTAATGATAAAATACATTATGCGTGTGTTGGGGGGAGCTTTGCAGAGCTCAGCCTCGCTTCGTCAGACACAGGTCGGCTTGAATTTCGTTTTCCTTTGGCCTCCCTCTAGACTCAGTCCCCACCACCACCAAAGAACAAGGAAAACCCTGGAGAGCAGAGCTTTGTTTAAATGGCTTGGGTTATTTTCCCTCTGCACAGAGGATCTAGACCTAAATTGATTTTTCCGTGCACATCTCTGTATTCATGAGGCCAGGCACTGCTGTTATGGTTTCCTGTAGCACGAAATGCCAAGCGCCGAGGAGAGACGGGAGAGAGCCCGTGTTGGAGTACGAGGGGCTCGGCAGCCTTCTGCCTACGCCGGCTGGGCCCCGGGGACCCTCTGCTCCTCCCTGGGGTCCCTGGGCTCGGGTCCCGCCCGCTGCCGGCATTCCCAGTCTCGGTGCCGGACGTGCTGCCGCCCCACCTTCCCTGCCGCTGGACGGTGCCCGTCCGTCGGGGAACAGTAGAGCCTCCCAACAGTTGCTCACCCTGCAGAAGGAAACTGAAACGCCGCAATAAGGGGGCGATTTCCAGCTCATTAGTGGAGTCGAGTTATCTTGGCGTGAGGTTCAATTACTAAGGGATAATCTCTCCGTAATTGGCACGTCCCCCAATTAGCCCTCCATTGAGGAGGATAATAAACGGTAGCAAGCGGCTGGGGGGAGGGAACAGCTCGGCGGGTTGAGAGGGAGCCCGATGGTTGTGCCCGGGTCCCTTCCCTCCTCTTCCTTCTCTCCACCCGCCCCCCCACCCCACCCCGGACTTTCTTGTTTGGGGCTTCTAATTGTCGGGCGCTCATTCCCGGGGTGCAGGCCAGTCACTGGGCCCCCCGGGCTACCTGGGGCGCAAGGAGGCATTTGTTGTCCCAAAATCTGCATTACACCCCAATATTTCCCGCAAAGGCGGCAGGGACGGCAGCAACCCCCGGTCCCGCCGGCTTAGCTCCATCTGGGCACCCGGCAAGTAAGGCTTTCCCCGCCAGCAGCTCGGTGTTTCTTTCGAGGAGCACTAGCAATCAACGAACACTTCCCCTCTGTTTCCCCCCGTTAGTTTTGTGAGAGCCCCTCAATGCGCAAGACATTCGTTATTCACTTTTCTACCCCTTTCAGAGGTTAATACTGAAGCCTAAGCGCAATGGTCGATTTTATATAGTATCTATTTTTTTCCGACCCCAGAGGTGGTTGCTCTGCCTTGCCTTGCTGCATGGCCAAGGAAACATGAGCCCTCTGCCAAGTCCCAGAAAGGGACTGCCTGTGCTGGATTTGCCTCCTGCCGCCTTGCACCTGTAGGGTTTGTAAGGGCTGCGGGGGAAGGCTGGGGTGTCGCTTGCCAGGCTGGTCCCACTGCCCCAGGCAGCAGCTGCTGTAGCAAGAGCTGGAAGACGTTCAAGCCTCTGAACATCCTTTCTTAACTCCGGGGCAAACCTGAGCTGGTGAACTGGAGAAGGGGAAAAGTGCAACAGAAAACCATTTAAAGGTTGACAGTGACCACAGTAAAATTATTCCCTACTTAAAAAAAATAAATGCGCACACACAGGCACAAAGAGAAAAAATGCATAAATGCAAATCAACAGGGTAAAAACACACAGTCGGAACAAAAGATAAGCCAGTGCATTTCTAGCTGGCTGGATAATCGGGAAGGGTTGCAGCCATTGCAGCTTTGCCTGCCCTAATTCTTGTCCCCAGCTCCGACTGAGCAACCGCAGCCCCGCAGTCCCCGGAGGGCCGCGGAGAGCTGGCTCCTTCTTCCACGGCAGCACAGGATGCACCCGTACTTGGCGGGCGGCTGCTCTCCTCCTGCCTCCCCCTTTCAGCAGCCTGGCTGAGCCCTGGAGGGAGAGCTGCTCCTTGCTTCTGCTTGGGCTGTCCTCCGACACGGCGAGACCGTGCCAGCACGGGGCTGAGGTGGTGGCGGTCGATTTTTTTCCTTTAAATGGGAAAAAAAAAGGCCCTTTCCCATCTGTTCAAAGGCTGTAACAGAGAGATGGAGCGGGCCTGTGCTGGGAGGGAAAGCTTGAGCACTGGTTCGTTCCTTACAGAGGAAGCAGGGAGATAGGGGATAAAAATAAGGTGCAGTACCCATTTCTCACAGGACTTTCTGGTAAGTATGTCTGTGTCTCAGAAGCAGCAGCCAGATACTCTTAGTCCCTGGCTCATTTGCACAGCCTAGGAATGAAAGGATTGGTAACACTTCCAGTCCTCTCCAGGGCCCTTTTTAAATCTGTGCCCAGTGAAACCCAGTAGATTCTGTGAAGGGCTGACAACCTAAGGAGAGAGAGACCATTTCAGCCTTCCTATTCTTCAGCCTGATTCATTAATGATTACTCCCATTAGGTGCACTACAGCAGTGCCTGAGGGCCCCAATTAGGAGAAATCGAGCTTGTTAAATCCAGAAAGCCAGATTCTCCCTCTGTTACTCCCTCATGATGCAGAGGTAGTGCCTCCAGCAGGAAGGTGGGCAGCAGGAATAGCCCTGGCTTTCTAAGTATGCAGCCTCTGTGCCTTTCCTCCTCCCTCCTCCCACTTTTCCCTCTCCTCCACCTTAGCTGCAGATTCTGCTTACAGGATGCAGCAGAACGAGGTTAATGCAGGAGGTGGCTAGCAGGAGTCTCAAGAGGAGGTGGCAAATCAGGTTATTTTTCTGAGCCACTTCATTTTTCCTCACGAGTGGATTTGGTAGGATTTGGTAGGGGGTTGGGGTTTGGGGGTTTTTTTGAAGGTGAGGGCAGCGTTGGGGGATGGCAAAATGTTGGGGACTGCAGAGGAGTCTGTTACAAAATCAGATACAATTTTAGCTGTCTGAAAGTGTTCCTTCAGGATACAGGCAGCTGATGATCAATGACACTGTTGGCAAATGTGCTTCCAGCTGGCTGCTACCTCTTTTGAGGGACAGTTTCAACCCAATGGTCATTGCAATGGTGGTACAGCAAGGGGCTTTCATTCACTTTGGGCTAAGGATCTTCTGCTGTCCAGTGAGAAGAAAAGCTGCAGGTGATGTGGGAGAGTGACAACAGCACTGTTACTGGTGAGTTATTTGCTGTTCCTTTCCCCTCAAATCCATGGGGGGGTCTGTATTAGAAAATTTTGCTCAAAACCCCATACTCCTTAACTACAGGTTTATTAACAGATGGGCAGACTGTGCTAGCATAGGCATTGCCTTTCAGGAGGTCATGAAGAAATAGGTTTAAATGGATCAACTGACCAGAAACCAAGCTTGTGGCCTGTGTCCTAGATTTTTGGGCTTTATTTTGTGTTTTATTTTATTTGTTTATTTGTTTGTCTCCAAAGCTGGTGTGAAGGAAAGACGGAAGGAGCCTCCCAAAGGTCAAGGTGAGACTGACCATCATCTGAGCGCTGGTATTCACCAGCAGTAATAATTCCCTGTCCGCAGGTGCTGAAAGTCTCTTCAGCAAGAGGAACAACATTGCTGCAGGGGACAAACAACTAGTCTTGACCTTCTTTACACAGCTTTTCTTTGGGGGAAAAGTATCACTGAAGTCAATATGCATTCTGTCTTGGTAAGGATTTTGAATGCTCAGTTTTACCTCAAACAAGAATGTTATCCAAATATGAGCTCCAGGTTCATGCCACCAAAATATAAGTGCTTGTGTGTGCATCGTGCTTTGCACATCCAGTTTTTTTTCCTATATCAATTTATTAAGGACTGTGAAAAACTTACTAAATCTCTCAAGCATCAAAGACCAAATCTACACAGTGCCTTTTTTGCCATGAAGTAGCCTCAGGAGTGGATGGACAGTACATCCTTTAATACCACTTTAATATCACCAATTTTTTTAGCACTTTGGAAACTACCGGAAATTCAAACTGATGCTCCTTAAGGCAGGGAAAAAAAAAGACAAACCTCAGTCAAGCAAGATAAAAAAAAATTAAAAAAGAGATGTAGGAAAATAAGAAAGAAATAATCACTAATATTGGTAGGAGTTGTTTTCATCAGATTTATCCCACCTTAAACCACCTATTTTGCTGCAGATACTGTCAGTAAGTTTCCTTTAAATTCATGGTCTAATTCTACAAAATGCATGTCTTTGAGAGTCAAATGACTTTGACTTGCAGAACATCTCTCTTCGTCAGAACTTCTAATAGTACCTGAAATTTTGCAGTATGGTTAGGTGTCAGTTTGGTATTCCTGCTTCTTTTAATGCATTATATTTTGACTCGGTGATGTAGGAAGTCTTATCCATTCCTGTGCTCCCTTGGGCCACTTTCAGTTTTCCAGTCCTCTGGCACAAGCTGCCTTTTGCAAAGGAATGATTCCTGTAAAGCCACTGCCTCACTTTGTTTCCCATATTCTAAGAAATCCTTAAATTATGCTGTCAGATGAAAAATGAAGAACATATTTTGCTAGCGTGGAACATCGCTCACATTGGTTTTGCAACGCCTCATTGAAGGATCCATTATGTCAGAAAATTGTCCTAAATACTTTTTATTGAGACTTAATAGATGCCCTTGTCCCTTTTACTAGACCTGTGATTCAAGACTTGGGTTTGTTCTGTTGCCAAGACATTTCATTTGATCTCCTTCACCCTTACTTCTAGTGTCTATTAAATGGGAGTAGCACTTTGAGACTTTTGGTGGGTGAAAAATGCTACAGGAGGAGGTAGACATTATTAATCGGAACAATAATTTTCTCTTTCAGCCTTCATCAGAAGGAAAACACCTGGACTAAAATGACAACAACAAACACTAGGTAAAGGATGCTCTCCTGTGACTTCATAGATCTGCTATGTAACAAAAAACGTTCGGCCCTGGGTTCACGAGAGTTGTGGTTCACATCTCCCTCCAAAGAAGCCTCATTTTAAAGAATGTTTTAGCATACTAGCCTAATGCAGATGCTGCACTACATTTCGGACTGTGAATTTCAAGCCTGTGCCCTTGGCAAGGCTGTCAAGGATGAGTTGCAATATTCGTCCCTCTTGCTGAGATCCCAGTACATTTTCAGCCATGTCGCTCACTGCTCACAAGCTCCGTGTTCTGCTGTGCATCAAAGGCTCATTTAATTACCTTCCCTCCCTTTTCTTTAGGTGTTGGTGACTTGCACTCTCTCCACTTAAATCAGATATCTGGCACATCAATACTCAGAAGGCTTAAGAGAAGAAGAAAACATCAATATTTTACTGAACACACCAAGTTGTGCAACTCTCTAAAACTCCCAGTCTCCATTTTAAAGTCAGCTGTGGTTAGTTTGTTTTGTTTTTTTCAGTTAGATGAGTGATTTCAGTTTCTCTTCGAATCTCACCTGTGGGAATAGCTTGTTTTTCTCCCTAGCAAGTGTTAACAAGGAACTGTGAGGATTTTGCTCAGGCTCACTAGTCAGGCAGTCCTGAGGTGGCTGACTTCTAGGAAAAGCCACAGCAGGAACAAACAAGAGCCAGCCTACGCACCAGACACAGCTTTCACTGGTCTTTAGCTTACGTTCCAACTCATGCTTGTGTTAAATGAATTGCTGTTAGCAACTGTAATACAGATAAATGCAAGGAAGAGCCAACCCAATGCTTTTTCATGGAGCTGCACTTACAAATGATGGCCCATTATAATGCAGCTTCACTCGCCCACTACAGCAGAGCTGTGCTAACTCATGGCAATTTAGGACTTGCTCTGCTCACTTTAGTCCATGCTCTGAAGTTTCCGATCTCATCCTTAGTGTGAACTAGTTCATGCAAATGGGGGCACTGGAGTCACAGGGAAGTCGAGTAGAGTTCTGCATGAGTACTGGTGTGAGAAGGAGCAGCAATTAGCTCTAAACTCACTCAGCCAGCCTGTCGCTTCTGAGCTCTCCCCCTGCTGCTCTGTAACTGGAAGACTTGTGCTCTAGAAGAAGGAGAGAAGAACATTTTGCTCATGTTCATATTAATCAAGTCATCTTATGAGCTACTGAATCTGTGAAATTGTATCTCCTGTGGAGTTCAGTGGTAATGACTGTCTCCAGTGTGGACTCTCTGGTGTCTAATAATACAGTCAAGTTCCTGCAGTGGATGCATTCCCAGCATTTTTTCTCTGCCTGCCTCCTTCCACAGCACTTGTAGGCAGCTCAGACCTTTAAGACTTCTATCCCTTGTCAAGTTTGATCAAACTCAACTCACAGGCTCAAAAAATTATTTAGGAGGACTGACTGGCACTTGCACAAGACAGCATGATCTCATAAGCTCCCTTTCATGGGGAAACTAGGCTACCAACCTAGCAACAGGGGGAAAAAAATACCATTCTGCTAGCAAAAAGGACCTAAACACTGGAAGGAAAGAGGGAAGGTGGGAAAGTGAAGCTGTTTTGAAGGGGAAAAAATAACTGCCTTGTGGCTGCAGAGCTCTTGTACACTTAAAGGGACAACCTTGGAGAGACATGCTGGAGAAAATATTCTGCAGGAGGTGGTAAGTTCTCTTGTGAAAATTGGTAAGGGTGAGAAATCACCTGGACTCATCTCACCACCAAGCATGCTAAATGGATATCTATATGGTAAGGATATTGTCTCCGTTGATACCTATTTCTCTCTATGGACTAGAGGAAGCCACAGATACAACTAGCATGCAACCTGTGTGCCTCCAGCATCTAAAATGAGATGGGTCCTATCCCGAAGGGAATGGTCTTCTTACAGCTCTGTCCTTCAGACCAAAGTTTTCCATGGTGCTGCTGCAGGGTTTGTTACTTGATGTTTGTATTTGAGAAAAACTGCTGTGTGTCTTAAGAGCTGCAGATGTATGCATGGTTTTATTGGGCATTTATTAGCACTTATCCTCTTTGCACTACAACCTTTCTTGTCCTTGTACCTTACAGAATAAAGTTCTTTAAGTGAGATTTAATTATTCTATGATTCTACTTCTTTACAAATTAAGGAGCTGTCATCCTGTTTTTATTTGCTATCATACAGTCTTTGAGGTTGTCGAAAGTATTATAGTGCATACTCATATAAATTGATATTTAATTTCAGTAATTGTAATGTCACTAATTGTATTTTGAACCTGATGCAATTACAGGCATTCAGCTCTTGCACTCTGTTCTGTTCTTTCTTGATTTAGGCATTCTTTACTGTTTAATATTCCTTGCTTATGCTTATTCCTTGCATATTCCATATGCAAAATGAAATTCAGAAATAAAAGATCAGACCTTCCCATCAATTGATGTGTGCCAAATGTATGAAATATTTTGAAACTATATATGTAGCTAGAGTGTAGGATATGCTCAAACCCCCATTGTTTATTTTTATGTTTTTTTAAAGAGGTTTAGAGGAGGTTGTGTTGTCCAAATAATGCACAGTGCTTAAGTGGTTCTATTGGCTTATTTCTAATGGTTTTCCAAATTTTAGGAGGCTTTTTTGCCTGTAACCTTTCACTTAAAATTACTTCTGGGCTGCTACGGCAGCCCCTTCTGTATGGCTTCACAGTCCTCTTTTCCTCATGGCCTTGCACTGATGCCTTTGTTATGCCATATTTCTTGGGAAAGGGTTTGCTTCCTACAACTTAGCCATCCTCTCCTTGTCTATCTCATCATGTTGCTGTTGAGTCGTAGTCTGCACAGAAGCTCCCACACCCTCTCCACTTGGTGCCTTCTATACCAATGACTGACTGCAATTAGAACAAATATTATATATAATGAGTAAATAATAGTAATTTTAATAGGATAAGTACCATCTAATCACAGATGCATAAAAGGCTTATCAGCCAATTAGCATCCAATATTTGTACTTAATTAAGCATAATCCAGTCAGTGTCGACGTTGCCATCAAAGATCACTGAAATGCAACTGTAACAGGTTTTACCCTGGCTAGATGCCAGGGGCCTGAACAATCACTCAGTCCCAAAATAATACGATATACAAAGGGTGGGTTGGAAAAAGGCAGTTTAATATAAGCAAAAATAAAGCAAAGCAAAAGCCAGCACAGAAGCAAAGCAAATGAACTAATTTCTACTTCCCATCAGCAGAGGTGTCCACATCCAGGGAAGCAGGGCCCCTACACGTCTTAGAAGGCAGCCATCAAGAACAATGAATGCCCTGCCCCCTGTCCTTGCTCCCTTCCTCAGCTTTTATTTCTAAGCTGATGTCATATGGCATGGAATATGTCTTCGGTCAGTCTGGGTCAGCTGGCCTGCTCGTGTCCCCTCCCAGAATCTTGTCCTCAGCGGAGGGGAAGGGACATTGCAGTCCCAATATGTACCCGGCTGCAGTCAAAGCACCATGAGTTATCAACATTCTTCTAAAGCACAGCATTTTGAGGGCTGCTATGGGCTCAGACAGACCCAATAGAGCAACTTGAGTACGCTTTAATGAAAGGTGTAATTTTGCTATGGGGAGTGTGTTGATATGACTGTGGTCCCCTGCTGCACTGGAGCAGACACCCAGGAGAGCACAGTCCCCCAAGGACTCCTGACTGCATCTCATCTCAACTGGCTGCACTTTTCCTTCTAACATTGAACTTCATGCATTCCATCAGCTACAAAACCAGTGAATAAATTATGTATTTTGTGTCTGTCAACCTGCCTCAACTTCCCTTGTGTTAAAGCACAAAATAAACCAATTAACCGGGCCATGGAATTCCTACTCTGTCCCAGAAGAGTTTGAGGACAGTGATCCCTCTTTTCAAAGATGTCTAAGACTCTTTGGTCCCCAGGTTACAGCTCACATAGAAACTTGTTTTGATTCAATCTTATTACTACAAAACATTTAGTGGGCAGTGCACCTTTATTATTATTGTCACATGTCAATATTATTGCCATCCATTATTTCACTTCAGGAGTGGCTTTTATTATTCTAGTTTGAAAACTGTCCCCATCTGTCTTAAATTAAACCAACATAAATTTAATTTAACCTGAAGAGAATTACTACCTCTCAGACAGTTGCCCTGTTTCTCTCTGTTGCTAGCAGTACATGGTGCTGTACGATTTCATGTCCTGTGACAGACCCATGACTGCATCTAGGCTGGAGTGTCCATGTGGTAATAAGGACTAACTTTACTCAGTTTTGTTGTTTCAGCTCATCAGTAAAAACAAGCCCTTTGACTGAGTGACAAAATTCATCAAATAGATGTACTTGATAGACCATATCATAACAGTGGGGCCTGAACCGGGTGTCCTGTGGGGAATGAAGTACTGTGACAGTGTACAGGTATTATGCAAACTGCTGCTTGTGCAGTTTGTTGCATTAACCTTTACGTTTCAGCTTCTTTGGAGCAAAGACCAAGAGGTCTGCAAAGATTCTCCCTTGGGAAAAAAAAACAAGCAAAAGACAGCAACAAAAAGTAATTTACACTGAAGTGTCTGGATGACTCAATCTTAACAACAAGGTGAGTAACCTAAAAAAGAGAACCTACAGCCCTTAAAACAGTCATATGTGAACAAAAAATTCAACCTCCTTGCATCAAGACATTCTCTGTCCAAACATCCCAAGAAGCATCTCCACAACAGGCGTCACATAGCCATGAGAAACATCACTAGTGAGGGTGATTCCATACCTCCACAACCTTTGTTGGTGCTGCACTTTCTTCTTCACCATTAAAGATATCTTTCTCCTAAGCTCAAACTGAATTTTCCAGCTCTAGAGGTGTCTGTGAACAGGTTGGCTAAACATCTATCATGAATGACACAGACTACATATGGACATTGAGATCTCTTGTGGGTCTTTCCAATCCTTTTCTGTGGCATTCTAGAATTCCAGTGTGATAAATGAACAGACTCAGGAAATACTTGTTCTTCTAAAGTATTTCTTCTTTGTAGAACATATTCTTTTTATTAACTAAACAACATTATTTGGGGCTGCATCATTACCAATACTGAATTTATGAAAATGTTTGCTGACCAGGTTTTCTGAAGTCTTACTGGGGCAAAAACTTGCCAACAAATACATGAGGTTACTCTTGCTCTGGGAAATCAGCATGTTACTTTGGGATCAGAGAGATAGAAGAAGTTCCAAGACATGAAGCTGTGCTGGACATCTGCACACAGCCTGCTAAATGTGTAAAGCACATAAACAGCTAGTAATACTGACGTTTAAACTTGTCATCATTATGCTTCAAGGTTAGCGCAACCTTAGATACAGCTGTGCAGGGAGGCGGGTTAAAGGAAGCCAGTGACTGACCTTGGCAACATTTGGAGTAAAACTTGTTTAAACGTAATGGTCCTTGGGGCACAACTGAAAACTGCTCTCCACTCTTTGGACGGGCTGGCTCGTGTCCTCAGTTGTGTGTCCAGGAAGGAGAAGCAGGAAGCTGGCGTGCTCACAGATGTGCAGCTTTGATGCCTTCTCCAGAGACAGACCAGCATCTGGCTGCTGCTGGTTTATGGCAGAAGATAGAGTAGCAGAGATCTCCATCCTGCTGGACAGCCTAACCTGTGCCAGGGCTGACTATGAAACATTTCTTCACTGATAAAAGTTCCCTATTTTTATGCAATGTTAATAAATATTCCAATCACTCATGTGCCAAGGGGGGCACCAAAAAAAAGCTGCTACGGTGTCACTTTAGGTGCCAGCCATACACAAACAGCCACACTCGGACTCTGGCTCTCTTTTTCCTGCTGGCATCCATTCTCTACACGGTCTGAGAAACATCTCTAATCCAAGAGGAAAGGTAGTTGGCCTCTCAGCTCCT
This sequence comes from Pitta sordida, assembly GCA_013390025.1. Classification (NCBI taxonomy): domain Eukaryota; kingdom Metazoa; phylum Chordata; class Aves; order Passeriformes; family Pittidae; genus Pitta; species Pitta sordida. Next base: position 31,311 of record WEKX01000143.1, on the reverse strand, counting down.
GGCCTGGGCAGAAGGAAAGTCCTCTCAATTAGACCCACTATGTGCTCAACTGGCTACCCTCTTTTATGGCTTTTCTGCATCACATTTTTCCTCAGCATCTTTATAAACTCTGTTTCCCTCACCAGTCATAACAGTGGTCAGCTGAGACCTCCAAATGTCAAACCCTGTAACAGGGATAGTGTCTCCTAACACCATATCCTGGAACGGTGATGGACTACCAGGAAAAGTAGCAGATTATAAAACAGTAGAGCTTTAGTAATTTTATGCTGTGACAAGGAAGAGTTTGTATCTCAGGTTAATTACAGAAGCTACTTTGGAGGACAAAAGTGTAGAAAGAAATACAGTCAAGAGGAAAAGACTTACCGTGCATATTTCTATTCAGTGTACAGGAAAGTTACCTGGTGACATACAAAGGTTTGCCCCAGTTTTCTGTGTAAACAACAGCTGGCTTCAGCATGTGGACGTAGCATCTTGTTTGGAGGAGCTGGGGTCAAAACCACCCCAAATTGGTAAAAAATGAGTGCACTCCGTATTTGATACTGAGAAAAGAAACTCCTTCAGGGCTGTGGATCTCTGATAGAGGTTTACAAATGTATTTAAAGCTTTTGGTAACTCATTTTAGCTTTTTCCCCCTGACATGTTCTTAGAATGGTCTTGGTTTCTGGATATACCTCTTGAAGAGTATAGTGTGAAAAATAATTTTTATGATCATAAAAGTAGAGTTTCGAGTCTCATATTTTTTGAGCAATATAGCTCTGGAAGACAAATTTAGAGTAAAAGAATACACTGACTGCAACTGGGGCTATTGTATTTGGTAATGGAGATCATCATGTAGAACCTGCCTGAGGAATACACAGAATGTGCTCCATGCGTTAATTTCCAGGTTAATGAAACTCCAGGTACAAAATACAAAATACAACCATCAGAAAGTTTCCTTGGGTCTGTGGCACTGATGAAAATTCTGAGTGTCTCTGGGCTTGATTTCCAGAAGTTCCAGATCCTTTCAGTTCCCAGTGTTATCAACATGGCTGTTGATCTTCAAGCTTAATCACAGCTTGAGCTAGAGACTTCAAGACACTAAAAAAATATTTTGTTCTTAACCTGCTGGGCAGATATGAGATATCTGTAACTTTGGGTTGTCTGTCTTAACTGCCTCAGGGTTGGATTGATGGGAAGGTTATTTTTGAAGGGAAACAAAAATTAATGGTTATGTAGATAAGTGTGAAAATAGGCCATTTGGGGTGGTTTTTTGCTGTATCCCACCACCTTTATCTGTCCTCCCTGAAAGCCAAGCTTGGTTGTATGCACTTGTATTGTCTGAAGTCAGTATTTGTTCACAGAGTTAGCCAGACTCCCTTAGGTCATATTTATTCACTTGTATTTCCAGGCAAATTCTGACGCGGGCCCCTCAGGAGGTGGAGAGTCTTGCCCTGAATCTCCCTTGAGATGAGCTGATAGAACAGTGTTAGATAATGCGGGTCCCCAAGTAAATTTCAGATGCAGGGCTGTGATTTACTCATCAAGAAGTTTATCTTCTCCCTGATGTTGTCACTCCACATGCCAAAACTGTTGTGCCATCTTGCCTCTGAAGCCTCTCTTCTGTGCCCTGTCTGGCACGCTCAGAATCCCAGGACAGGCTGAACCCATGTGACAGATACAGTGGGGCATCATGTGAGCTGCAGGGCAGGAACAACGCTCACACAGTTACCTTGGGCCATGTGCCCCCTGATAGCAGCTTCTATGTCAGATCCCACCCCACAGCACACGGGAAAGAAAAACTCATCAGTGCTGTAGGAGCTGGCAGATGAGCAATCCCAGACTCATGTCCAGCTGACAAAGGTCTGGATGGGAAGAGCCTGTGTGTCCCTGGCAAGCACAGAGTCCAGCCTGGTCCCTTCTAGAAGCACATGCTTTACTCTGACTGTCGACCAGGAGAGTCTCTGTAATCTTCTCTGTGGATACCTGCGATTGCCTAAAAAACAAAGTGGCCAGAGAGAGCCTGAAAGCATGAATTCCCACAGGTGCTGTCAAGGGTAGGGTGTTTTTCCAATCCTGCATATAAATTAAGAGATCAAAGACCTAATTACTTGACAACTTTTTGTACATTGATAGTAGTTATTAATTTTAAAGTGTTTTGGGTTAGGCTGAGTATGAAAAAATATAGAGGAAAGCCAAATTCTGAGCTTTTGGGGCTTCTTTTTTTCTTCAGGAGTATCTTGCTTAAGGGTGCCTGAGGAATGCATGGAGCACTTGGCTGCAGGAAGGGAGCAAGAAGAGGTGAACTGCTTTGCCTATTGAGTGTGAGGTTATGCAATGATAGATCCTCCCAGATGATTTGCCAAGTATCTCTCCTGAGCAGGGACAAGTACAGAATAAGGGCAGCATCAGTCAATAAAATTTGCAAAACTGAAAGATGAGAGGAGAGTATTTGCAATCCACTAGATGTTCCTTCATAGCTTCGTTGCCTGACAACTTGGCTGAGCACCAATAACGTCACCTGTCACAGGCTCTTGTGGACAAATCCCATCTAGTGCTGGGCTTTCATTTGCAGCTGGAACATTTTATCAGATGTCTTTTCATTTATTTGGCTGCTCAACAGGCAAACACACCGGCCTGTATTCTTAGCTATCCTTTAGCAAAGCAGATACCTCAACTAGTATTAACGGTTTAAGGTAACTGGTGCTTCCCTAGTGCAAACCATGGTATAGACTTCAATATGTATATTATTAATTGAAATCATCCAGAGGAACCTTAGCAGCACTTGCCTGAAACACTCTTCTACCACTGGCAAGGGCAGCCAGAGCCCTCTGGGAGACGTTCAAGTGAATGTGGCTGATTCACCCACGTCACATTTTCGTGTTGAGTTGTTTCCAATAATCTATTCCTGATTAACACCCTGTGTGGATGCTGTTATTGCAAAATCAGAGTGCATTGTTCCTGTTTAACCTTTGAGCTACTTTTAAGAAATGGCAATGGCACTTTATATTTGCACTTTACCTTAATCAGTGATAACTTGCAAGTGCAGGCAAGTTCTGGGATACATGATTCATTATCTTAGAGGAGTGAGAGCAATGCAATGAATATGCTGAGTGACCTAAGGGAGGATCTTCTATCCAGTCACCTCCTGGAGGGTATCTGAAATGAGTTTTTCCTTGGAGATTTTTGGGAAAGAAGTGGGTTTGTTTTCTTCACTTGATGAGTAAAAACAAAGAGAAGAAAATAAAGGAAATGAAACCAGTGTTTTGGTGGGATATGCATTGTTCTTGCAGAGCAAATTGAGGAAAATACCTTTTCAATCTCATATAGATTGTCTCCTACAGATGTTGCTCACTGCAGAGTGCAGCCTGTTTTGCTGGCATCCATATCAATGGCAGGATCACTCATGCAGAGTAGACATCCCTCAGATGTAGGAGGAGGACGTTTGCCAAGTTGCCTGGGCTCTCTTTAGTCAGACTGAAGATAGGCAGTTAGGCATTCACTCATGTGAAGTCAATTGTCGTGGACCAAATCTCTCATATGTCCAGTGACAGATAAGCACCCAGATGAAACAAGCATTTCTGGGAAGAGGAAAGGAGACCCTCCTTATCAAGTGTGTATGTGTGTGACTTGACATCCTGAGGAGATCTACAAGGGCCAGGTTTCCCTGCGGCTTTCCCCTTCAAGTAAGCTACATGGCTTATCCTTGTACCTTTATAGCCATCAGATGGCATCACCTGGTGTTTGTATGTCTTTTTCTTCTCCACAGAGATAGGCCAGAGAAGTCAGTGGTATTCCTGTGAGAGTTGTAGAATGTTGCAGAGGTGAGACCCTTTGTGCAGATGGATAAATACTACAGGTTGTGTGGTCTGGAGAAGGTCTGCTGCACTGGAGCAAGGTGAACAGTGCAAAATCACAGACATTTTGCAGTGTTTATTCTCTCTGTCCTTTGTTTTGTTCAAAAAAGAAGACAGGGAACCTCATGGCAGTTAAGATGAATTATTTGCCTCTCTTGCTTTTTTTTTTTTTTGAGCCATGAGTGTCCATTTTTATGGCTGGATTGGTTTCTGAGTGCTGATTCACATCTGGACTATTTTCTGATTCATGTGGGAATTCTTCACTGCAAGATCCATGCTTCTATACAGATAATGTCCATATGTCCTTCTGCTATTGTGGCTGACAGCTACTCCCCACTACTCCAAAAAGACCTTGTGTTGCAGCAGATTTCTCTTCTGGATATCTCTGTACTGCTGATGTAGCCTGTAATTCTACTTCTTGTGCTCAGAGTGAGACTCAGTGTCCTAACTCATTCATCAATGCTCTAAAAATCGGGCTGCCAGTCTGCAAGGTGAGTCTGGAAGGCCCTGTGAAGGAAAGGACCTTGATTTGTGCTCAGTCTGCAAATCCAAAACACTAGTGTATGAAAGGACTCTGGCCCTGAGGGCTCAGGAGCAAACTGTAAGCTCAATTATATGGGTCAAGCCACAATAAATGAGTTGATCATTGGCCTTGTCTCATTTTCCTGCTTGTGAATTACCCAAGAATGCACTTTCTGCTTTCAAAGGGTAGGTCAGCCAGTTCTAACTAAAATTTGTGCTTCTTAGTTTTGCTCTTTTTAATGCCTAGAAGGAAGAAACAGAGCCATGGGAATAATAAAGCAGCATGACCACAAACACTGTGTAAAGCTCTAGTGAGGAACCATGGCAAAAGACATAGTAAAGGTCAAACTTTACTGTGCTTTTTTATTCTAAAATGGGATTTTGTATGTGTTTGTGTTTTTATGTGACTTTAGTTTTTGTAATAATCCCTCTTTAAAAAAACCCTCTGAATGCACAGTGGGCCTAGAAGTTCTGCCACCATTCACTCTTGTATGCCAGAAAAAGTGGCCAGTGCAAAACAGGGCGTGGTGGGCATTATGGGAAGTGGGATGGTGGGGGAAGACAAGGGTGTCAACACCAGCATCACACATTGTCAGGTCCTGACATCCATTCCCATACTTCATGTATCCTGAGTGCACAGGGCCTTTGACTGAGGACATCCAACTTTGGAGGCATGATGTCACTTCCTTGATTGACATCACAGCACTGTCTAACAAATAGTTTTTCAGCTCAACAAGGAGGTGGGCACACACAGCAAAGGGTGGAAATGGATTTGGTACTGTCATTGGTACTGTCCCATGGAACATCTCAAAAAGCACAACTTTAACCAGAGGAACTTTGCTTATTGATCAGCCCACAACTCCATCCCTAGATATTCTTTGGTGGAATGTGTAATCTTGTTCCTTTTCCAGATACTACTTCTTCTCACACAGGGAAACACACCATAGAAATACTGGCAGGACTTCTAGGTCATCTACATGCACATGCTTTGGGCTGCACTGTTAGAATCAACAGTTCAGTGAGGTCACCACAAACTGGAAACTTTTCCCTACCAGAACAACAAGGAAATTTATGTCAAAAATAACTCACTATTTTTTTTTAAATAAAATATCCTGGATCCACATATGACATCTCTAATATAGCAGAAGCCAGGTCCCTTTCACATGTTAAAATTTAGTTAGGCTGTTCCTAGCTAGTTGGCATAAAGTAAATTAATACTTGTTATTTAATGTAATATAATGATGAAATATGAGTTACTCCACACTTGACTCTGTCCTAGATAGCAGTACATGAATTTTTTAATAGGTTCCACTTTCTTTATATTCAAAATCAGTCATGAGAGTGATAAATGAAGCTAATAATAAACAAACCTTGCAAAGGCCTTTGGGATCACACAGAAACTACGTTCAGATGGTGCACAGTGATGGAGATTCTCCACAGTTCACATGAGGTATGACTGCCAAGTGCTAACAGTCACACAATGGCAGCTCCCAGGGGGCATTTCTTCACCATGGCAAAACAACTTCAGCCAAATGAAAGGTACGTAAAATCCAGGTTAGGAAGTCCCATGGCCTCTCTTTGGTTTATATTAATATGTTTTCTCATAAGAAAAATTACTCTACACGTGCCCGATTTTCATATTTTCCTTCCACATGACACTGTAATCATCCCCTGTTGAAGACAGACTCCTGGGTTTATTAGTCAGTTCAGCTGCTGCTGCTACAACTATCAAATCAAATAAAGAAGGCAGAATAGCAGTCTCCTCATTTTTAAGGCAATTAGTGGTGGAGAAGATTTATGGTCACTGCATTTATTGATTGTTTAATTTATTGGGTAAATAGCCCCGTGACACAAACAAATGTAAACTGAATAGAAGTATTCCATTGAAAGATCAGACTGGAAAATATCTTTCAAATAGTAACTGGAAAATGTTTCATGGAGATGCAAGACTTTGTCTTGCAAACATCTTGTTCACCACTTACTTCTGTAGAAGCTGATGGCATCCTGCTTGTCATATAATCCTAAATTTGATTGGACATCTATGGACTCTAAAGAACTCTTAATGAGGTTTTAATGTTTTAGTGCATGTGAAAGGGTAAATTTTCTCCTCAGAAGTGACTAGGCAGCTCAGAGGACAAAACTATAGACTCCCAATCACTATAGACACTGAGAAAATAAGGATCTAAAACTATTATGGTAAATTAATAATTATCATCAAGATGCCTTACAAAATATAAGTGCAAAGAGGTGTCATTCCCCAGTCTACAGTGCTGCAATGCAATATGCCTCCGTGTCAGGTCTAGGGGAAGGCTGAGGGAATGACAGGCCACCACCGGCTCCAGCCCTTCAGGCTGTGGCCTAGCATGGTGTGTCAGACGGAAACAGAGGGCAGCTGTCTCCTCCCATGGCATTTCCCATGTCTCTTTCACCAGCCCCTAAGGCTAAGATGGAGGGAGCATCACAGAAAGCTCCTTCAGCAGCTGGTGCTTACTTGTGAGGAAGAAATGACATTCTGGAGCCAGGCATTTGGCAGGCTGGGATTTATAAACATGAAAGGGGTTATTGCAGGAAGTTCACAGGCACATGTCATACACAGTGTGGAAAAGATGTCAGAAGATTATCGATGAGACTAGGTCATTAGCAAAGGATGACATGTATTTTAGTGGATGATTGCCAACTGAAATGACCACCTGTGTCAAATTAAATTAAACTGGCCATCAGTACACTTGTCAGCTAAAAAAAAAAAAAATCAAGGAAGAAAGATTTTATTTTCTGAACTGTCAGTTCACTTCTACAACCCTGAAAACCTGGGCTCACCACCAAATGGATGGTGAGTATATACTTAACTTGCAGCATTCAGAACATCTTTACAAGGTTAAGAGACCTATGGGTGTGCTAAAAATTCAGAATAAAGCTAAAAGTCTTACTGGCAGTATGTTTGACAGTTGGCAGGATCAAAATCTCTCTGACTATTTTTAATACCTAATTCATGTCTATGCTTAAACACAGTTAAAATCAGATTTGCAAGGAAGAGAAATGTTTTCTTCTAAATTTTCTCATGAAAAAAATGCATTGCTCTCAATGCAAAGTATCTTACCTCATTAACAACAACAAAAACAAAAACCTCAACCCACAACAAGAACTAAACCGAAACCAAAGCAAAATCCAAAACCCCCAAAGCATTATTCTAGCAAAAGAAAAATCGGTTTCTGGGAGATTTCTCATTTTCTTCAACAAACATGGAGAACATAGTTTTCTGACTGTTTTTTATGAAACCGTCTCCTGCTTGCTCCTTCTTTGACTTAAGTTATTTCAGCCATCTCTACCTGAAAATGCATTTTTTCCGTGAGGAATGGAACTGAAGGATGAGGTGCTCCAGCCTAGTCCCTGTACACCGTGCCAGCCTAGTCCCTCAAGCCTCACACTGTTGTTTGTTGCTCTGGCTAAGAAGAAGTGCTGTAGAAAGGGAAAGATTGCATAGTTTGTTTTTCACAGAATCACAGAATCACAGAATCAGTAAGGTTGGAAAAGACCATAGAGATCATCAAGTCCAACCTATCACCTGTTACCTAATCTAATCTAGTCAAACCTGTTACCTAACCTGACCTGTTGCCATCCTAACCTGACCTGTTGCCTTTCCACATGAAAGACAGGATTTCCGTATTGTCTCTTGGCTCGAGTAGCTGTGTATGGTGCTCTCCCTCTTGTCTCACGCAGTGAGGACTCCCCATCCCTATTTCAGTCTGATGAAATCACCACCTTTTCCTAGAGTGCTACAATTAAGGTAGCTTAATGAGTTTGCATACGTCAGCCAAATTTCCTTCAGTGACATTTAAACTAATGTGATTTATCTCACAATTGCTGTGGATTAATTCACAGGATCAACTCCTGTTATTCACCTTATGCCCGGTAATAGGCATTAAGTTGCTCCCACTGGATGAGACTTCAAGCCCTGGGGAAGCAGCTCCAGCTGCTGCACTGAAGCCAGTGTGTTGCCTCTCTTGTCCAATATTATCCAGCCAAGAGTGGCCAGGGTGGATGCCTCTGTGGAAAAAACCCCAAACCTTAGATACGAACCAGACAGCCTCTCCTACAGATTGCATCCTATTCTATTGACATTTGAATCCCTAAACTTATGATTATCATCTTTTTAGTCTGCCTTTTTTTAGTTTTCCAGGATTAAATTTTCTCAGTGCAGATATTCTTTTTCATCCAGGAAAGATTTCCCTCATTAATATCTCTAACTATAGAAGAATAGTATGTAACATCACTGGGAAATGTGGGACATCTGACCTTGGCCACGAGATAAGCCACTGGCTTTCCACAGGCTTTCCAGGAGTTTACTGAAGTCTCAAATTAGATCTTAGATGAAAACAATTAAAAAAAATATGTTCAATGGCTATTAATGGAAACTCTGCCAACCTATGTCACCCTGAAACCCTGATATTCTCTCTTGTCTTGGGTGAGCACATTTTTTACCTCTTTGATTCTCTTGGCTTTAAAGGTCACTCATTTTGCTGTCCTGTGTGGGAAATTGACGACCTGATAACACAGATCCTATCTGTGAAAATTTCACTGGGGATGAACTCACTGGAGCAAATCAAATCCTGAACAGTAACCTGCTTCCCACATCTGTAAGTATTTGCTTTAGCGCTAAAACATTTCACACTAGGTGCAAACCCACATGTAGTTAGAAAAGTATAGGCAGTGTTCCCACAAATAACCAGTGGCTGTGTTCAATATGGACCAGTTGTGAGGATGAAAGCCTCTGCCCTGCAGAAAAGCAGTGCAATAGCAGCATGCCTCTTAAGCTTGGAGGATTTGGAAAGATGTTGAGATCCTTGAGCGTGTCCAGAGAAGGGCGACGAGGATGGTGAAGGGGCTGGAACACAAGCCCTATGAGGAGTGACTGAGAGAGCTGGGGTTGTTCAGTCTGGAGAAGAGGAGGCTGAGGGGAGACCTTATCGCTCTCTACAACTACCTGAAAGGGAGGTGTAGCCAGGTGGGTGTCGGTCTCTTCTCTCTGGCTACCAGTGATAGAACGAGAGGACATGGTCTTAAACTGCGTCAGGGGAGATTTAGACGGGACATTAGGAGAAATTTTTCACAGAGAGGGTGATCTTTCACTGGAATGAGCTGCCCAAGGAGGAGGTGGTTGCTGTCCCTAGCGGTGCTCAAGAAGAGGTTGGATGATGTACTTGGTGGCATGACCTAGATATTAGGGTAGTGTGTTATAGGTAGGGTGGGTGATGGTAGCAGGATGACAACA
>WEKX01000143.1:0-21391 GCA_013390025.1 Pitta sordida | reverse complement strand
AAATGATGCTCCTCACATTAAGCTCTGATCTTGTTAGTTAATAAATAAATTCTTTATATTCCTCACTTGTAGCTTGCCTTGTTCTTCCTGTGATAAACCTTTTTCCCAGTTTTTTTCTCTGGGAGAGGTAGTGGGTGAATCTCTGGCATCCAGCCAGGGTCAAACCACTACAGTTAGGTAACAGGTTATCACCTGGACTTGATAGTCTCTATGGCCTTTTACAAACTTACTAATTCTGTCATTCTGTGATTTAGGGAGTGTGAGAATTATGACATTAATTCTCTGGAAAGATCACAGAATCACAGAATTAATAAGGTTGGAAAAGACCATAGAGATCATCAAGGCCAACCTATCACCTATTACCTAACCTGTTGTCATCCTGCTACCAACACACCATCCTACCTATAACACACTACCCTAATATCTAGGTCATGCTACCAAGTACATCATCCAAGATACAGACATATACTTCTGGAAGAGTACAGTGAAACATACTTTCACATAATGTCCATGAATATTTGCTCAACTTGGATTTTGAATTGACTGTCACAAAGTGTCTGACAAGGCACCTAGCTCTTGGTTCCAGTCCCATCCAGTCAGAAAACACAAATGTAACATTCAACTAGTGTTGGTTCATACAGTTTGAACGATAAACATACTTGAATGCTTGCAAATCAATTAACAGAAAAATAGTCCTGGGATAGATGGGGGAGTTTCATTTACAATAAGGTATTCATATGATAAATGATTCACGAAAAATTAGTCTTCACCATCCAATCACAAAGTGCTTTTTCAGAGAGACAAAAAGAAGGAAGAGAAAGAGCATAATTCTCATTATAATTGTGGCAAGAAGACTATGAATGATGAAGCACTCAAAAACTTTACATGTTTCTGTACAGTAAAAATTAGTCTCACCTTTTTCGCCTGCTCTTTCATAATTTGAAAATCACTTGCTTTTAAAAGTTCAAGCCTGTCATGTAGTTAATCCTCACTGAGAGCTAGTGTAGATGACATGTTTGAAAATAATTGGTTTTAGGATTAAGAAAGTTATCAGTGCTGAAATTCATGGGCTTTTAAAGACTTTCTCTAGAAGACCTTCCCTACAAGACAGGAAATTTGTTTACTTATCCGTCTCTTGCAAGTGCATTTAGTAAAACACAGCATAAAACTGTTCAGTGATAATTTGACTTGAAAATGAACTTTGTTTTTATTGGCAGCTTTTATTACTTCCCACTATACAAGCTTTCTATTATCTTAGTGACAGAACCACTGATGAAAATCTGTGTCAATTTTTCTGTTCTTGCCACCACCTCAGCATTACTACAGTCAAACAGCTCTCTAAATTTAAAAAATGATAAGATTGAATATTCTAGTACTCAAAAGCTGGAAAACTTGAGGAAAACTTTGAAAATATCTTTATGTTAAAATACAGGCTTCATTTACATGGTGGCATGTTATATTGTCAAAAAAATTGTCGTCCATATACACCATTATTCAATATTTCTTTGACAGAAAATAAAATATGCAACACACATGACAAAACAACAAATGGAAGGTTATTTAATTTTCTCCTGGTTGTTTCTAACTCTTGCTTTTAAGAGCTCAAGAAACCAACTCTGACCCCAGCTGAGGGGAAGGGATGATATCTCTGCTTTCCCCTTATGGTCTTGGTTCTTCTAAGGAAAGTCAGTGGATGCGTGGATCTAAGATGAAGGAGCTGCTGCATTTTAGTGCCTTTTTCTGTTACTTGCGTAGGTTTCCCAACAGAGGAGATGTGCAGGATGGATGCAGGTATGCAAGAGATGGCACAGGGTATGAAAAACATGAGCTGGAGTGGAAAAAGTGTTCCTAGATGTTACAGCCCTCTGGCCAGTACTCTATTTTTTTAGCACCATCTATATCTTGAGTAAGTTCTATAAGTAATTAAATGCTTTACTCTCCCCAACTGTATTTTTTCCCTTTTTACATTGTTTTTGTAATGTTGTCAAAAAAAGCAGTCAAGCTTTAGGGGTGTTGGGAAAGCAGGATAACACAGGCACAGATGCTTCTGCTGCTACTATCTCTGTGAGGCCCCAGAAGGTTTTACAGCTCAGACAATTATCACAATTTTGGCTGTTGCCAAAGCTTCTCTATTCATCACTTACAGTGTTTCAAAGGAGAAATATATCTGAAAAAATGTAATATCCTCCAGGATATAGGTATGCAGCAATCAAAGACTAGCGACTTGTATGTAGCCAGGAAAACAAACCTTTCTGGAAATGCTGCTATGCAGAACAACATATAAACTCAGTTGAAATGTCTGACACATATAACACTTTACAGGAAAGAGTCCCAGGCACTGATAGATTGCTACAGCTAAATTCCTTTTCTGAACATCTATTCATAAAAGTAGGTCCCCAGCTGCATGAATCATTGCCCCAGGAAGTGAAAGATGCGTTGCAGAGATTTTGGTCTGGGTAGGCTGGTGCTCACTCTCTCGATCTCATTCAGTGCTGTTAAAAAAGCCCTACTGCATCCTAGAGGTAGTGGATGAAAGAAAACTTCTGCCTATCATTTCCACATTAGTTGTTTATGAGTTTGAAACATCTATAGGGGTCCTTCTGAGTCTATGTGTATGGGTCTAAATATATATACACAAATATAATATATATATATTAATATATATATATTTATATATATTATATATGCATAAATATACATATCTTTGTATGTATATTTGTATGTATATGGACATAGACATATGTAGTATGCATCCTAGACATGGGCTACATTTGTCATAAAAATTACACATAAGCAACAATTTAAAAAGGTCATGAGCCACTGGAACGGATTGCCCAAAAAATCTATGTATGCCATATGCCTAAGACGTGTTCAAGTCCAGATTGGATGTGGCTTTGAGCAACCTGATCTAGTGGAAGGTGTCCTTACCCATGACAAGGGGATTAGAACTAGATGATCTTTAAGGATCCTTCCAACTCCAACCATTCTATGACTCTGTGATATGACTCTTCGAACTACAGGACTCTTTATGAGACTGAGTAATGTCAAGTAAATGTCAACAATGACAGTGATGACAGGTTGAGAAAAATAAAGGTTTCCCTGTCACTGAGCTGGACTTTCAAGCATATACCTAACTGTCTGTCTAGTTGTCTATCTAGATATACACAAATTAAATAGGCCAACAAGTTTCTTTCAAACCCTAATAGCTTTGACATGGCAAGCATGTACTGGGCAAACAGCTGTCAGGATAGTTGCTGATGGAATCATATGTTTTGTAGTCAGTTGATCAGAACACAATACCATGTGTACTCTGAAAGTAGAAAATGTACTAGGTACACCCTGTACATATGTACCAAATGTATTATACAAGGCATAAAGTTTGGGTTCTTCCTGCTGGACAGTTAGAGCTCACTGGTAATTTTTTTGTCTAGCAGTATAGCGTGGTTCAACAGTATTGATGCTCCCTACACTGACATATCTGATGGTGAACTGTGTCTCTAGCTAGACAGGTCAGGACAAGCAGATCTTGGAAGAAAAGCGAGACAGAACCCTGCTCCCTGTAGGTGAGTGTTTGTAGGCCACTGATCTAACTCATACATGAGTGGTTCTGTTATTCCTTACCTCAGAGATGCAGATTCTGGAGACAGGGAGAGGGACAGAAGGATTTCACCTCCTATTCTTGTGAGTTTGTCAGCCCTGTTGCTCACTGAGTTCCACTAGATAATAGTGAGCTTCTCTGGCAAACAATGTAAGATGTTGTGGTGGTTTGACCCTGGCTGGATACCAGAGACTCACCAACAGCCACTCTCTCACTGCATCCCCCTCCATACAAAAAGAGGAGAGAGGAAAAGAAAAAAAACCTGAAGAGTTTTCCTACAGCAAGAATGAGGACTACAGTTGGGTCTCCTATACCACGGTAATGCAGGTCCTACCACCTATTCACAAAACCCTCCTTCTGCATAGAATGGTAGCTCATTAATATGCAAATTTACACACACACACACCCCCCCCCGGCGCTCCGGTGCTGTTTCGGCACTGCATTGCTGTGTGTCGGTGTTTATGTTGGTGCTTCCCAGTGCCTACAGCCACCCCACATCAGGAAAAACCCCTTTTTGCTCGGCCAGAGACACTGTTACAGGGAGCTGCCTGCACTGCTGTCCCGGTGTCTCTCGATGTGGGTAGACCTGGTCTCTCCATATTCAGGGTAGACGTGGTGTCTGGCCTTGGATACCATGTCTACCCTGAGAAAGTCTTGGACACCATATTCAACCTGAGAGCTTGTAAATGTTTCATAACTGCATGAAGCCACTTCGCTCCAAGCAGGGCAGGGAGGGGTGGCTTGAGCTTGAGTGGAGCAGGCAGGAGGACGGCATGTGCTTGAGCCAAGCCGCCACGGGAGCGGCATGCACCCAGTTCGGCTCTGCCAGAGCCAAGCCACCATGGCTGCCTTGGGACGGGTGCGGCACGGCGTGGGGGTTGATTTGAATATTCATGAATATCTAATTTGAATATTCATCCATGCCAGGTCACGCATGCACAGTTGCGAAATGGGCCTCCTTAATCACTGAAAAATCACGCCTCTAAGATGTGAAGCCGCAATATAGGGGGCGTGAAGCGGAAGAGGGCCAACTGTACTAGAAATCTTTTACTGTCACTGGCAAAACAAACTCCAAGGTGGGGATATAAATAATTTATATCTAACAAGATCAGAGATTAAAGTGAGAAGCATCATATTTAAGGCAACCTTCTCCCCCACCCCTCCATCTCTTACAACAGATACCACATTCCCCCTTCCTCCAGGAGGCAGGGGAGTACAGGAGTAGGGGAAAACCAGGCACTTAGTGTTTCTGTGCTGCTGATCAGGGGAGGAGGCCATTCCCCTGCATTCTGTGAGAAATGAGCTCACTAAGAATTAAAATCCATAATGCATTTTATTATAGGACAAAGGCAAGAAGTACTGGGCATGTGAACTCAGCAGACTCCAAGTTCAGAGATGCACAGTTCATCAGTCGGTTTTACATTTTATATTCTATGATTATACATATACATTAGCCATTTATGCATATGAATTAACCATTCGAGAGACAGGACGGATTGTTACAATTAAATAATTTACATGAACAGACCCCCTTCTCCCCCCTTCTGGGCATGCTCAGTTAGTTGTGGGGAGGGTCGTTGGGGGTCTCACTGATGAAGAAAGAGTCCATCATTATCATGAACTATTGAATCCCACTGCAAAGTTGGCCCAGTTTGGTCATTAACCCCGTTGACTTCCTTGTTAGCTTAACTGGCTTGGTCCACGGCACTGTTATCTCTTCCAACTCGTCCACTTTGGCTGTAAATTGAGGGGCATTGTCATCTCCAAGGTTGGCCCACTTGACTATTTCAGTTGTAAATCGATGAGGTCTGCCTGGATGAATCCTCAAGAATTCTCTCATTCCAACAATTACCTTTCTGTTACCTCTGCAGATGCTCCTTACGTAAACAAACTTATACAGTTTAGCAACAAGTACTGTGTTAAAATGCATGAAAACCAATACAATCAGTAAAAAAGCTATCCAATATAATTAGTAAAATCTCTATAGTAGGACTAGTGATAAATTAAACAAGGATTCATTCTGACTTGTGCTACTAATACACTTGAATACCTTTTAATATGTTATTAATTTCATAAAATGATTTATCAGTTTGCTTGATTACATTCTGTGAGGGCCAAAACTCTTTTCATTCTTCAGAACTCCATGGGGTCCCCTCCCACGAGAGTAAGTCTTTCATGACCCTCTCCAGCATGAGTCCAATCCCAGGGACAGCAGCTCTTCCAAACACTGTTGCCTGTGGGTCACTCCACAGGGTGCAGTCCTTCAGTACTGGCTGGTCCCATCTCAATGCACAGATACTACCAGGCAGAGCTCTGCTCCAGCATGGACTCTCCTCTCCACGGGCCACAGGTCTCTCCCAGGACCCTGCTTCGATGTGGGGCTCCAAAGAGCTGCAGCCTCCCTCCAGCATCCACCTGCTCCAGCGTGGGCTCCTCCACAGGCTACAGGTGGATCTTCTGCATCCCTGAGAGCTTTCCATGGGCTGCAGGGGGACAGCCTGCTTCACCATGGCCATCTCCACGGGCTGCAGGGAGACACCTGGAACATCCCCTCCTGGAACCTCCCCCTCCTTCAGCCCTGGCCTTGGTGCCTGCATTTGCTGTTTCATCTTCTCACTGCTCTTCTCTGGCAGCCATGATTATCTTCTACTTTCTAACTTTTTTTTTCCTTCTTAAATATGTTATCACAAAGGCGTCTCTCTCACTCTTGATTGTCCCTGGCCTTGGCCAGCGGCGGGTCCAGCCAGAAGCTGGCTGACACTGGCTCTGCCAGCTATGAGGGAGGCTTCCAGCAACTTCTCAAAGAAAAGGCCCTCCTATAGCCCCCTCACTACCAGAAACCCAGCTACAGAAAAAAACAATGCAGATGTCTATTGGGCCTCAAAGTCCATCAGGATAGACTTTGTTCCTTACAGAAGACAATATATCTTCTACCATGGCACCTCAGGGCAGCCCTTCCAACAATTTCTACTTCCTCAGGATATTTTCCCTTGTTACCAGAGCAGCCACAATATTTGTAGTTGGTGAAAGACAGTGTAAAGGACTGCTGACACTTGCAGATGGCTAAATGAGTTATGGCACAGAGTAAACTAATCAGAGAGATATGCACAGCAGATTTTATTTTCCCATCTGTGAGATGCATATTGGGCTCCACGTTCCAGTAAAAGAACGCATTAAAATCATCCACTGTCTCTGGAAAATTGGTGAATAACAGCATGGGGAATAGGGCATTTCTCATTGACAGGGCTGTCTACTAAATAAGAACTAGCTCAAGTCAGTGTTACCTGTGCTGAACAAAAGTAGATGAGTTGCCTATTTGTGTTCATATCCTCATGGTGAGATGTAGCTCCTGGGCCCTGGTGCAAGGAAGTAAATGGGGTTTTTCACTCCAGCTATACGTTTATACTCTTCCATCTTCAGCCCAGCATCTGAGTTTCCCATGTCCCAAGGCCACTGTGCAGCTGAATATCTCACACCTGAGAGACATGCTGCCATCACGGACACATAATACTACTCTGGTAAAAATTGAGAGTTCCCCAAAGTAACTGTGATGCCTGGGCTCCTTACTACCCAACTATATACCTTGAAAGCACAAGTGCAATGTGCTAGAGCTGCTCTTCAAGGGCCTCATCTCTCAGAATCTACAGAGTAGAGAGTGCAAAGACTTTGTTGTCCCACAGTAGGTGAACTTGCCTTCCAAAAATGAGTAATCTAAAAAAAAAATCTAGACCATGTTACATCAGATCCTCAAGTTACACTTTTGTGTAAGCCCTGGTAACATCAGTCATTTCATGAGGAGCTGCACCCACACGTGTNCTTCAGAACTCCATGGGGTCCCCTCCCACGAGAGTAAGTCTTTCATGACCCTCTCCAGCATGAGTCCAATCCCAGGGACAGCAGCTCTTCCAAACACTGTTGCCTGTGGGTCACTCCACAGGGTGCAGTCCTTCAGTACTGGCTGGTCCCATCTCAATGCACAGATACTACCAGGCAGAGCTCTGCTCCAGCATGGACTCTCCTCTCCACGGGCCACAGGTCTCTCCCAGGACCCTGCTTCGATGTGGGGCTCCAAAGAGCTGCAGCCTCCCTCCAGCATCCACCTGCTCCAGCGTGGGCTCCTCCACAGGCTACAGGTGGATCTTCTGCATCCCTGAGAGCTTTCCATGGGCTGCAGGGGGACAGCCTGCTTCACCATGGCCATCTCCACGGGCTGCAGGGAGACACCTGGAACATCCCCTCCTGGAACCTCCCCCTCCTTCAGCCCTGGCCTTGGTGCCTGCATTTGCTGTTTCATCTTCTCACTGCTCTTCTCTGGCAGCCATGATTATCTTCTACTTTCTAACTTTTTTTTTCCTTCTTAAATATGTTATCACAAAGGCGTCTCTCTCACTCTTGATTGTCCCTGGCCTTGGCCAGCGGCGGGTCCAGCCAGAAGCTGGCTGACACTGGCTCTGCCAGCTATGAGGGAGGCTTCCAGCAACTTCTCAAAGAAAAGGCCCTCCTATAGCCCCCTCACTACCAGAAACCCAGCTACAGAAAAAAACAATGCAGATGTCTATTGGGCCTCAAAGTCCATCAGGATAGACTTTGTTCCTTACAGAAGACAATATATCTTCTACCATGGCACCTCAGGGCAGCCCTTCCAACAATTTCTACTTCCTCAGGATATTTTCCCTTGTTACCAGAGCAGCCACAATATTTGTAGTTGGTGAAAGACAGTGTAAAGGACTGCTGACACTTGCAGATGGCTAAATGAGTTATGGCACAGAGTAAACTAATCAGAGAGATATGCACAGCAGATTTTATTTTCCCATCTGTGAGATGCATATTGGGCTCCACGTTCCAGTAAAAGAACGCATTAAAATCATCCACTGTCTCTGGAAAATTGGTGAATAACAGCATGGGGAATAGGGCATTTCTCATTGACAGGGCTGTCTACTAAATAAGAACTAGCTCAAGTCAGTGTTACCTGTGCTGAACAAAAGTAGATGAGTTGCCTATTTGTGTTCATATCCTCATGGTGAGATGTAGCTCCTGGGCCCTGGTGCAAGGAAGTAAATGGGGTTTTTCACTCCAGCTATACGTTTATACTCTTCCATCTTCAGCCCAGCATCTGAGTTTCCCATGTCCCAAGGCCACTGTGCAGCTGAATATCTCACACCTGAGAGACATGCTGCCATCACGGACACATAATACTACTCTGGTAAAAATTGAGAGTTCCCCAAAGTAACTGTGATGCCTGGGCTCCTTACTACCCAACTATATACCTTGAAAGCACAAGTGCAATGTGCTAGAGCTGCTCTTCAAGGGCCTCATCTCTCAGAATCTACAGAGTAGAGAGTGCAAAGACTTTGTTGTCCCACAGTAGGTGAACTTGCCTTCCAAAAATGAGTAATCTAAAAAAAAAATCTAGACCATGTTACATCAGATCCTCAAGTTACACTTTTGTGTAAGCCCTGGTAACATCAGTCATTTCATGAGGAGCTGCACCCACACGTGTGAGCATGCACATACACACCAGCCATTCTGCGTAGGATTGTGTGTACACAAACACATGTACACACAGCTAGTGCACACAACTATACACTCATGAGCTATGAATAGCTACAACATCAACATGTCATCTCATACTTAAATGAGCAACTTTCAGTACACAGACATAGGCGTGGGTAGCATACGTGTCTCTCTCCCACGGGCATTGGTAGCTGCGTGTCTCCTTGCACACATGCACAACCCGTATCTGCATAAAAAAGGCTAGAAGTTGGCATCGGCAGCATTCTGCTCCTCCTGAAGGAAGAGCTGATGTGTGCAATAGCTCCAGCAGAAGCAGGAGCAGGCAGCTCATCCCAGCAGTACACCGCAGTTTCCTAGGTAACTGAACTTGAAATAAGGTGTTGTCTGGAGCAGGGTTTTATCAAATCAATTTGCTGAAGGTGCATAGACTGGGGGAAAAACCCTCATGTAGGATCCTACTCACTGTAAAAGCCAACCATATACTACTTATTTATTTTGGGAGTTGAGGAGTTTGTTGCCTTTTAATGATCAGCAATGACATTTTCCCATTGAAACCATCTGTGCTGGTAGGGATGTGTAGAAAATATGACTGTGCATGTTATGCATTATTTACACAAGGTCACAGCTTTATGCTTTCCAGACAAATGAAGAAAAGACAGATCCTTTCCCTGAGGAGGCTGCATGATGAGCACAGGTTTCACCTTGACTGTTTCTGGTACCTCACTTTACCAATGTTGGCAGCCCAAGTACAGCAGCCAGACTGACACGGAATAAGTTTCCTCTTCTGTTGTAGAGTTCCCAAATGATGGTGGGCCACATGGTTGGGGCAAGGTCTACAAAAATATTTGTGTGCTTACCTAGAGTGTCTGGATGAATCTGAGACCAGTGGGAGGGAGAGCAATATCTGTAGGAATATGACACATAGCTTCTCTGGGTATACCTCTGTCCAAGAAACTTAAATGAGATGAGGGCATATGCACAGGATCTAGAGCACATTTGCCCATATTATTGAATTACATCCATCCGTTCTTGGCTCATGCCAGGTAGCAATCTATTTAGCGATTCCTAAGCACTGCTTGAGCATAGCATGGTACAGACAATGTGGGAAGTGACACAGAGCGTGCCACTTTGGTACATCCTTCTGCACCATCGTCCACCAGAATTTGTCCTCATACAGCCCTCTCATACTTGTCCTCAAATTATTCTGAAGTCAGCATCATCCAAGTAAAAACTCCTCACTACTAGGAGTTGCTTTCTGCCATTTTTTTACTAGACAAGAGAACTACATTTGTCAGCAGGATCACAGGATCAATCAACATGGCTGTTCTTATGGCAGCCTAAGAGGATTGCATTGAGGAAGAGTGGTGAAGTCTCTCACTATCTGTTTTTAGACTGAAGTAAATGGATGTGAAGCGTGCACATGCCCATTGCTCAGAGTAGAGGCAAAATAACATAGCTTACTGTCTATATGCAAATATTCATATTTGCATATATCCCCCATACTCCACACTGCTCAGACCACATCTTGAGTACTGTGTCCAGTTCTGGGCTCCCCAGTTTAAGAAAGATCTTGAACTGCTCGAGAGGGTCCAGAGAAGGGCGACAAGGATGGTGAAAGGGCTGGAGGACAAGGTCTATGAGGAGCGACTGTAGAAGCTGGGATTGTTCAGCCTGGAGAAGAGGAGGCTCAGAGGTGACCTCATTGCTGTCTACAACTACCTGAAGGGAGGTTGTAGTCAGGTGGGTGTAAATCTCTTCTCTCAGGCTGATAACACCACAACAAGAGGACATGGCCTCAAGCTACGGCAGGGGAGGTTTAGACTGGATGTTAGGAAGAGGTTTTTCACAGAGAGAGTGATCCCTTAGTGGAATGGTCTGCCCAGGGAGGTGGTGTAGTCGCCATCCCTGGAGGTGTTTAAGAAAAGACTGGATGAGGAACTCAGTGACGTGGTCTAGATAATGGGATGATGGAATAGGATGTTAAGTTATTATATTAAGAAAAAGAAAAGATGATGACATGACCCTGAGATTAGCACCAGCGTTGTGGGTTAAATCCCTGTATGGGCATTCACACAGGAGCTGAAGTCTATGATCCTTGTGGGTCCCTTCCAACTCAGAATATTCTGTGATTCAGCCAGACCCACCAATCACCTGGGAATCTGAGGCTAAGCTGTTACAGCTCCATGAGAAAGGGACTGCTACCATGCCCCTGAGCAAATGTAGACTAAGACCAGAGATTCTGCCTATACAGATTCAAGCACCCATTTTTGTAAACCTTGTGAGGAATGAGAGACCCACATCATGAGTATGGGCAGAGAGGACGCTGGACACAGCCCACCATTTTCTCAACTGAGGGTCTTTCATAGAAACTGCATCCAACAATGCAGCAGCAGCCTGTGACCATATCTGCCCAGCAATCCCCTATGCCACAAGCTGGAAACCACCTCCTTTCCATGCCCATCATGTACCTGGGGTAAATAGAATGACTTTTCATGGCTGAACACTGGGAAGAGTTTACCCTTGCCCTTGCCCTCGCCCTTCCCCTTGCCCTTCTCTCTTGTTATTTTGCCCAAAAAGTAAATTCTACAATGAGAATTGGTGTATCCCATCAGCTACAGTCTAAAACATCTTTGTGCATATGAATGTCTCAACATCCTTTGTTGCAACATCTGGGACACTGGGCTTCTCCTAGTGCATGATGTTTTTGTTCATACACAAAAATATATACTTTACCCCTTAGGCAATAGCCTACCAACATAGGCAACCACTAAAGAGCAGGGCATCCCAACACTCTTCAGTGTGGTCAATCTGTAGCCATGCACAGAGGAATCCATGCTCCTCTGGAAGCATCCTCTGCCTGCTGGCTGGGTGCTGAGAGCAGCAATAGGCACTACATCCCCTGCTTGTACAGCACAGGCAGCAAACAGCAAGAGGACAGTGACCTGTTCCAGGGAAGACAGAGTGACTCAATCCCAACCTTATCCTGAGACAATTTAAGTGGTACTGAGGGAAGAGGAAGAAAACCCAGAGCCTTACACAGAATCCACTTTATTATAGTGGTGAGTGTCCCAGCCTGTCACGTGGGACCGTGGTTCGATTTCCCGATGAGGAGGCAGTGGTGCCATTTAAGAATTGGACTTGATGATCCTTGTGGATCCCTTCCAACTTAGAATATTCTGTGATTCTGTGATTCTATGGAAGTCTTAGGTGATCATGGTCTGGTCAGGTAAGGAGAGGACCTATTCTGTGAGGATGTCCCACAGAGCAGTTGTGAGGAAGGCAGTTTGCCTGACAGCCTTCAGCCTCCCAGCCCAATCCAAGCAACCTGCTGATCCCATGCTCCTTGTACCTGACCTGAAGGGGTCAGAGACTGGTAGTCTCCAGAAGTGGCATGTCTTCTCTGCTAGGATGGGATTGATCTAACATGGCCAGCCATGCTTCTGCTGGCTCCAATCCAAAGAAGGCAGCTGTCCTCTTCCCCCTGGACCTGGGGAAATAACAAAAGCACCAAAGCATCATATCCTACAGTCTGCAGAAGCAGTATCTGCTTAACCAGAAACTGCCAACTTGGGGCCTGCAAACCCCAGTTTCAGATCTTAAACATGTCTTGGTGCATTAAACATGGGGCAGGGCAGAGGGGACTGGGGGATGTGCAAGAGCATGTGGGCTCCATCTTGAACACAGTTCATACCACAGCCTGTGCTTGCTAAATTGTTGTCCCACCAGGGCTGATCCTGTAAGCCCTCACATCCCATAGAGTGCTTCTGGCTTTGGGGGCACCAGACAGCTCTGGGAATGTTAGGTACTATTATTAAGCCAGACATGGCGTCTGTGCCCATCTGCAGCCCTTACATTCCCTCACCAGAGTGTTGTGAGGACAAGTACCTTGAAAGACTGAGTCAAATGGGACATCAGAGTAAAGATCACAAAAGCACTGGTTATAACAGCAGAAGATCACTGCTTATCCTTCCATCAGGTTTTTTTTTTAGTCTGATGTTTCTAATACCCGTGATAGACTTGTGTTCAGGACAAAGGCCCCCAAAGAGGCTGGTACAGCAGGTCCAGGAACACTTTGTGCAGTTGCTGCTGCTGCATTCAAAGGAACACACACAGGTGTTCAGTAATCTGAATATCCCACTCTGCCCTGAATGCACTCTGCATTTGTTTTCTGCCTTCCTGCTTATTTTTAGTGTGTTTGGCAGTGGTTTGGGGTGCAGAGCCATGCTGCAGTTTGGGTTTTGGCAGCTGTAGGACAGAGAAACTTAAACCATATCCGCCATGCTATTTGCCCCACAACTGTCTGACAAAGCAGTTCCCACACGCTGGCAGGCAAATTGCTGGCATGTCCTGATATGGTGGCCCCAGGTGCTCTGGTGTGCTTGACCATTATGTCTGCAGGTTCAGTATCCCTACAGCCCTTGAGTGAGTTAAGGACAGATGGCCTCAGAGCTTTCCTTAGCTTGCAGCATTCTCCAAAGCTACTGAACACCCTGGGGTGTCAGAAGTCTTAAAAAGACAAGACACTATCCAAATTTATCCTGTGGCAAAGCAGGCTGGAGCAGCTTAGCAATCTGCAGTATCCATTAACAGAAATGCTATGTGATTTCCAAGGAGGAATCCATGTTCCAGCAGCTTCTTCCAAACTAAATTAGCTTTGCAATACTTGATTGCAAAACCGCAGCAATTAGCAGATGGCTCAGGATCAAGTGTGGGACCTGATGTGACCTCTGTTGAATGTGGAGGACAACTTCATCTTCCAATTTGGTACTGTGTCATCTTAATTCAAGTGGGGGTTTGGTTTTGCTTTTAACTGATGTCTAAACTGAAAAAGGAGGGTTCTATTTTTATTTAGCAAGATATGCAGAAGTGTTATCAGCAAAAATATTGCCTGCAGTGTAGAGATGTTACATTTCATTTCAGGCAAATGCTGTTAGGGCTGCCTGGGATGTGACAAAACATCTGAGTGATTGTTCTCCAAGTGCTGCTCTGTAGCCCTTGGAAAATCAACACATTAAGTTTTCACTATAGGCAAGCAATTAGGCACAGAACCATTGAAATGAAATAAAAATCAAATCTGGAGATAAAACTGCAAGAACATTTGGCTGTTGCTTTACTTCAGAAGGCTTCATTACTGTTGTGCTTGGCACCACCATGATCAGCCTTGGGACAGTGCATCAGGACGTGGGGTTCACAGGGGAAGGCTGAAATCCTAGAGAGGATTCAGCAGTGAGCCTGAGAAATCGTTTACAGATTGCTGAGCATTCGTTAGTATGTGATATTCTGTGCATCCACCTGGCACACCCTGGGTGCACATCCTGTGGTATGCCACAGGGTCCTCATCCCCTCCCCATCTACCTTGGGGAGCAGATGAAGGGGTTTTATTCCTAGGAAGTTCACCTGAGCTTTTCTGGTACAGAGAGAGAGCATAGTGAGCAGTGGAAGGGGCAGGCTGTGTGCACCTCAATGCAAAAACAGGTCACAGTTCAGAAACTCACCTAGAGTCAGGAGTTATAGAGCACTCATGGATCTCCCGGTTAACCCATGATTTTAGGGTTCAAGACAGTGAGTTGATTTAATAAATGAAAGATCTATGCAGCACTTTAGTGATGCTCAGAGTCCCATGCCCCAGGGCACAAAGTTAGGAAAATAGTGTGCTCCTCTAACCAGCATACCAACACGAAACAAGGCATGTTTCGAACCATACAAAGAAGACAAATAAGAACAAGAAATGTATATTTAATAGAGAAGGAACAATTTACTGAGGTCAATGGTGTATTCTCCTATTCCACTCTCCATCTAAGATCAAACTGGTCTGTTTCTCTTGAAATATGCCTCTAATTCAAACACAGCTGTTGCTCTGAAGTAGGAACTTAGTTCTGTGAAGTCCTAAGGTCTGACTATGGGTGAAGTCTTACTGAATTGCCATAATGGTCTCTTCTGTCCTTAAAAGTGGGTGGGTCACTATGTTGCTCTTTTCCTTTCATCCAGTTTAATATTTCACATTTGTTGCTTTTCAAGTCATTTTATGGCACTCACATGAAGTATCTGAGTACCTCACAAGCTATGAATCACTTCTGATTCAGAATCCCTTGATGAAGCCTGCCATCCCCTTCTTTCACATGCAGAACCAAAGCCCTGAACCTGTAAGATTCCACTTACACTAAAACTCTGGATCAGAGCTAAGAAAACCTCATCCTGTGCCATCTGTTCCTGTACCACCACCCCATCAGTATGACTGCTCAATCAGCACATCTAACTCTGTGTTTCCCCTTCTAAAACCAAACAATGTCTTTTTCTACAGTTTTTAATTGAACAGTGTCCCCTCCTGCCTCTTTTTTCAACCTGCTGGCCTGAGCAGAGGCTGCCCAGATGCCCATTTACCTCAGGCAGGAATCAGAAAGGGAAGGCAGTTCTGCACTTTCTTTGCTTGTCTTATTTCTGGACCTAGACAAAGGTTTAAAGGAATAAGAGAGTGAGCACAGGGCAGTTGTGTGAAACATGCAGCTCAAGGGAAGCTGTTGCAAAGCAAGCAGAGATATTGGTTATGTGGATCCACAGTAGGCTGGTGCAGAAACAGTGCTATATTCACAGTCTAGGAAACCCACTAAATCCGAAGAAGGGAACCCTATCTTGCAAACCTGGGGAGGAGGTAAATGACACACATGAAGTCTACTGGACTTCTACCACAATAACGATATGTTTGCCTTCATCGCATTCAGGTGCACACTTGTGCCCCATGTTTGTTTATATCCATCTGATCAGCTGCAGTGGTGCTCCTAGAGAGAGAGGTTTTCTATTTATAGACACCAGCAGTACATCCCTTGACTCCAGGGCAATCTGAACATTCCATCTTTTCTTGCTGCTGACAGTAATTTCTCTATCTGGGACAGAGACACAGGCACTCCTGCATCTATGCAAGGAAAAAAAAAAGGATTTTGTTCCCAAGCTCCAGCCTCTACCCTTCTCCACAGGAAGATAGCCATAATCATAATTTCTATGTTCCTCTCTTTTAAACTAATGTGCTTTCATTTAATCTAGCAAATAAACAACAGTTGTTGATATACTGAAATACACTAGTAGCTAATCTTAGTTAAGGTAAGGTGCTTAAAAAGTGGGAATAGTATTTCAAGTCTGACCAAACCAAATTCTCCTGTAGAGCAAGGGGTGTAAGTCCAAGCTCCAGACATCCAAGTGTTGTCAACGTAGGCTGAAGTAATTCCCATCTCAGGGGTACATCTGCACTGAATGGAAACTGTTTTCCCATTTCTTTACCCCTCTCCCACATCCTGAGCAGTCATTGGGAGCATTCAGCTAATCAAGTTCCATTTTAGCTCATTCTGAGGGAGGAATTATCTATTCCAGTTACCGTTTCTTCACAAAACCTATACCAGTGGTTCACTGTCGTAATCACTGGAAAGCTTTTATTTTGTCTAGTTGTATTGGGACTGCCTGAGCCCATAGCAGTCCTCGCAATGCTGTGTTTAGAAGGGTGTTGATAGCGCACAAGTGTTTTTACTACAGCTGGGCACACTGCCCCTTCCCCCTGAGGATGAGATTCTGAGAGGGGACACGAGGTCAGGCCAGCTGACCCAGACTGACCAAAGGGATATTCCATACCATATGACGTCCGCTCAGACATAAAAGCTGAGAAAGGGAGCAAGGACGGGAGGAGCATTCATTGTTCTCGATGGCTGCCTTCTAAGATGCGTAGGAGCCCTACTTCCCTGGATGTGGACACTTCTGCTGATGGGAAGTAGAGATTAATTCTTTTGTTTTTCTTCTGCGCAGGCTTTTGCTTTGCTTTATTTTTGCTTATATTAAACTGCCTTTTTCCAAACCACCCTTAGTATATCACAGGATCACAGGATATTCCGAGTTGGAAGGGACCCACAAGGATCATCGAGTCCAACTCCCAAGCAAATGTGCACATAGAGATCGAACCCACAACCCCAGAGCCATGGGCACCATGCTCGGTTCATCTGACCCTCCCATTATCTAGACCATATCACTGAGTTCCTCATCCAGTCTTTTCTTAAACACCTCCAGGGATGACAACTCCACCACCTCCCTGGGCAGACCATTCCACAGAGGGATCACTTTGTGAAAAACCACTTCCTAACATCCAGTCTATTATCTCTCATCTTATTATTTGGGACTGAGCGACCTTTCAGGCCCCTGGTATCTAGCCAGGGTAAAACCCATTCCACTAGTATTAATATATCTTGTTGCAATTTGACTTCTTGTTCTATCCACTACAGAGCTGACAAATAGATTGTATGAAGAAGAACTGGTAAAGTACAGGCTAGAGAAGTGGACAATGAGATGAACTGAAAACTATCTGAACTGTCAGGCTGAAAGGATTGCAATCACTGGCATGAAGTACAATTGGTGGCCAGTCAGCAGCAGTGAGCCCCAGGGGCTGACACAAGGGCCTGTACTGCTTAACATCTTCATTAATCACCTCAACACTTGTGACTGAGTGAATCCTCAGCAAGTCTGCAGATGACACAAAATTTAAGAAAGCAGATGATGTAGCAGAGGGTTGTGGAGGCATCCAGAGAAATGGGCTGATGGGAATCTCAAGAAGTTCGAAACAAGGAAGAGCAAAATCCTGTCCCTGGGAAGTAATAACCTCATGCCCTAGAAGAGGCTCAAGGATGACTGGATGAAAAATAGCTTTGCAGAAAAGGACCTGGAGATTCTGGTGGACATCAGGTTGACCTTCAGTTAACAATGTGACTTTGTATAAAAGAAGGCTGAAAGCATAAAGCCAAAATCCAAAATCCCTGGAATCTGCATTCTGAAAAGCAATGGCAACAGGTCAAAAGAGGTGATCATCTCTTCTCAGACCTGGTGAGTCATATCTGGAGTGCCCTGTCCATGCTTGGGCTTCCTGCTCAAAAAGAGATGTGTATAACCTTGAGCAAATCCAGTGATGGGCCACAAAGATGATTAAAGGATGGGAGCATCTGACGTATGAGGACAGGCTGAGAGAAATGGGCCTATTCCACCTGGAGAAGGAAAAGCTCAGAGGGATTTTCTTCATGTGTATAAAAACCTCATGGGAGAGAATATAGACGACAGAGCCAGACTCTTCTCTGTCATGCCCTCTGTCATGCTCTGTCATGACAGGACAAGAAGAAACATGAACAAAATTAGGTACACACAATTCCACTTAAATATAGGAACAAAGCCTTTCTTAGGGTGATTGAACACTGGCACAGGTTTGCCTGAGAGTTTGTTGTGTCTGTTCTTGGAGATACAGCCACCCCTCTCTGCTTTGTGCCTCCCAGATAGTGGCTTCACCTTTTCGTGGTGTGATTTTTCCATGATTAAGGAGGCCCGTTTCGCGACTGCACACACGTGGCCTGACACTCATGAATATTCTAAGTAGGCACAAATTTCACCCTGCCCCCTAAGCCACTGCACAGACTGCTGGCACACTGCTCTGCCAGCCCGTGCTGGCTTGAACTTGCTGATCGGAGTGCCCTGGCACAGCTGCTTCTGGCCATACTGTGCCGGCAGCACCGGGGACGAGACAGCGGAGCCAGTGGGACACTGCCCCTCTCCCATTGGGAGGGGGGTCCACCCCACAGCCTGTGTTCGAAGTGGAAGTGACTGCACATATCCTGACCAGGCAGCGCTGCCTGAGAAGGAGTGGTGCCAGCAGGACAGTGCCCAATTCCACTGGGAGGGGGGTCTGCCCTGCAGCCTGTGCCCGGAGCAGAAGTGGATGCACATATCTTATACGCATATATCATATATGTTTTTTCTGTTTGCTTGGGTTTTTTTGAAACTGGGAGGTTGAAGTTCATGTAGTTTTTAAGCTCAATTTTTTGAAAAAGTTGGTTCACTTTAGGCTTGACTCTACCTAAATGGGTATGTTTAGTGTCGGAGTCAAACATGGGTTTAAACTCTGCTAGTCTGGCTGCTGCAGGGTGCATTCTGGAGCCTGCAAAATTCCTGGAGAATGCAGCATGTCCTCAGCACTTCTCCCCAGCACCGGGACGCTATTCTGCCAGTGCGCCATCAGCAGTGTTACCATGGTGACAAGGTAGCCACCAGGGCGCTGCTCTCACATGTTTAAGTGCTGCCAGAGTTATGCATGGCCGGTTCCAGTCGCCACTGTGCCATGCCAGGTGTGTCCCTCTGGAGGTAATACAGCAAGGAGGGCTCAGAAGTACATACAGCAGGTCTCCTCTGCCCGCTGCAGCTGCCCCATGGGGCAGAGGAGACCCGCTTTGCTTCCACAGCCACATGAGGAACTTCTGGGAATGCCCTGCAGCCGCTTTGGAGTTGAGGGGGCAGGGTAACTGGGGCCAAATTTGCCTACTAATGAGCTATCACGCTACGTGGAGGGAGGGCTGTATGGGGGCAAGAAGACATGCGGTATTGTGGTATTTGAGAGTCGACTGTATTTAAAACAACAGTACACGGCCTTGGACAACTGGATTTAGCTGACCCTATTCATAACAGGTGCTTGGGTTAGATGATCTTCAGAGGTCCTTGCCAATCTCATCAATTCTGTAGTTCTGTGACTGTATTTCTTTCCTCCCTCACAGTAGCTTCTTACATTCCTGAAGGTAATTAGCATATACAGGCATACCTTGCTAACTCATGCTCCCACCTTCATTTTTTCAGATCCTCATGGGGTTCTTTTCAGTGAAAATGCCTTGATTACTCATGGGGTTTTCCCGTCTGCGCATGCGCACAGTGTCCCTGCCACCCCGTGGGGTGGGACCAGCAAGGCAGGGTGGCTTGCTCAGGGACTGCCCAGAGTCCCTCCTTTATGTGTGTTGTAAAGGTTATATGGTGTCAGCACTTTATGACAGCCATTTTTTGCAGGGCCGTGGCAGGTCTCCCTCCGCTGGGCATGGCTTGCACTGCAACCATGGCTCATGCTGGTTCCGCAGTCCCCACTTGGTCCCTGCTCACCCCCCACCGCCACCCCAGCCCCCCTGCACTGGAGCTGAGCCTGGCCGCCTTCCAGATGCAGCCCCACCTTCCCCTCCCCATTGTGGGCACCTGCATCCCTACCTGCCTGGCAGCAGGAGGAAGTCAGCATGTGGGGCTGCGGCGGCCAAGGCGATCCAAATTTGGCTGGCCATGGCAGGGTAGGCATGGTGGGTTGGCTGGAGTTCAGCTGAGGTTTGTGCTGCCAGAAAAGAAGAGAAGAAAGAAAAGCTCTCTCACCTGCTTTAAGATTGCAAGGTCATGAATGGGAGAGGTCAGTCATTCAGAGCAAGCCCAAGCATGGTGCATGTAGGGCATGGGCCCCTGTTCCCAGCTGCACCTTGGCAGAGATGGGAGAGGAGAGGTGTGCATGCATGCGTGGGTGTGTGTGTGTGTGTGTGTGTTTGTGGTTGTGTGTCCCAGAGGCACTGTTTCCATAGGAACAGGCGGGGGGGAGGTGGTGGCAGAGCTCTCTCCTCACTTCTGCCCCAGTTCCCCCGCCTCGTGCTCTCAATGCCAAACACCCACATACACACACACATACACTGTCCCTGCCAAGGTGCACACTTCTTTCCATCCTGGGTGGATGCAGCCATTAGCAGAGCTCCATTCTGCCTGGAATGGATAGAGGCTGTGAGGGGATGATGGCAAGTGCTTTGTTGAAACACTTTTCAGTCCATTTGTGAAAGAAACTTCTGAGAAACAGACTTGCTGCTCTCCTCTTCTGATAGTGGCCAGCAGGAAGCTGCCCTTGTCTCTTGGGTTACGGTGTGCTTAGGGTTAGTGACAGGCCTGGCCCCACGTCCATGGAGCCCCCACCTCAGCCCTGGTCATTGTCAGGATGCCTTCTCTGCTGCCACACACTGTGCCATGTCCCCTGTAATCCAGGAGGAGGTAGTTAGAGACTTGCTGAGTGGCTTGGATCCTCACAAGTCCATGGGACCAGATGGGATCCATCCGAGGGTGATGAAAGAGCTGACAAATAAACACGCTAAGCCACTCTCCATAATTTACCGACAGTCCTGGCTTACCGGTGANCTTACCGGTGATGTACCACAAGACTGGAAATTGGCCAATGTGACACCCATCCACAAGAAGGGCAGGAAAGATGATCCAAGTAATTACAGACCTGTCAGCCTGACTTTGGTCCGGGGCAAAGTCATGGAACAGATAATCCTGTGTGCTATCACACAGCACCTGCAAAATAACCACAGCATTAAATCTAGTCAGCATGGATTTAGGAGAGGTAGGTCCTGCCTGACCAACCTGATCTCCTTTTATGAAATTTTATGAAACTGATGACTCACTTGGTTGACAATAAAAAGG
>WEKX01000141.1:30592-44597 GCA_013390025.1 Pitta sordida | reverse complement strand
TCTGTGACTTCTGTTATTTTTCTGGTGCTCTCCTTGGCAATGATTCATATCCAGTCCATACATACATTTGCAGTACTATGTGCAGTTTAGAATGGCACCTTGCTGGGTCTGCTAGCAATGACTGTGCAAGACCATCTCAGCATCATTGTACCAACTGCTGGAGTATCATCAGATTAACTGACTTTACAACCAGTGCAATCAAGGATTTTATTCGAGTGAAGTGGTGTTCAGGTGCACACTTCCTGCGCCACTGACACCAAAAAGCTGGGAACATGGTATCTGGAAGTATGAATCATCAAGAAAAAACATGATCCAAAAAAAAGGAATTACACAAACAGAAAATTTCCTTTCTTTCAGGTTTTCAATACAATCTTTCTTTTGGGGATGTTTTGTGGAATCCACTTGCTGTCAAAGCAGAACTTGAATCCAGATTTGGTTTTAATGGTACACATGTTGAGAAGCTGCTAAATTATACAGCGCAATTAACAAAGGTAAATCTGTTGAAACTTTCAGCGTCCTTCTCTTTAATATTTTTTTAAAATTTGTACTTCGAAGGCATTTTTCCTGCCTTACGGAAGCTATAATCACATCTTAGGTTTATGAGGAATCTACAAACCTGTTAAATGTCCTGGCTTCATTACCATCGAAAGAAGTTTATTTAGCTTCAGCTGAAATTTCTGCACATGAAGATGCTGATAGGCCTGGTTGTGTACATTAAAGAATTTATGCTTCTCAGAGGTAACAACAGGGTATGGCAGAGTCACAGGTTTGTTATCCAGTCCTGCAGAGAATTCTGAGGGTTTGTCCACTAAGCTTTTAAACCACATTCTAGATTTGAATCTACCAGGATTAGCTTGACTAGTAGCATTTTTCATCTGGTTTGCTGAACAAAGAATGCCTGTCTCTTCTGTGCATAAATTAAGGAATATCAAGAATTATTCTCAGTTGTACAGTCTTGACATGAATATACTTGACTGAGTTTTCTCAGTTGGGCTTAATCAAATATTCTGGGGATGCAACAAATTTAGTGGAAAATCTCTTTACTCAGAGAGGTCTTCTCTTCTAGGCCAAAGTAGTCTGTTGTGCTGGACTGGTCTGCAGGGTTTTTTTTTTTAAATAGAATATATTTGTTTTTATGTGAAATCTATTTGTTCGTTGCCAGACACAGTTTAGAGTTATATTCCAGAAAAGCTAATTGTAAAAATTGCAGATTAAACAAAGGGATAAATGATAAAAAACCCTTTGCTTTTGAATGGCCTTTTAATGAAATATCAGTGATGGCCTGTTTGATCAACTAAACTGAATTCAACTGCAGCTTGGTAGCTGTGGTTAACTGTGAAATCCAAGGCTACTCATTTACGAGCTATTTAAGATAATATCCTAATACATATTTTTTACTTGTGTTAGACCATTGAAGACCACCAAAAAGTATGAAGAGAAATGTGGAAGCCTGGACAGTGCCTTTTTTGAGCCCTTCAGTTCTATATCTAATGCTCCATTTCATTTGGTGTTAAAACATCTGCAAAAATTTTCATAAATTCTGTGATGAAAGTTGAGAAGACTTAGGATGTGAAGTAT
The DNA here is from genome assembly GCA_013390025.1 of Pitta sordida. Classification (NCBI taxonomy): domain Eukaryota; kingdom Metazoa; phylum Chordata; class Aves; order Passeriformes; family Pittidae; genus Pitta; species Pitta sordida. The sequence continues at coordinate 43,019 of WEKX01000141.1, read as the reverse complement.
CTTAGAAAGACAATAATAGGTATAATTAAAATATGTAGAATTATTTTGATATGCTTTTAATGATATTTATATGATTGGGAATAATAAATCTATGAGGAAAAAATTGTGGTCTCTGGGTCACTCAGTTGAAACCCACCAACTTCAATTTAAAACTAGTCTGCTGCATGTAGCCATTTGTCCAGATCTATCCTTGGAGTAAATACTTTTTATATCAGTAATTTATACTTGGGAAACTGTTCTAATATAGTTATTCTACTGTAGGTGTACTGTATCATAGACAAGTTAGTTCAGCATCAGCCTGCAAATTACTGTGGAAGTAGCAACACTGATGTAGCTACATGGTGAAAATTCCTTGCATATGCAAACCTCATCATTCTACCTATGTATGGCGTCACTTGTATTTTATACAACAATCTGCATGTGGAGTACTTTGAATCATATGCCCAGAATATGAGATTGTATTAAATGGGCTTTGTTCTCACTGTAGAAGGCTATGTGATATTCTTATTTTCACTAGATAAGTAAGTTGATAGCAGAGATAATACTCAGCAGCTCTCTTGAGATACTCACCAATTTCATATGTCCCTGCCAGATTCCCACAGGAGAGACACTGGAGCAGTTTGTGTGCTCTGCTCTGTTCAGTGTGTTGGAAGATGAAGCAAACAAAGAGAATAATGGACAGGACTGTATTTCTGCATGGCATGAAGCCAAACTGTATCTTGTTCATACTGTCAGCAAGCTCAGACTCTATGCACAGGTACAATTTAATAAGATAGTAGATTGAATTCCTTAATTTTTACATGCAGGCTGTCAGCAGTAACTCAGTTAAAAGATCTGAGTTATTAACTGAATGTTATTTTTATGAACTTTTTTCATCTTGCTAATAAGATGAAGTAATCCTTATAAAGAATCACTACAGTAGAAATGTAATTACGTATCGCCATGTGTCCACTTAAGCAGATTTTCTCGTTAACTGAAATTCAGATTTGAAATCTAAGAGGGAATCTAGTGAAATATACTCTTCTGAAGGGGCCTGTCAGAGGAAGATTCATTTACTGTCCTACCTGAGACTGAATGTAGGACAAAACTGAAAACTGACTAGAGGCCTCCACTGATATAGTATATAATTAATTTACTTTTAATTCTCCTTCACTATCTGTGGCAGTAGTGGCGGAAGCTGGTTGAAGGGGATAAAAGTAAACCTCCCATACAGCGTTCTGATCTGGCAGAACAGCTTGGCATGCAGTCTCTATAATGACATATGTGTAGTTGCTTGAGAAAAGGATAGAACATTCAGATGTTTCCTGAGGAAACTACCTAGCTGCCTTAACACTGGTGTTGACTTCTTTACTTAAATATGGGGATTTTTTTTCCATTTAAAAATAAGATCATATGGTTCATAATATGGTTCATATACTTTCCAGTGGAAAATACACCAGCACCTCCTATCTTCACCCTCAGATCCTCCTGAGATGAAGGTATCAAGCCAAGAATTCAAAAATTCAGAGCATAACAAACTGCTCTGGAGATATTTGCAATATCACCTCAAAAAAGCATGCAGAGTATCCTGTGTATTTCCTTTAAAATGTAGTCTTTGATAAAGGTTTCCTTGACACATGATGACTTGAGTAAACTTTAATGTGACTGCCAAAATGAATGGACTAATTCCTGTGTAGGAAAATACAATAATAATTTCAAAACTCCTGGCAAGGATTGGCATTCTTATGATGGTAACATAAAGTACTGTAAGCTACTGGCCACTGTGGATTTTCTGGGTGAACAAGACTACTCTTAGAGTAAATCTGGTATATCCAGTTGGCATTAAGAAAAAAGATAAAGGTAATGGTGGAGGATAGGTGAGCAGTCAATAGGTTTGGCCAGACCTTGGTATGCCTTATTCCAAGCTACACAGAGAGCATGCAGGGCCCTTTGCCATCTCTTTGTGGGATGGAATCCCAAAAGTGTTAAGGCTGCTGCCTTCTATTATGTTAGTAGTGTAGGCAGAAGGCTGGTAAGGGAAGCCTGAGCAAGTTGTTGTGAATGGTTTCTGTGTCAGGCCATTTTTTTTGTCTTTGAACAAGGACAGTACCACACAGGATGTTAGTTCTCTGTATGATGTAGCACGTGGCGTGGACAATTTGTAAGTCATTCAAAGCAGTGTTGAAAATTGACTTTTGTAAGGTCAGTCATTTCAGAGTCTAAACAGGTTGTTAGGAGAAATTTTACTGTCATTGTTAATTGTGCGATTTGTTTTTTAAGGGCATGCAAATTCTGTGTACTTTCTGAATCGCAGAGCTTTGATTATCTAACTAGATGTTCTGTTTTGAATTCAATCTCCTAGATACTTGAACAATGGCTCAGCAGCAGCAGTCACTCTCATAATCTTCTTTTGGAAATTAGAAGAGTCACAGCTGATTTAATATCTCAGTTTCTAGATGACGGGGAAGCCAGAAAACTTTTTTCAGACATAAATACCCTGATCCAGCAATGGAATGAGAAATCAGATGCTTACTTTACAGAAGGATATAGTATTGCATCTCATGATTGGTAAGTCATATTTCTGCAACTTGTCTTATAAAGTTCAGATCAACCCATTCATTTTCACATTACATTTAATTGATTTCTGATTTTTGTCTGTTTTGTGGTGCTATTTTTTATTCAATAATTCAAAACCTCATATACAGTCAAATAACTGTGCGGATGCTTTCACATTTGGAAAAATAAATTAGGCTTGTGTTTCAGAGTATAGCTGAGTGATTCCTCAGTGGAATGGTCTGCCCAAGAAGCTGGTGGAGTCACCATCCCTGGAGGTGTTTAAGAAAATACTGGATGAGGAACTCAGTGACATGGTCTAGGCAATGGGAGGCTTGGATGGATGGAGCATGGTGCCCATATCTCCAGGGTTGTGGATTCGATCCCTGGGTGGGCACTCGCTTGGGAGCTGGACTAGATGATCCTTGTGGGTCTCTTCCAACTCGGAATAATTTGTGAACCTGTGAACGTGGCTACTACATGATCAGAACCCAAAGGAATCAGCAGCTATGTATAACTGAGCATTTTGAACTAGGACCTGAATTCTTTATCTGGTTCTGCAAACGAAGTTTAATTCCCACAAGTAGTTGCTGTGACTCAGTAGTGCTTCTCATGTACAGCAATCCCAGTGCATCTGAAATAATTTTGGTTTTCATTGTAGCAGTCAAACTCACATCAGTTGTGCAGGAGATCTTGTAACAGAAGCCTATTGTGGAGAACAGAATTTTAAACACACAGAATTAATTATATATGCGTAGGTTCCAATCTTAGCCATGAGGCCATGATTTCTTTTGATGTTTTTAAAATTTCCTTACAATGTCAGGTACTCCATTTGGTTTATCACTTAGTGCAAGTGTAAGCAGTTTATGTGAAGATACGTTTGCAAGTTCTATACTTACTCTGTATCAAAAGTTTTGTCAAGCTGTTCAAATCTTCCTTATCTAGAAGTTTCTACAGAGGACTTGAGTAGTAGATAAAGGGAGTTAATGTTTCTCAGAGTTGGCACAACCTCAGGAAATGCCTATGGCAGAGCACAGGAACCTGTACTTCTCTTTTTCTAACTGCACACTGGATGACTTGCATCAGTTCTGGGAGTTATACTTTTGGTCTCAATTTGGCCTTGCTTATGATAGTTCTACTTGTCACTGGAGGACATGTGATTCATGCTGTACAAATCAACATCTGAGGATAAGTGTGAAAGGTACAATCCATTATATGCTAATGAGAGACAGACAGAAGTCAAGTTGTTCAATAATTTAGTAGCGAATTTTGGAATTTGGTTCTTATTTATAAAAGGAAATTGCTATACTGCTGTTTTAAAGAAACTACGAGGTGATATAGTGACTGCACAACAAGTTAAAAAAAAACCCTTTTCAGCAGTTTTACTTTTTGTTCGTGGTGCACAATGTTTTTATGCGCTACTTCTTTTGGTTGCAGAGTTCTGAATTTGGAGAGAAAAAACCCTGGTATTTTAAACTTTGAGATCTTTGTATTGAAAGGCTCTTTTTTTCCTGTGCACCTCCTCTTCACCCATCTTACAGAGCTAGTAAATGTTTATTCTTTTGAAAAATAGTACTGACATAATGGAACATCAGTTAGAGCATTCCACTTTTCACTATATTTTAATGCTTTGTGGGTTTTTTTTGTAGGTATTACAGTAGTGGTGTTCAGATATCAGCCAGTAATAGGAGTATTTTAGCATTCAATAAATATGAGAAAACAAAAAAGTTACCTAGAATTCATAGAAAATCAGAGGTTTTGATCAATTTCATTAATATGTTCCTTTCTGTAAAATAATCTGTTTGTGGAACATAAAAGCTTTGCTCTTTTCAATGGCTGAAAATGTTTCATACTCAATGGTGTTTGAGTCTCTTACAAGCCTGATTATAATTACTGATAAATATGCAATTCTTTAACTAGCTGCCTACATTCAAGTTTTGATTTGAAAATGGTTGTGACTTTTCATTGAGTTTTTTCCACATTTTTGAAAAGGAGAACAATTTTCAATTTGTGCTATTTAAGATTTTGTGATGATTAATTTGTGACTGCTATTTAAATTATATTTGGAATTTCTTCAGATTCCGTAAACAAACCTAGATTCTAAAATATATATTTAACAAACTTTTGTTTACTTGCTAGGTAACTAACAAGAAAAACTTATGATTAATTTTTCAGGACTTTGACATCTCTAAAAGAGTTTTTGAAAAGAGAAGAAAACTTAAGTATTCTTAAGGAAATGGATCATCTTTTTCATCTTGTAGAAGTCATAGAGGAAATTATCATATTTGATTTCTCAGCTTCTTCAAACCAGTCTCTAATAGCAAATCCCCTGAATAATGCAATTGCATGGATGAAAGATTTTGCTAATGAGGAGGAATCTGTCACCAATTTTTCACTTGCAGTATCTGAACTCCATAATGAGCTACAGAAAAAATTCCAGCCACTTCAGAGGTTATGGACAAAAAAGAAGGCTGAAGTTTTCTCGCATGTAGTGGAAATTTTGTTCTATGAACTTGATTCCAGGCTTTTGCATTTGACTCAAGTGGAAGAGGAGGAGGTAGTTGAGAAGTTATCTAGAATTTTATCTTCTATTACAAAAAATAAAATTCTTAATAGAAATATGGTATTGCTACAAAATATCCTGACTGACTGGCTAGAGTTAAATAGTACAGCTTTGAACCATTTAAAACACTTAAGTAAAAGCTTCCTAAGAAATCTCTATGAAGTTGGATCATTGTCTAGTGACCATGTCAATGTTTCTCTAAGAACAAATCCTGAAGTGTTTAATGCCTCCTCTTTGTTTCGCTCAAATGCAACTTTTATGTCTAAGATACAAGAATTAGGAGAAATTGTGCACAATTTCCTCAAAAACATCCAAAAGTTCAACAGTTCTGGTGTGGCTTCACTTGTTCCCATACTCTTCTCTCTGTATCAGAATGATGATCTGGTCTTAAACATGAAGAGCAATAGCACTCTGTTAGCATTTCTTCATGAGACTTCAAAAGATACATCATCTTTTCAAGTATGGCATGATTTCCAAAACAGGGATCAAGTTTTTGGTTTTTTGTCTGAAACTTTTGACCTTCTGTGGAACTTCACCAGTAAGTCTCTCTGTGAAAAGTTACTATTAATGTACAGCTTCACAGAGTTTCAAGCCCAGCATCTTGCACAGAAAGGCAAAAAAGAGATGCAAGTTGTCTATGGCACTCTGAGCAGGCTTAAAACTTTATTTACAGATGAAAAACTCCAAACAGTTGCCTTTTGTTATTTGGATGAATTTCTTGATATCTCTCAAGAATGCCTGGTAAATAAGGAGTGCACTGATTTTTATCTAGCAAACTTTACTTCTGTAGATCATTCAGCAGAGGTTCATAACTTACTTCTGCTGCCATTGGATACTGTCTTGTCTAATGTAACAAACTTGGGAGATAAGGTGAGTGTGCCTTTGGCTTTGCACTGCACTTTTACGTGGCTCGAAACCTGGACAGAGATTTTTGAAGGAGCATCTGAAATCTTAAATTTTAACTCAACCTTTTTTGTCAGTCTAAGAAATGATTTGGCAAACCTCTCTGAAAGTCTTTTAAATGCAACCCATGACAAACTGTGCAATAACACAGCTATGGCTGTTGTTGAATCTGCAAGAGAAGCAATGAAGCTATTAAAACTAGTATTTCAAGAAGATGACAATTTAGATGATTGGAAAGATTTTGAGGGTTTCCTTGCTAGTTTTCAAAGTGTATTTAACAATACATTTGATGTCACAAGCTTGCTTAAAGCTAACAGTTTAGAAAGTGTTTTAGAAATTATGGGAATTGTGATAACTGAATTGCAAAGATCTATACTGGAGGCTATTAATGGAGAGTTTTTGAATTCTTGGCTTGATACCTTCATCTCAGGAGGATCCGAGGGTGAAAATAGGGATGTATTTTCCATTGGAAATTCCCTTTCTACTCTTCTCAAGCTCTCTGAAAAGGAACTTGAAATTATTCTCACTGAGATAAATGACACATCAACTTTTTTAAAAAGTGTACCTCAAGACAAATATAAGGTTTGTATTACTGTTTTTCATAATATTACCAAACTAATTTTGGACAATAATCTGAAAGACATAAGCTACTTGCAAACAAATTTTTCAACTCATCTTAATTCCTTTCTAAACTTTTATAGTACAGTGGATGAACTAGAGGATTGTAAACGACTGATATGTGGATTACAGAATCTCAGTGAAAAATACGAGTCACGTTCCCACCTTGAAACTGCAAAACATATTTTATTTCTTCTACAATCACTGGGAAACACTGAGACAGATGCTAAGCTAATGAATGTGATGGATTTTGTTAATTTCATTTTTAATTTGATGCTACCTGAATGTTCCCTTTCTAGTTCTGATATGATTTGTGCAAATGTCTATTTCAATATTTTAGCAAAATCTTTACATTTTATGCTCCCTGGTTTTTATGTCAAAGATGACATTAGTTTGCTTGAATTTTTGTTTAGTCTTTTAAATAATTCTAGGGGGCAAGTACAAATGGGTATCAGTGATTTAGTGGGGCACTCACTGTATATGTCAAACAAGACCCGTTTTAGTCAATCAGTCCATGGATTTAACAGGACTTTGAGAATGCTCCTTAATCCTTTTCACCACCTTGAGGTTTTATCAGTGGACCTTTTTTCAGAAATTCAAACTCTTCTGAAAAATAGGACTTTTGAAGTCCAAGAAAATGGCTCCTCTCATTTGGACATGGAGATCGAATCTTTCTTCCATGAGGAAAATATCAGTTTGCTGATGGAGCTCTTTCAAGATGTGATTAGAAAACTTGACTCAGACTTGCAGAGTGAGCACAAAACATTTCTGCAGAAACTGATAGAAACAGCAGCTCTGAATACTGAACTGGCAAGGAAGGCATTTAAAATTTTCAAGTCTCCCACTTTTACTCATTTTCCTTTAAGAGATGAAAAGGAGTTTCTAAAGGATATAGCAACTTTTGTGCAAAGCATGAGAACCATGGACGTTGAGTTCTTGATAAATAGATTCAAGCAAGTCCAGAGGAACCTAAATAATTTCTTTAAAAGTGTCAAACCTCTTTATACTGAGAACTCTGTGTTAGGAACTTTAACAGACTGGTGGAATGCATTTGAGAACATTTCGTGTTACTTGAACCTGACTGGCATATGGCACATAACACAACTTTTTGAACAAGATGGGCTCTATGATGTAGAAGATGTATTCAATCTCTTCTTTGATGTCATGAGCCTTGTGGAAAGATTAGCTCATGGAAACATTACAGTAGCACTAACTGAAATATATGGTTTCATACTGACTCAGGAAGAAAAAATGCCAATTTTCACTGATGAGGAGTTCTCTAATCAAGTAGAAGGCCTTCTAATGTTACTAGAGGTATTGACAGACATATCTGATGAACCTGCAGAGGCCTTCACTTGTTTTTCTGCGGTGTTCTGCTGGACTCTGACAACAGCAGTACCTCAGAGCGATCCCACTTTTAAATCTTGCGAATTTGTGCATAGCAATTCTACTTTTAGTTACAATAAAGTCATTGAAGTCATTAAGGAGCTTAAACTCATCACTCTGGAGGATAGTTTCTCATGCTCTATGGAAGACTTTCAGATGGATATAACTCACAATCTGACTTGCTTTTTTCATCAGGTCAAAAAATGGAACTATATTCTTTTGAAGTTTTCTGAGCTCCATCATGGAAATGACTCAGTTCTCAAAGACCTTATAGAATTTTGGAATGAGCTATCACTTTATGCTGTGCCACTGCAGGTGAATAATACATATAGAATCAATTGCTCCTCTACACCAAAGAGCCAAATGGCTTTAAAAATTGTAGAAACACTGGGCAGTGTTTCAGTGGCAGAAATGGAGATGGCCACAGGTCTTCTGGAACATCTTTATGGTGGCCTAAGTTTGATCAGACATTCAAGAATACCACTTAAGAGTTTTCTTACTAATGTTAAGAATATGACCAGTGAAGTTTCTGAACTCCTAAATACAGAAGGTGTTCATTCTTTTCTTTCTGTAATTCAACCTCTAATGATGCTCTCATCTGTTGGAAACCAGACATACTCAATGCTTATGAAAATATCAGCTTTAAATGGAAACAGCAATATATCTGATAACTTTGAGAACTACTGGTTTCCTGTTGTTACAAGAATAGAAAATTTATTGGTGAATTTTAGTGTTAAACACTCACTTGCGGTGATAGAACAAGAGTTTCAATTATTAAAGTTAGCCACTGGACAATCCTCTTCAATGGTTCCTGATGTTTTAATACAGCAGTTTAAGACATCATCTGTAGATGCTATATTAAGAAATTTTGAAGAGATACAAGACATTGTAAAGAGCGTTCTATGTGAATGTAACAATGAACATTTTTCTAAAATAATGCATAATATAATTCTTCTTATGACTAATGAAAGTTCACCAGATGACCTACTGCTTGCTGTCAAAGACATTATTGACTTCCTTGAACTATTCCAAAATAAATCTAAGGAAGACTATATTGGTGTGGTTTTTGGTGATGGTCGTCTTAGCAGAGAAAAATTGAATAATACTCACGATGCTAATTCAGTTTTGCTAAACAGTCTCCTTCATATAATTGCTGATCTTGCTGTTATAGAAGAAGCCTTGCATACAAACAATACTGAGCTTCAGATAGTTGACTTCATTGAAGCATTTTTTTATGATGCACCATATAGAGAAGCTTCTACTCAGTCTCAAAACAGAATCAGGCAAGAGATTTTGCAAATGATATTACAGTCTACTGCAGAGAATGAAAGAAACAAAATAAAAGCATTACTGAAGAATTTGCATAAGGATGTAATGGCAGAAATGAGGTGAGCATTTTCTGTGTACTCATTTTGACAGGTGTGCTGACAGTGACAGAAGGGCCCTCTGTTTATGAACAGCTCAATCAAAATTTTATGAAGCTAATTACTGTCTCATTTCAGATTTCTGCCAATTGATGTTGTTCAGACCAGCCATATTTTTTATAGATTATTTTGCGTGGACCAGATTATTATGCGATTAGGCATCTATATAAGTATTTAAACTAGTTTCTTTAGGACTACTGTAAAAATATTTTAAGATACTTGTGCTTTAAAATCCTTGGAGGTCTCGACTCTGGACTCAAAGTTATTGGTAGGCAGCAGCCATTTTGGCTATGGAGCAAAATATTAAGGTATGCTTGGAACAGGCTCTTTGTGATGTGTGGATGTTTTTGGGTTTTTATTTCTATATCCAAATGTAGATATCTGAAATTTCTTCAGCTTAAATGTATTGATGTCTTATGCTATGGTTATAGTGTTAAGTTTTTAATTTTAACAAATGCAGTTTCTGAAGCAATCTTGAGCCTAAAATCACTTTAGTCTGATTACTCAGATCAGAGGTAATCCAGCAGCAGAGGAAACCCTGCTTCAGGACAATATTTACTGACACTTATATAAGAGTGCTCTTAGATTGGAGTTGCTGCTTTTAAACAATACTGAATTACCCCACAAGATGATTGCTCTGAGAAGCTCTAGGGTATCTAGGGTATTCTAGCTGAGAAATGGCATACTGGAGTTGATGCATAGCTCTAATCTTGTATTTAGACCTTTAAAATTAATTTTATGCAAATATGTGAAACCAGTGATCATCAGGGCCCAGCATTAACCAGGTTAGTTGAAAAATCAGAAGCAAAATAAAACAGTGCTTTATTTTTCCCACATGCTGATTATCGGAAATTTTGACTATTCTGCTCTTTATTATCTTTATTTTGTTGGTTTTCAGTATTTCTGAAGTCTTTACAATTTTGCTTACTTTGCAAAGGTACTTTCTAGAATCCCTATTGTATTTTTTTAATGTGGAAGTATTATGTTCTGATTTGGAAATAGTTCCAACAAATGTAATTACTTAGTATTGAAATCCTTGTGTAGTTCATTGAAGACTGCAACTGTGCATAGTCACTTGTTGAAAAATTTCTGTGGTACCCTTGTTATAAGAATGATATTTTCTTATTAATGTTTCTGCAGAGCATCTAAAATCTGCAAGATTCTTCAGGAACACCTAGACCCCGATAGTGTCTTACTGTTGCAGAAATTGCAGTTTACCATTTTCAGTGTTCTCAAAATCTTTTCAGGTTGGTTACCACAGTAATGACTTTATGGGTCACCATATGTGTTACAGCAGTAAAGTTAAGGTTTTACTGTTTTACAAATAAGCTAATTTGGGTGATGCCAAGAAAGGCAAGCATACCGACACCTGGAAAAAAATTTGATGCAGATCATGCAAAGGGATGATTTCTTTACGGGGTGTCCATGTTGATTCAAAATCTCAGTGAAAACAAAATCTTACTGCTCCTCTTCAGCTAGTGATCTGAGTCAAGTCACAGGATGTTTTTTTTAACGAGGCAGAGTTGCCACAAGGCAGCGTGCAGTTGGCAGTAAGGAAAAAAAGGGCAAGTATTTAAAGCAAGTAGCACCTCCCATTTCTGGCCATGTCCAGCCAGCGAATTTACTACCTGTAGCTGAATAGTTTCACCTTCATCAAATTGTTAGATTTTAATGTGTTTTATTCCTTATGTATAGGCTCCTAAGATGTGCACTTTAAGAAAGGCTCTATATTGATCTGAGTGTAATTTCGTATTGTGCTTTCTTGAAAAGTCTGTGATTCTTCAAACCTCATGTTTTAAACTACTATGCCCAGAATTGCTTGTAATGTTTTATGTCAAATAAATTTAACCACCCCCCCCAAGAGGATGTGATTATGTAATCACCACCCACTTCTGACTATCTTCTCCACTGTCCTGTCACCAATACGGTTTCAAAGAGTAAACAAAGTAGCAATGGTGTGTGTTCTGAAAGACTGATACTGAAAATATATGCAGAAAACAGTCTTTGATCTCTGAAGAACAGTCTATTTATTGAGAGAATCGAGATTAAGCAGCTAAATTTTTGTCATTCTTATTTCAATACTCTCTTCGGTCATAAGGATATTTCATTATGTTTCATTTGTTTAAAAAAAACAACCAGGATGAAACCTAATGAGAAAAGACAAAAACTACTTGACTTGATTTAATTTTTTGAGTTGTATTGTATTACTTCTATAAGCAAGACCAAGATTTGCCTGGTTTAGAAGCAGTGGTGAGTGTTCTTATGAACACAACATAAAGGGGTAAAAAACCCCAAAGCACATGGGTGAAAAAGTTAAACTGATCCTATCATAAATCAGAATTCAGCAGTCAAGCCAAACTCCTTCACTGCTATTCCATCTGCAAACCTAGTACAGACAGGAGAATTGAGATTTTTTCCAAGGACATGGGGGCTGAAAGTTTCACCAGAAACTGTGTCCGTGGATGATTGGGTGATAAATTTCCCCTATATGGGTTCATTATCTCAAGATTTGGAAAATGTCCATGTAAAGCTGTTTTCCTCCCCTTGCAGTTAGGGGAGTTACTGTGCACTGAAAGGTTAGCAATATCCTTATGACTCTATGGGGAAACAGGATTAGGGAAGCCTGCTCAAGGACTAGGTAGATATGGTTAATAGACTCAGATCCTCACAATTATGCTTCTTGCTCACAAAGACCAAATACGAAATGTTCTTCTCTAGTTCTGTAGCAGATATTGATGTTCTTATTGATTTGATGCCGGCATTTTTTTTTTTTGTTTAACTGATTAAACGTGAACATTTTCTCTTACAGAAGAACCAGTTATTTTTAGCAACATTTTCTGTGTCATTACAAAGTGTAAAGACGGACTAACGAGCCACTTTCTCCTCGCTGTCATTGAAGGGATTGCAGTGGTTCGAGATCATTATCAGGTCTGAGTTTTTTCCATACCTACAACTGCACTTTATAACACTCATTAAACTCTGAAAACGAATGGAAGTTTCC
>WEKX01000141.1:10211-30246 GCA_013390025.1 Pitta sordida | reverse complement strand
TTGTGAAATCAAACTAGATTCAAATAAACTTCTTGGCCAGACTAATTCCAGCTAAAATAACAGTTGTGATTACCAGATGGGGTCAGTCTGTTTTTCTTTAACATTTCTTGAAATTACTAATTGATGAGAGTAATATTTGGAATATAGAGACTCATCCAGAGCTGGAAGCAGGCCTTTGGATAGCATACACAGACAAAAGCCTAAAGCTATGCTTTTTAACGTAGAATTTTCTTCCTCCTTATGACATAGCATTACTAGTTTATCCAATTGGACATTTGCTGATACGAACAGCAATGCTTTAAAGTAAACAGAACATAAGAGGTTCACTCATATCTCAAAGTAGAATTTTGAGGACCAAATGCAATTCTGTAGTCATCACCATTCTACAACATACTCCTGAAAATACAAAAATCTTGCAAAATCAAAAATGTGCATATTCAGGAAAGGGCATACTAGACAGAGCAAAATACATGAAAAATTTTGGATATGAGTACCCAAATATTTTGTTTCGTTGAATGGAAACTGATGTTCAAAACAATTTTGGGGCAAAAAGATGAAAAATTACCAACATGGAATAAAAAAAAGCTCATTTCCGTTTGAAACAAATTTAAAATTAAAATGTTGACATTTCTATTAGTGGATGAATCTTTTTGACAGGATAGCTCCAATTCCCAGTTTCCAAAACTCAAATACTATTTGAAAATTCCTTGGTTCTTGAAAATTTGTCACTCAGTTTAAATTACTCATACAGTGAGTAAGAAAGTACTACGTTACCCATATTCTCATTTGAAAATATGCATCATCTAGTTGCCAAGAGCTGCTACTTGAAGCAGTAACACAATCTCCTGAATTTTCTAACCATATGAACCCTGTGTTTTGCAGGACATTGAAAGACTCTGGCCTACTTTCAGCAAGGGGGATTGTAAGAATATGGCATATGTAAACCAAAAACTTTCCAATACTTTGGAGAGCTTCCTGGGAGCCTTGCAGAATACCAGCAGTAACAGCTGTGAATGTCAGCTAATGGGGAACCTACAGAGACGACTGCAAATGTAAAACCTTTTACATTTTGGTGCCCTTGCCAGTTCTTTACCGTTAGCGATGTTATTTTGTGCATATGTGTGTGCTCTAAATTATGTAATTGCAGGAGAAATACTGTCTCTAAGCTTTGCTCATTTAACTGAAAAGCGAGTGAGTAAAATGTACAAATTATTTAAGTAAATTAGAAAATGTCTCGATATTTCTAAAAGCACTGAAATATTTGCTGAGCACTTGGAGAACATTCTGCTGATCCATCAGCTGAATGCTTTGGTTCACAACTAGGAAAATTTTCAGTTTCGTATAACTTCAGTAGATTTTAAGTCAATGAATAAAATTGCTGCTGCTGCAGAGTATTTCAAACATGCTATCAGCTAGAAGTGGTTGTTGTTACAATTGTTACTATACTGATTTGACTGTTGGATTGTTTCCATAACGGGCTTGAATTGTGTCTGCAAGTTACAGTAAAAGCACAGAAGAACTTCAGTTTAGATGCTACTCCTAAGGATCATGGACTCGCATCCAGTTTTTGAATAGTAAATAGTATCTGATGTGTATATAGTCTTTATTACTTAAATTACAACTAATTAACTTTATTCATCCTGAACTATAGTGATTTGTTTTAAAAATGAGTGTTCAGTAAGAAACATGGAAGTGAGACATTGCTAGACTTGTCCTTCTTCATAACCTACTGTTTGCTAGAGCCCTTAGCCATTATGGGAAGATCCTTACGTTTGGAGTCTCATCTAGGCACAAAATATGTAAATAATCCCAGTACCATATAAATACAGGATGAGAAGGTCTGCAGAGACGCTAGTGTGTGCACACAGATAATAACGTGACCCTCATTTATTGACTGATTCACTATTCATGTTGGTCTTTATGCAAATAAATGCCAATGACTTAGTTCTGATCCCTTGTGAAATTAGAACTATCCTTTCAGGTTGGCTGAAAATTTGGAGCTACAGTTGTCAGAAAATCCATCAGCAGCTTTTTTCAGCAATTTACATCTCTTGAATGGTAGGTTCTAGTTTTCTTCATTTTTTTGTAAGCCAGTGCTGTGTAATTTTGTAGTACAATAACCATTTCTTTGTTCTTCAAACTTCAAAGGTACACTGCTTGTGTAGACTACTGACTTAATGCAATACGCTTATTTTCATTGTACATGTGTGCACATACATGTGCTTGAGTTGGCACAGGACAGCACAGTATATTCAGCCAGAGCCTTTCCAGTAAAATATGAAGATTAATTAGAAAGAAGAGTGGTCTTCTATTAGTGGAAGGAGAAAACCATAGATGACTAAATCCTGTTATACTGATTTCAGGTGTTTTCATGATACAGGGATGTGGGATAACCTGTGCTTTTATTGAATAATGCAAACAGATGCACCAGGAGAGTGACATTTAAATTTGAAGTAGGGGGGAATTATGTGATACAAACTTTTTGTCCTTTATCACCACTTACAGTAAATTGAATGGAAAGGGTACAATCTATGGGAAATCTAATTAAACAGATTGGTATTCTTGCCACTATTTTCCTTTTCTTCCAGATATGAAAGTCAAAGAGTGTGTACAGAATCTTACTCAACTGAGGCTCGACATTGGTTCTTCTGTCAATATTTCTGAAGAAACTGTCAATGCCATCTTGGAAGCCACCGTCTCTCATTCAAAGGTAAAAGGTCAAAAAGGTGTCAAATTAATGGGTCAACCCACAGCCTAATGTGCCAGCTGAAACAAAAGAAGCTACATTGTTTGTGTGCAGTCTTATATTTTTACTTATCATTTCTCTCTGGAATAATTTGTGAGTTTTAGGACTTAGAAATAAGAATGTGATGCATTAACAGATGAATTTATGGTAGCACTAATCTTCTGGTCTAAATAGCACTGCTTCATTACTTTCAGCAGTGTTTTACCCTTTTGTGCTGACACAGAATTTGAGTTTTTCTGTCTTGGTATGGTAGAAAAGATGAGGGTTTCTACAGGTACAATTTTGTATCTTACCGCCTTTGCTCCTTGCGGCACAGAGTTGTCTTCTATATTTTTTTTTAATTCCTTTGTGTGTTCCTCATTGTTCTTACATTATCTTACCAGTATCTTCCTTTACTTTCACTTCATTTGTTGTCTGTTGGGTATTGTAAGTTTTCTGAGTGAAAGACTGTGTTTTAATCTTTGCTGTTTCCTGTTATCTCTGTGAAATAATGAAAAATGCCAGCTACTTAAGAGGTGATCTCTCAAGAGTTGTGAATGCATTTGGTGTAAACCCATCAGGTCAATCAAGCAGCCACTGGGTGTCAGTGATGCTCCACTTGCAGAAACATTCGCAAGTTTTTTCATGAAAAGTGCAGCTATTAAAGAAGGCGGTTCAGACCATCGTAACAACTTACAGATGATGTGTTCTTATGTTTCTTCGGCGGTATGACTGCCTTTCTTGTTAGCTTGTTATTGTGATACCAGTAAATGGTAATGAGAGAAGTCATCTAAAAGCAATTCAGTTAAATGGGATTCGATGCACCTTTGATCCTTTGAAACAATAATGCTAATATACTGAGTTGTCAAATTACTTTCCATCCTTACTTTTTGCCAGTCATATATAGAGCTTAGATATACACATCTCACATTTGCCTATTTATATAGAATTTTTTGTTTGCTTAAGTGCTCAAATACTCCCCCAGTCCAGTGGGAACATTAAAATGCCTCTTACTGGTTATGCAAGTTGCACATGCACTTTTTAAAGCTATAATTTAGGCATGCCAAATATGTTTATGGTCTATATAGCCATTGTCTGACAACTCTAATGAGAGCTGCAAGCCTATTGTAATCCCACAGTTCTGTGGTTGTATTCTGTACTGCGCTTGCCTCTGGAATGGTAAGAATAAGTCACAGGTTCACAGGTTATTCTGAGTTGGAAGGGACCCACAGGATCATCTAGTCCAACTCCCAAGTGAACGCCCACCCAGGGGTCAGGCCCACAAGCATGGAACCATGGGCACCATGCTCCGTCCATCCAAGCCTCCCACCAACAAGGCCATGTCTGAGAATTGTTTGAGTTTATTGTACTTACCCATAATTTCTGCCAGGATATTGTGTGCTGGCCATACTCATTGCCATATGATCAAGTGTTTTGAAGTATCTCAAGACCTGAAACCTGGAGACTATATGCATTCATTTACTGAACATGGGAGTTTGGATTAGATCCGGTATTCACAAAGCTGCAAGGAAAGTTCAGAGAAACATAACAACACAGAATGGGTTAAAGCTGCAATGAAATGGTGATATTTATGTAAGGCATGAGGAAATAAATTTCAAATTGTATCATGCTCAAATTTCCTCCTCAGCAAGTGCTCCAGATCAATATATTCATTTCTACTCCTTGTATGCACACAAAAAAAGTGAAGACTTAAATATAGAGGAAATCCTTTAGAATCACAAAGGCAAAATTCTGTTCCAGAATAAAAATTAAAAAGTCAAATTAGTAAATTGGAAAATGAAATATCAGAGGATTTAAAGAGTTAAATTACATATCCTCACCTACTTTGGCTCCTGATTGGATTTTCTTGAAGATCCTTTCATTTACCTGATGATTACTATCAAGAGATGCATTCAGTGGAGGCAATAGATGTAGGTTCTGTCCTAAGCAGGACTATGGAGCCTTGTACTTGGCCTCCTATAGGGTCCTGCAAAAACTTGTAATTTTTATGGACTTGTTGAGAATGGGTAGCTAAGAACTCCTGAGATGCCTGAACTACAGGCACTTGTCTTTTGATGTGACATTTTTGCAGCAAAAACCAAACCATCAAGGTGGTTTTACTGCAGTCTCACCCAAGGTCTGCTTAGGCATTTGTCCCTTCATTTACTTTTGAGTAACATTTCAGGGAACTGTTTTACTGAGAAATGTGAGCTGGCTCAGAGTGAACATTGTGCCATATAGGCATCCCCAGGTGTTAATTCTGTGTGTCCTTTGTAAGAAGGAAGGACCATATTATTGTATTTTTGTATGTCCTTAGAAAGAAGGAAGGATCACATTGTTTGACTTTCATGATTCATATACCTATATTTTGATCTTTAGGTGTTTCTGTAACAAAGACATATCTGCTAGAAGGAGTATGTTCAGCACTGTAAATATGGCTGCTTATAGAATGAAGACTCATAGGATGAATGATCGATGTGTGAACAAATGAAAGTAAATCTTTATGAGAAATATACTCAATCTTTTTATATGGACACAGAGAATAAAGTAAGAATGTACCAATCTGATATAAAACTGCATAGTTTATTATTTAGGTCCGTTGGTAACTGCAAATCATGATGTTACTGTGACACAAATTTTCATCATATTGACTATAAAAAAAATGATGCATTTCAGGGAAAAAAAATTTTTAATAGACATACATTGTGATAGTTTTTTTACAGTACCTTTGTGGTAGCTTTAACTGGAAGATGTGATGAAGAAGTACTTAGCCTGCTGCTAAACCTGCCTGAAAACAGTGAAACTTCCCTGGTAGTGGAAGAACTATGTTCCTTACCAGCAGTGGACTTGTACACCATGTTTGTACTAATTTTACAGAATTTGAATTTGCGTCACATCATGTACAAGGTAAGATGCAAAAAAAAGCATTTGGCTCCTAGGTTTTTCTTCTGAAGGTGTGTAAAGCACACAGGTAGATAGACTGATAATTGTATTATTTCTTCAGATGTTCTTTGTGGAATCGGAGGACGTACGGCATTTTGGGTCTTCATTTACTCTATGAAACAAACACAACAGTTGAAGAATTGCATTGATAGATGCTACTGCCTTCCATTTCTTTCTTCCTTGGGAAAATTGTCACTGAGGAGTTAATTATGAAAGCTTTACTGAAAACACGGGAGGACAAAGACAGTTTTATTAGTCTTTAGCAGAGTTTGCAGTTCATGGAGTTAGTTGCTTCTTTATGTGTAAATGTGGAAGGCTGATTTGGCATCACTGGAACTAATACAAGCATAGGAGCTCACAGAATCACAGAATATTCTGAGTTGGAAGGGACCCACAAGGATCATCGAGTCCAACCCTTAACACTGTCTCCCTGGCGGGAATCGAACTGGGGTCTCTCACACGCCAGGTGGGGACACTTACCACTGTACTAAAGTGGATTTCTCACATCACAAGAATAACAACATTATTTTCTAGGAAGAATTCATAGCACTGTGGGTGTAGAAGTCCATAGCACACCTGTATTATCTGTATAACTGTAGATAACCTGGGTGGGTTCTCAGTAAGATAATGTTTTTACTTGTAAGACTAGTTATTGTATGGAATTTCTGATAGCTAGAAAACATTAATTTTGGTTCTTTTGGGGTAATTGATTGACAGAACATAAAGTGTTTAAGTATGAATAGTGGTAATAAAGTTGTAATATTGTAAAGCTAGGTTATATTCTGGATGCTTCATGCTCAGTTAGACAGGTTAACCACAGACTTTTAAAAACGGGATCATTTAGCAAAATAGGTAAAGATACTAGACAGACAAGAAAAGATTTCTACTTCCTGAATTACCTGCAGAGCTAGAGGGAAAAAGAAAAAAAAAAGAAGTAAATAAATCAGGGCTTATTCTGATGAGTGTTTCTGTTGAACCCTACTGTAACATAATGAATTCCAAGCAAAGAGTAAAAAATGTTGTCAGCTCAGCTTAAATTACAGTGGAAGTTCTGATAATTTTTAGATTAATAAGATTTTTTACAGTTTCTTTTTCCCTTTTTTGTTCGTTGTTTTTGTTTTTACTGTGTAAAAGCAGCTGAAGGTTAAAAATACAATTAAGCACAGACATTATATTAGGAAGTTCAGTAAAGGAGGATAAAGTAAAGATAATCAGAAAAGGAACTTAAAGTATTTGAGGTTATAGTATTTTTATTATTTTGAATAGTCAGGTAATAATGAATCAGTTTGTGTTATCATCTAAATAACCCACAAAAGCAAAGGGAATAGAGAGAAAATTCATAATGCCAAAATTACATGGTGGAAATAGAAAACAGTCACTTGAACTCAGAGTAAGTAGGGAATGAAATGCATGCAATTATTTTGGTATAAAAATGCAAGGGCAAGAACAGTGTGACAGGAAAGTTGTTTCTTTAGGAGTCATATTAAACAATAAAAGTGTTTGCTGGATGTCATTTCATTTACAAATTATTTAAAAATATTAAATTGTTGCATTGAGCATCTTTAACCTGGCAAAAGAAAAATTCTCATTTACACGGAATTCCAAGGGGACAGAATGCTGCAGATCCCATTAGCATCTTGGGTTGGAGAGTTCTCTTCAGCTTGACAGGTGTAAACATGTTCTCTGAATTTTAATTCATGATTTGTCATAGACCAGTTCTAACATTACCAGAGAATTTTACTTCAGCTCAATTTGAGAGTGACTGGGTTGTTAAAATAAAAGGAATTTTGTTAAATATGGTTTGTGGGAACATTGTATAATCAGTTTTAGAAAAGGGCTGAGTTCTTTTGAGTGCTTTACTGAAACGTTAAAATTTCTTTCTAACTGGAATTTATTCTTGTGATTTTGTCCTTCTTTTCCAAGATCCAGATACCACCTGAAATAGGTAATGTACTAAACATGCTGCTGGATGTGATTTCTAGCATCAGTTCACTTCTCAAGAAAGTTCACCATGTCATGGAAAAGCTTCCAGTGTTCCTCCAAGGAATCCAAAATATTGGTGTGCTTGACATTTCTGCATTGCAGCAGGTATGTGTATGATTTCAGTGTGCAAAATTAATTCCCATTTTGAGGTACTTAGTTAGGGATATAGTGTCCTAGAAAGCTGGGAACATGGAGAAGAGAGTCCATAGACGCTGGAAAGATAAATCTGGTCTCTTTCAAGAACTCTGATAATTCTCAAACTATCGATGTGTTGTTTCTGTCATCTCTTACTGCATTAACTTATGAGATAATATCCTCAGTTACCACAGTGTTAGTCTACTGATTTAGCAATAGCATGTATTATCTGTGATTTGGAGATAGCCATGCCTTTTCTGTTAATGCTGTATTTTTTTTTTAATGAGCAGTTTATAAAAAAATCACTTTGCTTTTTTAAAGGATAAGATTTTGAGATAGCATGTGCAATTCTTATATCTGCCATGTGTTTCTGTTTCTATCACCTAAGGCGTTTGTGTGATAGTTCTGCTTGACATTAAAAAAAGAAATTGAGTGAGGTGTGAGGATGTTTCTTTCATCTCTACCTTTAAGGGCAGTTGCTGTGTCCACTTTTACTCATCTAGCAAAATAGTGAGTGAGTAAATAAATCAGAAAAAAGTTTCTGTTTCTAAGTAGGTTCCAATTCCATAGGAAGACCTGATGATCCCCATGTCATTACCTTCTGGGTTTTCTATCCTATGTGGAAACCTGAGGAATGAATCTGTTTCTATAATTGCAAATTTCTAAAAGATCCCTTGGTGGTAAACCGTACAATCTTGTTTATTACTAGAGTACTGGGTAAACACTACCTTAAAGACTATTTTTCTCAGTGATATGAATCTTTTTCAAGATCTCCTATATCTGTGTGATACAGCCATGTTGAAAAATATTTTTCTGATATTAATTTTGGTTTTGATCCTCTCTATTTAGGGCAGCTCTTTGGCTGCTGCAGTGACTGGTGGCTTTCATCAGACACTTGCATCTTTTTTGCTTGCCTTAAACTAGTTCAGTTTGTGTCTGATTTTCTTTCCAATAAATGAAGTATTCTTTTCAGAGTGAAATCCTCAAGTTGCTTATTTGATAGAAGAATGTTCTCAAAAGGTGTTAAAAAGAAGTTCGCTAAGAAACAAATTAAACGGCAGAGGGCCACCTACGCACAGTTTTAAACTTTGATTTCAAGGGCTCTTCTGTCTCTAATTTGTTTTCATTCTTTAGACTAGTAAAAGTTGTCTTTCTATCCTTTCTTTTTCATGTTTCACTGGATTTTTTCACCTTTCCAATAATATTTTTAATTATTGATTATTTTTTGCTTCTTTTCTATGGTGATCAAACTTGTGCTACTGAATAAATGCACTACTAAAGCACAAATATTGCATATACAACTCCCTCCTTAAATGTTTTCTTCTATTTCCAAAAGAATCCATCCTTCTGGATTTTTGTTTTCATGATAACCAAGAGCAACATAGTTCAGTGACCTAGAAGGGTTACCAAATAAAGAATGTAAGTGTTTTTAAAATAAAAATATGTCAACCTTCAGCACACAGTAAGACAGATTGCCAATTTTGAAGTTAACTTAAAAAATTAGTTAGTACTCTAATGAAAGAGGTACTAAATTAATGTCAGTTATGCAGATAGAGATCTGTCTGAAATAAAAAATGAAAATAAAGAGATAACTTTAATATATCTGTAAAATATGAAGGTGAATTGCTATGTTAGACAGTATGTAACAAAAGGTGATGTAAAAACACTATATCTGCTAGTCAGTAGTAGTTGGAATATAGAGCCACATTCTACTGTTAACAACACTGAGTGAATGGATAACTCCCTGAGGAAAAACATTGCTGATTTCAAGAATTATTTTTGCCTGTTTATTTGCTTATTTACTTGTATTTCCATATCTAATTTTTGTAATGCTTGTCACTCATGAATACATAAGCTGGAGGGGACTTCCTGAATGCTCTTACTTGTGAGAGGTGACCCCACTCTGTAAACAAATTCTCTCTTGAACATATAATCGCTGAAAAGCATATTTGGGTTATAAATGTGTCAAATTCTGATGTAATTTTATCTGAGGCTAGTATGTTTATTCTTGTATCAAAAATGTTATGTGGTATTTTTAACTTCACTGACTTGCCCATGCATTTGTGGAAGTCTGGCCAGGGTACTTCTCCATTTTGATCGGTTAAATATTTATTTTGTTTGCTTTAGTTTTTTTCTTTTATAACAGGCTCTCAGTTGTCTCAGACAGCCTAGTGTCATTTCTTCATGCTGGGTTAAGGCTAATGTTGAATGTTTGGAAGAGGAAATGTATACAATAGAGTCTTTGAGGGGAATTATGACTGATGACTCTTGTAGCTCTACTCGTTCATCTCTATACCTACTAAAATGACTTTCCTAGTCTCACATTCAACTTTTTCATACACTGCATGCATTTTTGTCTCTCACATGATCGAGGATGAGGGATATACAAAAGTAAACTCCGTTTTATAACAGCATCTCATTATTTCAGTTGATAATGTTTTCTTACTGGTTATCTTTGTATTCAGTTTTCTTAAATTAGGTAGTTTGTTGCTGTATTGCATTCTGATCCTCTTTTCCCTTATAATGCCTTCTGGTACTAAATGATAAGCAAATTTCAGTAATTTGCTTCTTTCAGGGCTAAATAACTTATCACAGTGGACCCAAGACCAGTCTCACAAGAATAAGACTAATAACTTTTCTGTCATCCAGTGTTTTATGTCTCCCTGCAATATGTTCTTAATGCTGCTTTTTACCTACCACATAGCTATTGCATTAATGCTTATTAATATTTTCTAGAACAAGAACACTCAACTGTTGTTGGAATTCATCTAGTGGTAGCATATGTCTTTTTGTGGGAAAAAGGTCCTGCCCTTCGACATAATTATGCTGTGTTGGTTAGGAGTGACAATTTGAGAATGCATTAAATTCTAATCCTCAAGTATTTTTGTCTATAATTCTCTCCAATTTAAAATATGTCTTGCCTTGGTAAACACCAGAACCAGATATCCTTTATTTCCTGACTAGATGATCCTTGTGAGTCCCTTCCAACTCATAATATTCTGTGAATTCTGTGAATTATACCACTCATTCTTGAGTATAGATGATTTTTTCTACTTTTCAAATAATGATGTCTAAATTTGATAGGCTTCTGAAAAATTGTTTAATCAAATCAGCAATTTTGCTATTTCCCCACTGATTCTGTCCATTTCAGGACAATAAAACTTTGTTCTCTTCATGATTTTTCCCAGAAGTAGGAATACCTATTTATCTTATTTTCTTTTCTTTAGCCCTTCAGTTGCATTGAATTTTGCATTATCTTTAACCCCCCTGTAGTCTTGCAGGAAAAATCCAATACATATGTTTTTCTCTCTTAATGTAATGATTCTGAATATATTTTCATTTTATGTGCAAAATGAAACTCAGTTTGACTTTTAGGTTTCTTTTGTTGAATAGCTGATATTTGTATTTCACATGAATTTGGGGTTTTTTAATAATATTTTTTTAGATATACAGCTCTCCAGTTAGGTCAGAAGCCCCCGTGCTGCAAGGTTTTTGCCTCCATTTTAGAATCCAGTTCCAGATAGCCTTTTGGTCTTCAATACCCCCCTTCCTTTTCCATGAATTTTTTAGAGTGACTTGCTTGACTGATTACTTTGTTTGTAGGAGGCTGATTGTTTGGATTAATCAGACTGGATTACAGTCCTACTTTATAAAGTTTAAACTAGAACAACTGGAACAAAGATAACATTTTTTTTTTTTAATAAGCATCCATCCTATATAGTCCTTCCACTTTTTCAAAGCCAAATTTTAGGAAATGTATCTTTTTGAGTCAGTGGATATTTAGTTGAAAGACAGTAAGTAGATTCAGTCTGTTAATGGCAGCTTACTGCATAAATATTCATTATTTGAATTTCAGGTTATTTTGATTGGAACTGGAATTAATTAGCAAGTTTCTGCTCTTTGACTGAAATAAGCCTCATTTATCTCTCTAACTCAAATAGTCACTAATAAAGATTCAAACCCACTTTTGCACAGCATTGTACATAAATAAAATTTATTTCTGTAGTGAAATCCATGACAGCAGATTCATTCAAGGGATGTAGATGATGACATTATGAAATCTGGATATCATTTATTTACTATGCTCTGTGCTGAAACTGTATATTTGGAACAGCTAAAACTGAGTTTTAAGCGACACTTACTAATGTTCCTCCAGGATTACTAAAGAAGCACCTGGCACTTCAGTAGATGCATTGATCAGGATAAACAATTTCTAACAGCACAATCTGTAAACTGTCTGTGATTAAGTCTCTATGTAAAAGCGCTGTACTACTTTGAAAATTGACTCTTCTCTTTAAAAAAATTCCAAAGATAAAATGATATTTTATTTCAGTGTTGAATGCATGTGTTTGATGTGTCACAGTGTTTTTAACATTTGTCAGTTGTGGAGTCTTCAAATGATGTCTGATAGTCTAGTTATGGCATTCTTGACATGCATCTGCAACAGTAATGAGTATGAGGCGAGCCAGGGGTCCCTTCATTTATACTCTAGCAGTAAACTGCCTTGAAGTTGTACCCTCTTAGAAATGTGCACCTGTGCAGTCTTCTGTGAGATACCAATTACAATGAAGTACATTATTTGAAAAGTGAAGCTACACAGAAGATTAGGCTGTTTTTCTTTTTTTTTTTCTCTTTGAATGTAGTGAACAATGGTGCTTAAGCCATAAAAGCAGTCATATTGCTCTCTCTCCTCATTAGATGTATGCTAACCATGAGCAAGTGGCAATAATAAGTGCTGGTATAACTCAAGATGTACAAAAACTAGAAGCATGTCTAACAAGTTAAAAGATGTATAGTTATACCTCAGTTATTTGTGCTGTCATATTCACAGCTTCTCATATTCGCAGGAAATTTTTGCACAGCTTTTACTCATNCTAGGTGGTGTTACGCTCTGGGATGTGCTCTCGGACTCTGTACGGGTATTAGGTGGTGAGTTGGACTAGATGATCCTTGTGGGTCCCTTCCAACTCATAATATTCTGTGATTCTGTGATTCACGGAGTGGTGCAGTACCGAACTGCCAGGGTGGGGGACCCCAGTCCTGGCCAGCCCTACCAGAAGTCAGAAAGTCTTTAACTGTAACACAGGGACCCATGTGGGGCCCATTCTGGTCCTTTGGTGCAACAGCCAACCTGGACTAACCTTAAAGCACTTCTGCCAGTGCTGACTGCTGCAGTTAAAGGGAAAAAACCTTGACTCCCATGCTCCTCACTGCCTATGAGGAGCCAGGGTTGTTGCAGTGTTCCAAAGTTGCCATATTTCTGGGAGTAATTTGCCATATTGAAGTCTGACCAAAATTTACGGATTAAAGGTTCCGTGGGACCCGTGGGAGACCCATAATCTGCGAATACGGGGGTATAGTACAGTACTTGAAAAATCGGGTTTTTGGGAATGTGCAATTGATTCTTAGCATCTGTCTTCACTGCAAACATTCATTGCAAAATAGTTTTGGTTGTTTCTGTTGCCTTTGTTTCACTTAGTGAAAACTGACTCTGGAGTCAGATATCTGTAGTCAAGTTCACAAGTTCACAGGTTATTCTGAGTTGGAAAGGATCCACAGGATCATCTAGTCCAACTCCCAAGCGTACACCCACCCAAGGATCAGACCCACAAGTGTAGAACCATGGGCACCATGCTCCATCCATCCAAGCCTCCCATCATCTAAGCCATGTCACTGAGCTCCTCATGCAGTCTTTTCTTAAACACCTCCAGGGATGGCAACTCCACCACCGCCCTGGGCACACCATTCTACTGTGGGATAACTCTCTCTGTGAAAAACCTCTCCCTAACATCCAGCCTAAACCTTCCCTGGTGTAGCTTAAGGCCATGTCCTCTTGTTCTGGCACTGTCAGAACAGAGAAGAGATTCACACCCTCCTGACTGCAACCTCCCTTCAGGTAGTTGTAAACAGCAATCAGGTCACCTCTGAGTCTCCTCTTCTCCAGGCTGAACAACCCCAGTTCCCGTAGTCACTCCCCATAAGGCTTGTTCTCCAGTCCTTTCACCACCCTTGTCGCCCTTCTCTGGACCCTCCGAGCCGCTCAACATCCTTCTTAAACTGGGGAGACCAGAACTGCACACAGTACTCAAGATGTGGTCTGACCAGTGCTGAATACAAGGGAAGAATAACTTCCCAAGTCTGACTGACCACACTGTTCCTAATACAGGCCAGGATGCCATTTGCCCTCTTAGCCACCTGGGCACACTGCTGGCTCATATTAAGTTTCCTGTCAATCATTACTCCCAAATCCCTCTCCATTTCACCACTTTCCAGCCACTCGTCCTCCCCCAGCCAATAGTAATGTATGGGGTTGTTATGTCCAAAGTGAAGGACTCATCTTGCTATTTTAATTCCTTTTGTGCCTCACTGAAACATATCATTTTTCAAAGTTTAATGTAATACATTTTACTACTGTCTTTCATTAAGTGTCCTGACAATTATACTGCATTACCTTTTCCCATGATAAAGGTGATCAGAACAGAAAATGGCATAGCAGGCCTTCATTTTTATAGGCAGTTTCAACAGTCTAACTTTGTCAATCTCCTTGGATGCCGGTATTGACAGAACACCAGGGTTACTCCTTTAAGCTACTGAAAGCAACTTTGATTAATCTGTATTTCTGTTCATTTGTTCTAGATTTTGCAAGGTGGGCAGTTCAGAAGTTCACCTGTTGGATCCCTGGAGTCCATAATCAAAGCAGTGTGTAAAGAAGAATCTTCATTTTTCAGCAATGCAAACCTGTTCATTGACATGCCCAGAACCATGGGAGTCTTGGAAGACAATATGGCAAAATATGGCATTCCTGAAGATGCAAGTAAGAAAAAATATAAATCACAAGTTGAAATACATATTCAGCATGTAGAGGAATTTTTCCCACTTAAATGAAAATATTTATATACCTGCTGACATTTCAGTTGGCACTGTCATCTTGACAGAAGGGATTGATCAATAATAGTTTTATGACTAGGAGATGACTGTGGATGGGAAAAAAGTGATTCTGCTTGTTTTCTATCTTTTCAAATAATAAATGAGAATATTCCAATATTTAAGACATATTTTTTAGAATTTTTAAAATGTGGTATTAAAAACATATCTTTCAGATACAAGATTGAGAATGTATTGCACCTTGCTTTTCCTCTGTGAATAGAAAGCTGTGATATTATTATGCAGTAAAATATGAAAACCTTCTGGATGAAATGAGATTTTAATAACTGATATTCCTATTCTATTTTTCAAGTACTTAGAAAAATCTCTTAGCTCTTATATAATTTCACCTTTGCTCCCTTTCCTCAATACATATTTGACTTACCCTGATTAATTTTAATATTGTTAATAATGTTGTTAATGCCTCAGTGGATCTCTGCAAGAGAAAAATACAGTCTCAGTAGGGATAGTAGATAAAGTGTCAGTAGGGAAGGATCTGCTGTCTATTGGTTTGTGCAGTCAGAAACTGCCTGTGGCTGAGCCGGGACCCTTGTGAGGGAGTCAGAGCTCTGCCTCAGCCTTCTCACATGTTTGCGATATAGTGGTAAGCAAGCAGCTCTGCTTTGCTTTCCTTTTTGAGGAATGAAGTTAACAGGATGGCTGATTAGACAGATTGTTTAGAACTTAGTCTCTTTCAAAGCTCTGTAGTTCAGAAGCACTGTTTCTTGATGATGGGGTTTTTTTGGAAGTTGTCACAACTCTGGAGTATTGCGAGACCTTTTACCATTGGACCCTGAAATATCTTTAAAGCATTGGTTTGTTCCAGCATTCCTATGAGTGAAATAATACTGTTGCCCATATTTTACGAATTTGCAAATGAGGCAATGGAAAATAAAAATAAATAAAAAAAAGGAGGCTGCAGAAACTTGATTCATATTCATTCACAGCAGTTGTACGTATTTTGTGTATACCAAACACTTAATGACTTTCAGAAGATCACAGCAAACTGATATTAACAAGTCTTCTGTGTCTTTAGCATACTCATGTTTCTTTCTGGCCAGCTTGTAGCCTCTTAATTCTTTGGTGTCATAAAGGAATGCTAGTGTTTCATCTTGATTGTTTCATTCAAGAAAGTAAAACTTTGGACAAAGAACTGGCTGCTCCTAATGAAACATTTCTTACACTTCTTTCTTTAACTTTTATCAGGAGTTTAAATGTTTTTTGCCTAGTTTTCTGTTATGTAAAAAGATTTATCTTTCTTGAAGAGTTAATCATATTATTTGATATTTCTTCACAGCACTTTTCAGGTGACTTTTCCCTCTGCTTTCACTTTGTGGCCAGAAATTTTTGCATATGTCCTTCTGCTCAAAAATGAACTAATGTAACTTTTTGAATAGATGAGGTTCACAGACTGCATTTTACAAGTGTGAGCAGCTCTTTGGATTTTAATTACTTTTTTCTCTTTAGTATTTAGAGTTCTGCAGCCCCAGCACTATCATAGACTTTGGTTAAACAATTTCTATTCAGGGACTTGTACTGTTTGCTTAGCAGTTGAGTGGTATTTGGCATGGTGCTGTGGCAGACTAAAATAAGGCTCTAGCTTTTGTTTGAATTTAAACCCCCCTCCCCCAAAACCTTGCCTGTGTTGTCTGTCTTAAATGGGAGTATGTATCTGTTTTTGCAGCTCCTTTTTGCCTGAAGATTTATCAGGAGATTTTGCAGTCTCCTAATGGGGCTTTGCTATGGACTTTCCTGAAACCTTTATTACATGGGAAGATACTGTATAATTCAAACATCAACATGATTGACCTGGTGATGGAGAAGGTGAGTGCCAAAAAACCCTACTATTTCTGTTTATTGATTTTGTCTTCGTACTTCATTTTCATTCTTTCAGGGTAGGTAGAAGCAATTGGATAATTGCCTTTCAGAAAAATAGATCCACACTGCTCCCTGAAGTCTTACCTGTTTCCCAGTTTAGGGTTAATTCTTCCCTTATCTTTTATTCTACTTGTTACACTGGCTTCACCTTGGTGTGAAAAGCAGAATTTTGCTCTAAGTCCTTTAAACCTTGTATAGAAAGATTAAAAAGAACTCATTAGGAGAAGTGACATGTGAATCATGCTGACTCAAGGTGTAGGGAGCATGCATTTTAGGANAGGATAACTTCCCTCATCCGACTGGCCACACTGTTCTTGATGCAGGCCAGGATGCCATTGGCCTTCTTAACCACCTTCAACATTTTCTTGTGATGGGAACTGTAAAGGGGCAGCATAAAAAATTGTGTGAAGGGATGCCCAAGGAACAAAAGCTTGTTTTGAGGAAGTCACTGAGCTGCATTTTGAAGGAAAACCCAAAGAAATCTACAGTGCGTTCTTCCTGATTACCTTTCTAACACCAATAGTATGAATGATCAGTTTTAGCTGAGGTGCTGTATGTGTGGATTCAACAGTTTTACTGACTCTGCAGTTCTTGTATGGTCAGTGCTCTGTCTTGAGCTTGATTATTTACAATGACATGTTTCTTCATGACTAGCTTACAGGCACTTCTGTAAAGGAATGGTTGATGATTTTTTTAAGTACATGTTGGATTTCTGTGTGAATTTTGCATTGGTCTTCCACAGATATGATTTTTATCCTGCAATATTAGTTTTTGCAGAGATTTCAGTTTGTGTTAATTTAAAATCTGGAGAAAATTAGTTGTAAGTTGTGACTCCTTGTAAGTGGTGACTTTAAATGTGATGGTAACTATATTCTCTGTAAATTGGGAGTTTTGTGATATTCTGACGTGCTTTAAAAAGATAGTAAAAAGATTAAGCCAAAAAGCCTATTCCAGATAGCATATACTAGATAACTTTATATTTTCTGTTCTGGATTGGAAAAAAAGATTTTAGCGATTTTGTATTTTGCAGTTAAATAACTAAATTTGGGGAACAGACCATTGCTCTAGAGTTCAATATAATTAATTTAAAAATTTTAAACAGTTAAAATGGAAGTGCTGCTGATGTTTATAGATGGAAATTCTTTAAAGAATGAACTGTAAGAAATGATAAGAATTCCAAGTATTTTTGAATGCTTGATTGTATTCCATGTTACAAAACCATTTAGGATATTGCACTGAAAGTATTTACTTATTACATAATTTACCAATTTATATGCCAAACCCCCAATCTTAAAAGTATCTGTAAGAAAGATACAGGATGTTCCTTTACACATCTGTTAGTGAAATCTAGACTGAGTAATATGGTTGAGAAAGAAGTTTTCTTGTGGATTCATTTTTGGGTTTGTTTGTTCATTGGTAGTTGTTTTTTTTTTGGTAGGGTTTAATGATGTGGAACAATACAAGGCTTTTGGTAGACACCTTTAGAACAAGCTCTCATTCTCATTATATATTCTCAGGCTCACAAAATTTCCATTGGCTTGTTCAGAAATCTTTGTAGATACACCCCCCCTCTTTCCCCCAGTCCTCTAAATCTAACAAGCATTTATGGGTATGCATCTGTTTATGTGTAAATATAAAAGCAATGGGAAAGTTTCTTCAAAAACTTTTTCTTTGGTTTGATTACAGACATCTATCAGCTTTTGCTTGAACAGAAACAAAATTTAAACACAGAATACTGTCACTGATGTCTCAAATATAGCTACTAAAATCCAACCCTCTAGCCCCTGTATAACCTAGTCTGCTACTGAAATTAGAAGTTTTAATTTCCTTTAGAACATGTGACCACACGACAGCTATTTGTTAGGAAAAAAAGTAGAGGATTAAAGCTTTGAAGAACATTGATGTTTGCATACTAGGATATATTCTGTAATTTTTCAATAAGGATATTTACTTTCAAGACCATGCAATCGACCATTCATCAACAAATTGTGTGGTTACTGCTTTTCACCTTCCAAGAAATCAACAGTTCTACTGTGTAGAATAATAGTAACTGTTACAGATCCCAGATATGGTGCTGATTGAGGGCAAAATAGATCTGTGCCAACTGGCATCCAGTAGTTCAAAGGCCACATGTGTTGTCTTTGATTTTGCTTTCACAACTAACCGTTTTGCCACTGATTAACTGATCTTAAAGAAATATTTCTTGTTTCGGAAAATTCTCATAGTTGATCTTGTATTCACATTAAAAGAACTTTTTACTATTTCCAAAAAACCTTGGGATCAGGTCTGCTGGGACTTTACTGCTATAATTTGTCCATTTGCCTTTTGGTTACGTATATAAACTCAATTCATTGTGCCTGTATTGAGTTGTTCTGCCTCAACCACCTCTTCCTCACTTGCTTGCTCTTCCACTTCAAACTCAGACAATTTATATTTCAAAATTCTTTGTTGTTATATCGCAGATGTATTTATTTATAGTCTCTATTTACTACTACTCTTTATTTTAATTTATTATTACCACAAAAAAAATTAAACTTAGATTTCAGAATTCAATTTCAGATTAAATTTACATAGATTTCAGAACCAGTCCTCTGGTTCTCTTACTGTCTTTATGGATAGCTTTGCATTTGGTATTTTCCACTTCCCTGATAACAAGGGAATTTTAATCAAGAGTTTCCACTACAGAGTGTACTTCAACTATTTAATCCTTGAGTACATTTGGAATCCAACTCAGAATATTCTGTGATTCTTGGCGGGACATTATCTTGTCCAAGAAACTAGTTATTAATTTTGTTAAATTGTATGACATTTTTATACTACTGCTTTGATTTGAAACAAATTCTCAAAAATGTTTTTTGCATGTAGAAGGATTTTGCACACAGCATACTGCTTTGCTTTTTAAATTTCTTTCAAATAAGTGCCTGCATTATAAAAGTTAAACTTTTAAAAAAATCTGTGTTGCTGCAGTTATTTGTAACTTTTTACTGTTTGTATAAGAAAGTTGAATACGAGCACGTTCTAGTTACTGTAGCCCTTTGAAAGTAATTTCAGCACAAAAATTAATCCTTTGTGCTGTTCAGAATCCAGTCAAGAAGCACTAAGCTCTGCTGAGCCGAGATCTTACAAACTGCTTAATACCCTTATTGATGATATGGATGGGGGAACTGAGTCTACCATTAACAAGTATGTAGATGATACCAAGTTGGGGGAAAATGTTGAACTACCAGAGGGTAGAATGGCCTTTCAGAGGGACCTTGACAGGCTAGAGAAATGGGCAGATTTTATAGTATGAGATTTAACAAGTCTGAGTGCTGGGTTCTTCACTTTGCAAATAACAACCCCATGCGTCACTATTGGCTGGAGGACGAGTGGCTGGAAAGTGGTGAAATGGAGAGGGATTTGGGAATAATGGTTGACAAAAAACCTAATATGAGCCAACAGTGTGCC
>WEKX01000141.1:0-10195 GCA_013390025.1 Pitta sordida | reverse complement strand
TTATTGATGATATGGATGGGGGAACTGAGTCTACCATTAACAAGTATGTAGATGATACCAAGTTGGGGGCAAATATTGAACTACCAGAGGGTAGAATGGCCTTTCAGAGGGATCTTGACAGGCTAGAGAAATGGGCAAATTCTAATAGTATGAGATTTAACAAGTCTGAGTTCTTCACTTNCATGAGAAACTCAGCGACATGGTCTAGATAATGGGAGACTCAGATGGATGGAGTGTGGTGCCCATGGCTCCGGGGATGTGGGTGCGACCCCTGTGTGGGAGTCGCTTGGGAGTTGGACTAGATGATCCTTGCGGGTCCCTTCCGACTCAGAATAGCCTGTGAACCTGTGAACAATTTCTAGTGATGTCTGAAAATCTGATCTCCTTGTGTTCTCGCGTGAGCTGTGCTTGGTCTGTCCTAGGGAGATAGCAATCTCCCATAATACATAGTTGTTTGCGACCCTTGCAGCCTTCCTGATTGCGTCACCATCATGCCTTGTCTGTCATTTCAGGCCATGAGGTCTCTGTTTTCCTTCAACAGGAAGAACTTGTTCACTCGATTTGACACTAGATTTAGTTTAAAATTTAGAATCACTTTCTCATTAATCCTAAGGAATGATGACTCTTAGAAGTGGAATAGAGGATCTCATAGAACTTAAATACATAATGCTTTGCACAAAAACAAAATTATGTATAAGGGTCTCTTTGGGTCCCTCTGTGTTAGAGGAAGAAAGAGCCAACACAAATTGTTTTCTCATGTTGATCTAAGAGTGGGATTTTGAAAAAGACACTTAAAATACTATGACAGAAATTGTATACTTTCAACAGAAGTTATTGCAAAAAGTGTAGTCCCAAATTGGAGTTTACAATTCACTGCAGAGACTCTTTGCTGCAAAACGTCACAATTTCTACCATAACAACAGTTCTTGTTTGTTCTTAAATGCACTTCTGTGACTGATAACACCAATTTAAACAAAAACATGCTGCAATATTTTCTAATCTTGAGTACACTTGTGATCTGTTTAAAAGAGGCTGGAGAAAATTGCTGCTCGTTTGCTAAGGGACAAATTGTAGCCTATGTTTGACAGAGAAAGAAAATATTTTGTTTTACTCAAGTCTTTCCCTGTGAGAGTATTTTGAAATAGACCAGTTGATCAGTTGAATTGATTGTCCAGATCATGCTTCCAACTTTCATTTTTATTATCCATTCTGTTGAAGTAGTTTGAATAGAAGACCCACAACTGCAAAACTTTTCTTTTGAATGTGTCCTGACTGTATTTCTTTTTTTGTATTTTTAAAGTACCTACATGATACTCTGTATGAAAGAGGTATTATAAAATGAAGGAATCTTTCTGATACTTCAGGTGGGAAGCACATACAGTGCAGGAGGACTTTTCTTTAATTGGTTTGGTATTGCAAAAATATATATTTAATTTTTTAAGTAGAAAAGAGGAATGGGTATTCTTACTGCTGACCATCAAACTGAAATGGAAAGTTGTTGCAGAAGCTCTGAAGCATGGCAGTTTTTCCTGTTTCTTAAGATTTACTGTGTAAACTTTGAGCGTCATTTTTTCCATATATTTTTTTCCCAGGCTAATTTCACTTTTAGTTTTGTGGAAAACTTGAAGACTTATTCTGAGGCATGGCTTAGGATGTCTGAGGTTTTTAAAACAAGTGGAAATGTCCTTACAGTTTCACGACTGCAGGTTGGTAAACAGTGGGAAATCTTTCTATTTTCCAACTTTTCTGCTGTGTAATCCAGACAGTACTTCTAAACATGTAAAACTGCCCATGTATCTGACTTGAGGTTTAAAAGGAGCTGAAAAAGAGGCAGATTTGATTTAGGCAATAAGCCTACAATCTGATACTGGGAAAGTTCTGAGGTGAAAATACGTAAAGCAATGTTACCTCACTATCTTCAGTATCACTCCAGTATCACTGAAAAATAGGGGAAATAAAATATTTTTTGAACTTGCTTGCTCATTGCTTGCATTTCCCAGCAAAATGTACAACTGATGAAAAATCTGATAGGGGAAATATTGACTAAAACAAACAAATAAAAATACCATTCTTGTTACTGGGATTTTTTCATTCTACTTATTTGCGTCTTCCCCTGTTACCTCATCTTCCCCTTTTTCTCCCCTTCCACCCCCCTTCCCCAATTAACTGAAATATGTGGAGTTAACATTTCAAATAATTAATGTGTGGAGAGGCTAAATGACTTCTCCAGTTGTATATAGGAAATCAGAGTAATGGAACTGAGCATGAATGCATATGTATATTTTGTATTTCTTTAGAGCGGATAAACTTGATGCAATATATCACTTTTTATTTTAGGAAACACTGCAAAGCAATTTCATAAAGCACTTCATAGAAAGTAATTTGGATATTAACATGGAAAAACTCCTTAAAAAAGTGCAAGCATATGGTACGTACATAAAATACATGTGCTGATTAGCCTTATTAGACTTGAACTTCAACTTAGGACTACATTAAGTTGAAATAGAGTGCTCTACCTACTTCAGTGATACTAAAGGAAAGTAATGAGATTGAGTTAGTCTCAAATGTTTCTAATTATCTTTTCTATTTTGAGTGAATTATTTGAATTTCAAAATATTGAAACAATATTGGTAACAAGTCAGAAGTGGCTAAGGAATAGTCCATACCAAAGCGGAGTCCAATATCATTTAAGAAAAACTCATGATTCTGAGGATTAGAAAGAGAGAAAAGTGGGATAAAATGAAATAACAGATAGTGTGACATCAGGCACAAAGGGACTGGGTACTTCCTAGAGCAGTACTGTTATAGAGAATATAGATCTGTGTGGTTTCTCATCAGTGAGTGTTACGATAATTATGAGCTAGATACAAATCTGTTCCAGGCATTTTCTGGAACGGAGCAGTGATGAGCTCTCAGGTGGCCCCATGGAGGGACTGTGTGGCCCTCCTTACTTCCAAAAAATGGACTCTATGGCAACACAGGTTATAAACTCTACTTTACAGTCAAAGAATTAAGACTAGAGATAAAATAAATAAGTGTACCTGAACTGCAACTTTTATTGGGTTTCAGTACCTGCCTCTAGGCAGGAGATAGACAAAATCCACCGAGGCTCCTGAGAGCTTGTAAATTAAGTGTGTTCTCAGTCTTAAATTGTGTTGCTGCCTTGAGCTCATGCAGTCAGGGTTTGTGAGAGCTGGTGTGGCTTTTCTTTTGCACACAGGCTGTGAGATTTAATTGAAATTGACCGTGTTTTGAAGGCTGTATTTGAAGACTAGGATTGTCTGTGCACACCTTCACTGGGTAAAATGGCAAACAATGTCCAGATTTCAATCCAGAAAGAATCTGGGCTCTGTGTCTGCCTAAAGCAAAGAACTCGAATCTGGTTTTTCTCAGGATGATTTTCTTAACTAGCGAACTACTGCCTAGTATGGGTTGGGCATAGTTCACCTCCCATGGTTAAGATGGATCATAATACAAGCCCACAGAACCTCACTACCCGAAAGATAGGAAGCAGGAAAGAACAAGTGTATTAAACCACAGGGCCTGCTGGAAACATAGCTGTCTCAATATATCAGTTGAGTAATAAATGTATTTTTTTAAATCTAACATTTAGAACTATATGATAGGTGATGAACAAACATTATTTTATTAAATATCATGATCTCTAGAATTATCAGATCCATCTTCACTGTTTCAGACATTACAGAAATCAGTGCCTGTGTTCCTCAAGCTATAGTTTTTAACAGAATTATGAACATTTGATAATGTGTAATACATGGTTAATAGTCTTGAATGGTCAATAGAGAAGATGATTTAAGTAGAGTGGTTTATGAATTTCTAGAATGTCTTCATTTTTTAGGGAATAGAGTTGATAAAATTGACATAATATAAAAAGTGAAAATCAATATGGACTATCGATCACAAGAGCACTTATGCCTTTGTGAAACTGATCTCTCCAAGGTGCCGTCTCTACTTTAATTACACTTCTTTCTACAGATTCACTCTGTCATTTTACTTCTTGAAAAATTACTATGCCCTCTTCCTTTTAAGTTAGATTGTCTATATTTTGTTCTTTTTATTAGTCCATAATCTTGTGTGGCTATTACTGCAAACTTCTGTTATATTTTTTTAAAAATGTGATTAATCTTATATTTGATCAACTGTTTAGTTCTGTAATTACCTTGCTTGGATTCAATTAAAAACTTAAATGTATTCATATAGCTGGTGGCTGGTCATCAGTGGAGTCCCACAGGAATCAGTGTTAGGCCTGGTACTGTTTAGACCTGTCAGCCTGACCTCAGTCCCCGGCAAAGTCATGGAACAGATAACCCTGTGTGGACATGGCCTTAGGCCGCACCAGGGGAGGTTGAGACTGGATGTTAGGAACAGCTTTTTCACAGAGAGAGTGATCCCTCAGTGGAATGGTCTCCCCAGGAAGGTGGTGGAGTTGCCATCCCTGGAGGTGTTTAAGAAAAGAGTGAATGAGGAACTCATTGATACGGTCTGGGTAATGGGATGATGGGATGGGGAGTTAGGTTATTATATTAAAAAATAAAAATGGTGATGGCATGACCGTGAGATTAGCTCAGATGGATAAAATATGGTGTTCATGGCACCGGGGTTGTAGGTTCAATCCCTGTATGGGCATTCACTTGGGAGTTGGACTCAATGATCCTTGGATCTCTTCCAACTCAGAATATTCTGTGATGTGTTACTGGTTTTACCACTCACAGTTTGTGTTATGGGGAGAGCCTTATTCTAAAACTTTTCTCCTTTTTACCTGACAGACAGTAAAGGGTTCCTTTCTCATCTCCCCTTCCCTCCCCCACAAGGTATGTGATTAGGGGAGGGGCCTGAGGGCCAGGGTGGGCTGAGTAATGGCCAATAGGAAGGTGTGATGACACCAAAAACACTCCCACAAGGCATGAGAGGAGGGGCCTTAGGCCCTATAAATACTACTGACTGGGGCTCAGAGAGGAAAAGCTGGCTCACAGATCTCCTGAAGTGAGGATGTCTGCTTTGCTCATCCCATCTTCACCGCTGCCATTTTGGCCCAGACCACATGCTCCTCGATTCTCCATCTCATTGCTGCCTTCCCCCTGCCAAACATTGGATTTCCCTACAGCCCCCTTGGATGTCCCAGAAAAAGGATCTCCAAGCCGTTACTCTTCACCAGTCTGCCTATCTTGAACCCTAATCCCCTGCCCCTGGAATACCAGGAGTACCCTAGTCTTCTTCAATCTTGGCCCCCTCAGGTTTATATTCAGCCATCTTCATTCATCATTACCAGCAGGGAATTGTTCATACCTCTTGTTCTGTTGTATGTGTTATTGTTATTGTTGTAATCTCAAACATATATATATTTGTTATACTATTAAATCTTCTTTTTTTTCTTTTTTTCCTAAAATCACCAGATCTGTGTGATTATGTGTATTGCTTTCTGTAAAAGGTCTCTGTCTAGTTTTTCTGCAGGCCCCCTTCAGATACTGAAAAGCCTGGAAAAGGTCTGGAAGGCTTCCATAAGGTCTCCCTGAGCCTTCTCTTCTTTGGGCTGAACAACTCCTGCCCTCTCAGCCTGACTTTATAGGGGAGAAAAGGGCTATATATAATTACATGCACATATATAAAACTATACATATAAAAGCTTAATCCTATCACTTGGCCTTAATTTTAGGAGTATTTATTCTGTTCTCTCTAATGCTATAAAAGAAGTAGCAGCATAGGTGTTCCCTTACTGTCCTCTTCAAGGATAATCATAAATAAGATATGTAGTATCTGTATTTGATGCTGTTTTCTCACAAGCCATGAACTCACTGTCATTGTTTACCTATCTTTTGAATTCTAGACTGTCAGTTCCTCTACTTTTTCACTTTCCTCTCCTTATCCTTCCTCACTGTTAATCATGTCTCTTCAGACTGCTTCATACATTTTTCCACTTATCTCCTTTCTATGGTAATATTTTGTGTGCTGATGCTGAATAATGGGTATGATCCAGAATTTGTCTGTCACCACTGTTATCAAATGATGAGGTCATTATCTATCCTTTTCAAAGCCTTCAAGTGAGTCTTGAAAAAATTAAAATGAAAACTTGTGTTGGATGTTTTACAAAATTGATTATTCCCTGAGAAATTCAAATGTTTTCATTAAATCCAGATGTGTTAAGGTCATTTCTATATCATGCTCTCCTTCTAGTTATTCTCTCAAACATAAGGATATAAGACTAATGATACATTCTCTCTGAATTCCTCCTAAGGTTCAGTTTTTCTGGAAACCAGGCTTTGGCTGAGGTGTACATTCATCCTGGATCCATAGATAAAGTCAAAGTAGGGGTGTAGAGGCGGTAGGCTCTTTTCAGATGTTTTAAAATATGGGACTATGGTCAAAACGCTTATACTTTACATAACAAGGTTCTTGAAATATTTACAGTGTCTAAAACAAAAGAACTATCCAATACGTTATTAAATGAGAGATTAATCTCTACTGTGATGTTTGAAGTTGTTGAATTACTGAGTACAGCAATTACTGAATACAAGTAATTCCCTTGTATTTGTGGGAGTAGTTGTGGAAACAAGGAAATGTTAGAAGTCCTGCAGTTTCAAGGACATGGTCTCTTTCTAAAGCTTTGCTTTAATTTGCTACATTTTTTTCCTCTGAAATTGAAGGAAAAGGCAGCTGTAAAAACGACTGCAAAATGAACTCCACTTCCACAATCTTACGCTAAAATTCTTGTTTTTAAAACTTCTTTTTTCACACACAGAGGTTATTTACTCTTATAGGATGTACAAGTGACAACATACATTTCCGTATCAATCATAAAGCTGAAGAAGTCCAATTTGTTTCCTCGTTTTAGAAACTATGATGAACAAGATGCTTAACAGCACAGCAAGTAAACAGATTGACCTGTTGTCACAGCTTGTAGTAAATATCTCTTCCTGTGTGTTACTGGACCGTTTCCAGCCTTTTGAATCGGTTGAGATATTGGAGGAGAAGGCTTATGAACTCATGCAGCAAAATAATCTTTTGGCTAGTAAGTACCTTTTGTAAAACGTATATTGACTATTTCAGTGTGTCATTGTTGTCTGTGTTTATTGATAGTATAGGTTAAACGTAGGTAATTTCAAAGCATGGGTTAAAGCACATTTTTATGCTGTAATATATGCTGTAAAAACAAATGATGTTGTTTTAACTGTGGAATGGCCAAATGATCCATGGAGTCTG
Source organism: Pitta sordida (assembly GCA_013390025.1). NCBI lineage: Eukaryota > Metazoa > Chordata > Aves > Passeriformes > Pittidae > Pitta > Pitta sordida. The sequence goes on along the minus strand of WEKX01000141.1, from coordinate 2,977 downwards.
TTATTTCTAACAAAATATTTAAAAGAATGCTCATAAGTGTTTAAAGTAGAAAAAGCTGAAAAAGATAGAATTTTGAGGAAATTTGAATACTTATTGTGACAAGATGTCTAGTTAATCTAATTTACATACTTTCACAATTTACTTTTTATATTCTTGATTTTTTTAAAATGAAGAAAGAAAGGAGTTTTGTTGAGTTTCATTCTTAAACTAACATCTCAGAGAAATCAGCTTGTTTATTCAGAGTAAATACATTCTTAAAAACTTGATACACGTATTTCTTTTTTGCCCTGGAATTACACTCTTGATCCTTTTCCTGCACTATATGCTTTTTGCTGAAAATCAATTAATGGTGCAAAAGACTGGAAAAAGCAAGAATGTTTTTATTAATACACATACATTCTGGTCTTGCAAAAATGCAGTATGTTGCACATAGCCTTTCCAAAAGAGAGGGCCATTTATGTCTATATAATGGGTGCCACAACACTTTGCCACTCCTGTTTTGTTTTTATTGTCTTCCTGGACTCCTGTAAGTTTACAACAGAAGGCATGAGAAAGAAGTTGTAGAGAATGAAACTACTCAGTCTGGAATCCTATGCTTCTTCTGTAACCTGCACAGTACCCCTATTTGCAGAGTGTTGCAATGGCCACCGTCCATCAACATAAAACTATCGGGCCATATCATAAGATAAGGAAAATTGTTCTGGAGTGCTTTGTAGACAGAAAATTGTTTGTACCTTCAAGGGAAGAAATGGACAGATAAATCTCGTCCCTCTGAAAACTGAATTGTCAGGTTCTAGATCCCTTTTGCTCTCACTTACCTAGGGAAGGGTCATATGCTAACATAAGCCCAGATATTTCTTATGAGGTTTTTTTCAGTACTCTGGCCTTATCATCTTTTTGCATTATTAGAGGGAGAAGACAGTATTTTAAGGGACTTAGTGTGTCCAACATGTCAATGTTACATGCACAGATGTAGACAAACATTGCTTTCCTCAGTAAGATATTAAAACTAGAGTGGAATTATCCTTGCTTTGTTTAGAGTCTTCAGAACCTTCATAGCCTCATAGAATGTCTTAGGAAATCAACTGCTTAAAGGGGAAAATGAGATCCACCAGCTGAAAGAAATAAGCTCTACAGCAGACTATTCTATATCTTAGTATCTTTCAGTGAACCAGATGGTAGGTAATACATCTCTCCCCTTTCCTAAGTAAAAAAAGGGTAACATTTTGCATTCATCAAGAAGTCCTAAAAAGTCTAGGTCATCCAGAAAGAAAATATGACCAATTTCATATATTTGGCTTCATCTTTACAGCTACATATTAAGCTTTCATCTGTTGGTGTTTACTTTTTTCCCCTTAATAAAAGCTAGAGAAAATAAACATGTAAATTCTGTTGTGCTAATAGTACTAGTTGTAATTGACTTGAAAATCAGAATAAATTTTAGTGGGTTAGGACCGTTTGTCACCCACATCCAGAGGTTGCTGCCTTTTGACTGACAAATTTTGAGGCTGCTAATTTCACTATGGAATTGAAATCAGTCCCTCCAAAGAGGTTAAATCTAGATGCAAAGAGAAACTGCTGTTCAAAAAAGGCAAATTACAGAACAATTTTTTTCATATAAATTGATTGTTTCAAACCCATGTATCATGTGAATAATTTTTTATATTTCACATTCATGAACACAGAAAATATGTCTCTGAAGCCTCCTATGCCTCTCTAAGGGGTCAAGAAAATTTAGAGGCCTGCTCTGACTGGTGAATTTATTCTATGGCAATTAGCCATGTGTTAGATATGGATGTAGCATAAATCATATAATCATCAGTTATGAAGTTTCCTCTCTTTGTATGCCAGGTATCATCTTTGATACACCAAAGAGCAAGAGGCAAGATTCCAGCAAACTTCCTCCAAGACACATTTCATATACAATTAGAACGAGTGTTCTCTATAGCATGAGAACAGATTTGATTAAAAACCCAGCATGGAAAGCACATCCTCAGAAGTTGCCAGCTGATGGGTTTAAATACAACTACGTCTTTATTCCTCTTCAAGACATGATTGAGAGGGCAATTATTTCAGCACACACTGGGACAGATATTTTAGAGACAGCCATTCAGGTTCAAGCCATGCCTTACCCCTGTCACACCAGTGATCTGTAAGTAAACCTTCAGCTTTTTAATCCAATGTATTATCCTTCTTAGATTAGTGCTAGAGAATTTGGGAATCTACTAGGTTCCCACTTTTTGGTGGGTGCGTGTATATCCTGGCACAGGATTGAACCAGCATATCCAATGAAATGAGACCACCATTAGCAAGCTGGCAGGGAGTCACCATCCCTGGAGGTATTTAAGAAAAGACTGGATGAGGAACTCAGCCATGCGGTCTAGATAATGGGAGGCTCAGATGGACAGAGCGTGGTGCCCATGACTCTGGGATTGTGGGTTCAACTCCTGTGTGGATGTTCGCTTGGGAGTTGGACTAGATGATCCTTGTGGGTCCCTTCCAGCTTGGAATATCCTGTGATCCTGTAATGTTGCTGCACAGGAAATATTGTCTAACAGATGTGTTTAACATAACATGTTATACAATTTGCTGGCAAATGCCTTCTTATTAGCTGTTTGCAGGTATATCGTGAAATAGTCTGCTGGACAGAGACTGTGTCATCATACTGTGCAACCAATTTAGATTATTCTAAGAGATTCTTTTTCTGTCCTTAGTAGTCCTGTGCAAAAGCTGTAAATTGGTCCCTGATGTGTTTAAATACAGTGTCAAGTTGATGACTCAAAAGAAAATGTTTAGGGTTGTTCTTTGTAAAACCATCGAAACATCCCAATTCTTAGATTTTAAAATTTGTCAGCAGACATAAATCTGTTAAAATGGAGTAAAGGTTGACTGGCTCATGTTATTCCTCACTAGCCATATACATTGCTTTGTCATAGACATAAGTTTGAATTCACCAGGACTTTTAAGTGAACCCTAA
>WEKX01000138.1:56374-67100 GCA_013390025.1 Pitta sordida | reverse complement strand
AAGGGCAGAGAGATGGTTCCTAACCCAAATCTGGTCAGAAATACCAACTTGCCTGGCTTATCCCCTACCGTGTTCCCTCTTTGTCTCCTGATTGAAAAAGGGAATATGAGATCTGTTGTAAGAGAAGGAGGGGTGGGGGGAAAAGGTTGCCTTTAAAGTGTTGTTTCTCACATTAAGCTCTGATCTTGTTAGTTAATAAATAAATCCTTTATATTCTTCACTTGTAGTTTGCCTTGTTTTACCTGTGACAAGCTATTTTTCCAGTTTTTTTAACTCCAGGAGAGGTTGTGGGTGAATCTATGGCATCCAGCCAGGGTCGAACCACGACAGCTTTTCTTGTGACTTGGCCCTGACTTTCATCTAGTTCTGGCCATAACTGACTAGGAAGGAGAGACAGTACCTGCCAAGACAGTGTCTGCTACCCTGCCTGCTTGCCCTGCCCCCGCTAACTGCCCCCGCTAACTGCCTCTTAATAGCTTATATACCAGCCCCCCCACAGTTGCCCAAGCTCCCTGCAGTTAACGTCCCTGTTTGCTTTGCCGCTATTCACTGCACCCAGATCATCTAGGAGAGTTAATGGTTTAAGTACCCACAGGTGAGGGGTCTTGGTTCCCTGTGCTCCCCTCCTTCCATTGTCCCTGAGAGTTCAAGGTGAGATCGCGCGGCTGGCTTCCCTCTGGCACTGGTCCTGGCCCCTAGGTGTGGCTGCCTGGGGTGCTGTGGCTGGGTGTCCAATGCAGGGGGGTAACACCTGGTTCCCTGTGCTCCCCTCCTCCCCCTTACAGTAAGGTATGTCTTACTGTAAGAGATACTGTTACTCTCAAGTAGAAGTAAAGTTGCATGAGCATAGAGAGAGAGAATGTGATTCTATATAGGATGAACTAGGAATCATTACTCTGACTTTTGATAGTATAACTGATTTCATTCCTTATTCAGAGAGAGGTGGAGAAGGGTAGGTGGTGGATAAGGAAGTGGCAGTGTTCTGGAATGGATATTTTATTTTCCTAAATAATTTTCAAGAGGCTCAAACCATACCAAGTTATGTCCTTCATTCATTGTTAAGCACATCTTTTTGATTCTTAACAGGCAAAGATGTAAAATTGCCATTAATAAAGACAATTTATATTTTATATAGTGTAGGGATTTTTTCATTTCTAGTTATTTCTTACACTTTTTCTATCTCTTTTTCTTATGAAAGAGTTATAATGGACTACCTTCTGTCCAAAAAGTAGTAATTAATGATCTTAGGACCTTAGCTCTCCCACTTTCAATTGAAAATAATAACTCCCAGATTACTTCCCTCAATCAAATATATCCAATAATATTTATATTCTGGGCTAGAGAAGGGCAGGCATGAATCAGAAATTAATGTTTTGTACTTTAAACAAGGTTATGCTACTATGAAATTAGATTGAAATGAAAAAAAATGCTCACCCTTATGCAAAATTTTACTTTGATGAATGGTCTGCAAACCTTTGGAATGCTTTACAAATTTCACAATATTTCAGGGCATATCTGACTATTGAGCCATACTTGTCATGAGGAGTACAAAGTGTTTATTCTGTGGATTACATAGATATGTTTCGGGGATCTAGAGGAATATTCATTTACAATTTTATGCCCTATCCAACCAACAAACCACAGAAAGCTTTTTAGATAAGAGTGGGTGTGTTGTGGGATCTTGAGTCTCTGGCAAACAGCTCACTGCAGCTCTAGTTTAATCAGCTCATTCTTTGGCATTTACTTGCTGCTGTCCTGCCTGAAGGGCAAGCACTATCTTAATGAAGCACACAAGGGCAAATGACTTTTCCAGGCTGTGATTAATTTTCACAAGCTGACTTTAATCACTGGTTAATTAATAGAAGATTTGTTGATTTACAGAAAAAGCACAGTCCTTATAAGCATTATTATATAGATTTGTTTTTCAAGAACTGAATGCAATAACAAGATTTTATTTAGACCTTAGAATATTTAACTTATTTAGAACTTAGAATATTTAAGTTAATGTGTTTCAATTCCACAGTAGATCATATGACAGTGCGCCAGAAAAAAGTACAGAACTTGTATAGCTAGCTGTCTGCCTGACCTGACTTTTTTAGGAGAAGAAATAAGTATCATTACAACTCTAACTCAACTATGTCAATCCCACACCCACGCTTGAAAAGCAGAATTACAACTTTTTGCACTATTCATATAAATATTTTAATAATAAATTGTTATTCTATGATTTATACAACAGATATGGCAAGGATCACACAGAGTTCAACATACAAATTCAACTATTTTCCCTGAGATGGTAGGGAAATAGACAATGCTTTTGTATCAGTATGCCAGTGGCTGAAAACCCTTTAAGACCAAATTTTAAAAACTGTATTTAACAACACAAGTTACACTATTGTCCTGGTTTGGACACTGCTGGGGGTTGCTTTGTAAAGAAAAATGGATGACAGACCGTTAAGAGAAAATACCAAGCTTAATGAGGGGAATATATATATGAATATATATATATATATATATATAATGTACATATATATTTATATATGCATGTATTTATTGGAATGTATAAAAAAGGATATAGATATATATATATATGAGTCAAACCAACACTGGCAAACAACAGGGAAATACCCCAATCACCCCCAAAAACCCACCCACACAAACAGAATGTCCCTCAGCTGGCAGGCAAACCCACAAAAATGTTGGTCGAGTTCTGGATTCAGGTCCAAAAGTCCTCTCCTCAGCAGCAGTCAGTGCAAGGGAAGAAGATGAGAACAACCGAAGCAATGCAAAGCAGGGACTCTGGACTTCTAGCAATATTAGCAACAGCAGCAGCAGCATCAGCAGCTTCTCCCCATCCGAGCCAGAGAGCAAGAGAAAGAGCTTCCGGTGTGCAACAGTGTTTCCAAAAAGCCCTCCTTCCCAGCATGTGGGGCAAAGTTCTTAGGGAATTGAAGTTTTGCGCTTTCCAAGTCCTTAAACCTCCTTCTTCGGAGCAGCGTCTGCGAACCACAAATCCCAGAACTCCCCTCGGTCGGTCCGGCTGGTTAACCTGTCCGGCGGTGATCACATCCACTTTCATTATCAACCTCGTGGCTTGCAGAGGTAGGGGAATTCCTGCGCCATTCAAACATTCCCGTGGTTCCTCCCCCTCCCTCCCCGAAATCGAGAAGAGGGGAGGGATCAGGGTGACAGAAAAAACTATTAAAACTTTTCCTTTGTAAACATAAAACAAAAGCCTCTAATATCAAACCCATGACAACTATTTATTTCTGCATGACATTATGACAAAATCATTATGTGGAATCTGTAAAATATATGGTATTTGGTTTAGGTCTCCTGGAAGAGGCACTCCACCATGATGTAACAGGTGAAGCCATAATTGTAATCTGTGACTAGAACCTAAAGGCAAGCAAATTTGGATTGAAAGCAAATTATAAACTTTTAAGGGTTCTGGAGTGATGAGCCTAGGACACTGAATAATATATCATTCAATTGCTTTAATGGAAAAGTAGCTACCAGTCTGGAAGATTTAAAAACACAAAACTGGGAAGTACTATGGCCTGTATCAGGAATAGCGTGGCCAGTAGGACTGGGGCAGTTATTCTTCTCTATACTCAGCACTGGTCAGACCACATCATGAGTACTATGTCCAGTTTTGGTCTCCCCAGTTTAAGAAAGGTGTTGAACTCCTTGAGAGGGTCCAGAGAAGGGTGACAAGGATGGTGAAAGGACTGGAGACCAAACCCTAAGGGGGGAGCAACTGCAGGAACTGGAGTTTTTCAGTCTGGAGAAGAGGAGGCTCAGAGGTGACCTCATTGCTGTTTGCAATTACCTCAAGAGAGGATGTAGTCAGGTGGGTATAAATCTCTTCTCACAGGCTGCCAGCACCAGAACAAGAGAANCCGAGAGAAGAGATCCACACCCACCTGGTGACAACCTCCCCACAGGTCGTTGTACACAGCAATCAGGTCATCTCTGAGCCTCCTCTTCTCCAGACTGAACAACCCCAGTTCCCGGAGCCGCTCCTCATAGGACTTGTCCTCCAGTCCTTTCACCATCCTTGTTGCCCTTCTGTGGATCCTCTCAAGCAGCTCAACATCTTTCTTAAACTGGGGAGCCCAGAACTGGACACAGCACTCAAGATGTGGTCTGACCAACACCGAGTACAGGGGAAGGATAACTTCCCTAGTCTGATTAACCACAGTGTTCCTGATACAGGTCAGGATGCCATTGGCCTTCTTGACCACCTGGGCACACTGCAGACTCTTATTGAGTTTTCTGTCAATCATAATCCCTCTCCATGTCACCAGTCTCTAGTCACTCATCCCCCAGTCGATAACGATGCATGGAGTTGTTATGTCCAAGGTACCAAGGTTATGTATTCAGTCCCTGTATGGTCATTCACTTAGGAGCTGAAGTCGATAATCCTAGTGGGTCCCTTCCGACTCAGAATATTCTGTGAAAAATATGTGGAATGTATCAGCAACATGGTCTACAACAAACAGATCAGAATAAAGTAATTTCTGGTCTTTTCTAGACAGGGAATCTATTAATGTCAATACCCATTAATGTTGCCTGACTTGGTGACACCAGATTCTTTTGGCAGACTCCAGTACTTAAAATTATCAAATAAGCCTTGCTTATGATGAAGATATATTTTATGATCGTTCATAATATACCAGACTAGTATACCTTCTCTCTAGTTGTCATTTTATGTTCATCCTTTCTTTTCCACACAGTAAAAAATCCAGTTGACATTGATAGAAGTCATGTAGTACTTATGGCACTGTAAGTGAAATTTATTCTCAAAATAGTGTTTTACTTTTGTCCCATATGAACAAATATTCCCCTTATACTTATGGGGGAGTTGCACTATTTTATAATTTTTCCCTACACAGCTGCTCATGGTTCCATTTTGTTTGGGTTTTTTTTGTTGTGACATCTTGCAGAGAAACGTAAAATTCACTAATATTTGGTGTACACAAAGTCTTACTCATTTTATGATGTTATAAAATGTACATTGTATAAGGTGACATATTCAAGAAAAATTGTTATGTAGATTCAGTGTTTGCATATGGAACTCTGAGACAAGTTTGCCTTTAGCCTTTGACTCTTCAGTCAGAGGAGATAATGCTCACTTAGAGCTATTATACCTGGGATTCTTCTCAACAATAACTCTTTTCCACCAATGGCAGCAGCAGGAGGCTGAAAATGCAGTTTAACACACACTCTGTGGCAGAGAATTTGAATAGACTTTGTTGAGGGAGCATTACACTTCCACTGGGCACTATACACAACACCATTATATAATTAAGCAAATTAAAATGCTATTAAAACAAAATGTTATCCCGTTGTCTTTTCAATGATGTTATCCTGTCACTGCATCTGCCTAATGTCCTCAGTTAGCATACTAGACACAGTGCCATTAAGGTTAATGTGCAACATGTTTATGAAGTACCTTAGTCTGTCATAATATATGTTAAACATGAAATCTGATCATAATGATAATGATGAACTCACGAAGGAATAGACAAAGAATAAGAAAAATATATGAACTAACTTCTATCTGAACGATTGTGTTGGTATTCAGTTTGGTGCGTGATGCTTTCAAACATAGTCTAAGATCAAGGCAAAACTGAAGTTGCAGTGGAGCTTGAAAAAGTCTGTATGGAAATATGACAACAGATAAATATATTCAGGGCCTAACTTTGTTCTAGAGTTCTCAAGCACACCTCTAAGTGCCAATGGCTAACATTTTGTTACAGTCCTCCAATGATACTTCACTGGAAAGATATTTTTCATCACTATGGATGTATCTTAAAATGTGCGATACACCATCTAGTTAATGGTAATTGCTGGGCAGCCCACATTTGCTGGATGATCTCAAAAGTATTCCGTGCCTACTGAGTTAACAGCTTGATTCAAGTACCATTGAAATAATTATTCAATACCATTGCTGAAAAAATTCACTCTTCTCTTTTTTCAAGACCACCAACAACTGAGATAAAAAAGATGTAATAAAAAGGCACGCGAGTTTAAAGTTGCTGTCACTTCTTCTATTTATGTTCATGACATATTGAAAAATAACTTGCTGTCTTATAGCAAGTCAAAAATAAATTTTTACACATTTCTCCAACTGCTATCATCAATCAAATCATAGATTTGTAGTCAAAAGATTAAGATCTTGATACATTTGAATTTTTTCTATTGTATTAACATTTTTCAGTTAAAAAATGGATATCTCAGCATAACCCAGTGAAAAAAAATGTGGAAAACATGATTCAAACTGCTACCTAAAGTAATGCTCAACCACTGCACCTAGAAACAGTTTTTAACTAGTTAAGACATAAATTTACATACGTATTTATTTTTTTAATTCCTTGTATTACAAAATGGGATTCCATGCTGATAGGAAGAAACAAAAAATCCAGTACTTTACTTGTAAACAGAAGTGTCAGTGTTTATTCCTTTCCAAATATCTTAGTTGCAGGGATAAGACACTTCTTTAGCAATGCAAGAAATTGAGAATGCAATCTAACTGAATATATGAGTTGATTTACCTCACACTGAAACAGACACAAATCATCTTCTTGAAGTTTCCTTATGTTGCCATTTAAGGAGACAAGACCAATGGCCAAGGCAAATTTGATGTCTCACTTCCCCATAAGAATGTCAGACAAATCCTGTCCTTAATGTTCTCAATAAGGTGAACTTTGACCAAAGAAAGGAGTCATTTTGGAATCTGAAATCTCCTATGTCCTTGTTAAAATGAATGTCTTTTAACCAGTTAGAGATTTTGAATATTTTTACCAAATATGACTTCAAACAGAATATATTTGCAGTTTTCAGAACTGAAATAGCCGCTGGATATATACAAAAGACAGTGATATTTTGTTTTGATAAAACTGGTTTGGAGATTTAGAAATTAAGATATTATAATTTAGAAAATTAATAGGTTTTAAAGGTTTTTGTTAGGCCAGAGAGAGAAACTGAAACTTAAAGTTGAATATTCTTGGCCAATTTTTCACACTTCTCAGCACAGAACTATAAACACAACAGGGTTTTAGTCAAAACAAAAGAACACAGTATCATAGTATAGATAAGGCGGGAAAAGACGTTGAAGATCATCTTGTCCAACCTATAATATATCTAACCTATCATACATCTAGATCATATCACTCAAAACATCATCCAGCCTACCCTTAAACACCTCCAGGGTTGGTGTTGAAGACAGCAAAATTCTGTAAAGGTAGGAATGCAAAACACCAATACAGAACCAGGGCTGATTGGTCAGAGGCTTAAAGTAAAGTATAATTCAGTGATGTAATGGTGATAGGATGAATATTCACTAGGTNCTGAAGCTTAATGTGGGAAACTGTGTCAGTGGTTTTGCTGAAGTCCAAGTACACAAGATTCACAGCCTTTTTTTCATCAGCCAGGCAAATCACCAGATCATAAAAGGAGGCTAGGTTGGTCAGTCAGGACCTGCCTCTCCAAAATCCATGGTGACTAGTTCTAATGTCATGGTTGTTTTGTATTTGCTGCGTAATAGCACACATGATTATCTGTTCCATGACTTTGCATGGAACTGAGGTCAGGCTGACAGGTCTCTAATTACTCACATCATCCTTCCTGCCCTTCTTGTGGGTGGATGTCACATTAGCTAATTTCCAGTCTTGCGGTAATTCACCAGTAAGCCAGTGGCTTAGCTGCTAGTTCTTTCATCATCCTTGGATGGATCCCATCTGGTCCCATGGACTTGTGAGGATCCAAGCCACTCAGCATGTCGCTGACTACCTCCTCCTGGATTACAAGGGGGTTATGTTGCACCCTTACTCCTTCTGTCAGCCCACCTGTCCAATTGTCCTGCAGGCAGCCTGTCTTAGTGTTAAAAACAGAGGCAAAGAAGGTATTAAGTATTTCTGAATTACTTTTGGAACAGAAAATCTGAGATTGTTGAGTACTAATACTCAAAAATTTTAGAGCTATTACCATTCTGTTCAGGTTGTTCAGCCTTCATTGTAGCTTTATTGTCTACAGGAAAATGTTATGATCAATACATATGAGAACACTACAAAATAATATTTTAAGTTATAGTTAAGAAAACCATTAAGAAGCATCTATAAATTATTTTAGAGATAATTCTCCACCTGACACCTCACAGTCACAATGATCAGGAACTATATTCAACCCTCTGTCATGTGGAGGAGAAAGAAGAGCACCCAAATGCTTTAGTAATTATCATTATCTTTTTTAATACTTAATCATCCGAGTTTGTGCCAGCAAACATTCATCACACATCTGTGGCCATGCACAGAAGTTATTACAGCCCAAAAGCTGGCATAATATGCTACTGGCTGTGTGACAGCCGGTTGGAAGACAGACCGCAGAAAAATCTATGATCAGAGGATGCAATCCAGGAGTTCAACCTATAAACCTTCCCTAGGCTAGTTTGTAACTAGCCGTGGCAGACCAATGAAGTTATTTACAATGAGCCCGCTTTCTAACATTTTGTTAAACAGAGTGACCTCTAGGAATTCAAAGCTATGCCTTCTCAGATAATTAACGAATCACAAGTCTAAACATAATTTTGTTATAAGTAACATATGACTACAATTTTCATATTGATCCTTTATGCTTTAAATGCCTTTTTATTAAACTATAACATACACTGTCATTTTATTTTTACAAGAAAAAAGAAAATTAAACCTGTGGTGAATGCCGAATACTTGTTTTGCACAAATGCATCATCAATTTCAAAGAAACACTTAATTATTACATTTCCCTGATCAAAGCGACCTTTGGGATCATGTGGGATGTGGCACCCGTGCCCACAGCAGCAAGGTTGAAACCAGATGATTTAAGCTCCCTTCCAACCCAAACCACTCTATGATAGCAAGTTAATAGTCAGATTCTCTGCTAAATCTGTTCCACACACAAAGACAACTTCAGTCAGTGACAAAAGGGAACATTCCAGAAATCACATCTTTGCAGATTTTGTGATTTCAGTTAAAAAATTGTTATTATATTTGAGATTCATTATCACTAACTTTAACCAAAACTAATTTCTTCCTGGACTTCTCTGTGTTTTTGATGACAATTCAGGTACAGGTTTTAACACTATCTGCTGATGTAGGAGCTGTAGCTCATTTGCAGGTAGGAACTTCAACAAAACCAAGTGAAACACCCAGAAGTGAAAGGATCGAAGTGGAATAGGACAACACAAACTCAATCTGTACATTTTTCTAGAGTGCTTTTCTCCATGATTTTTTCCTCGGTGAGCCATGCCAAGAGACAGATGTGGAGTCTCAGGGAGCAGTGGTGAGATTTTGCCTGTATTCATACAACACTTCTATCACAGTTTGATATTTTGACTAACTAGAGTTATTACAGTTAGTTAAATTCTAAATAAATAATGTATTTCTTTGTGCCATCTTAATATCCATTAAATACTTGCCAAAAATATAAGCATGAACATATGTTCCTTTTTCCTTAATCAGAAACAGTAGTGTGAGCTTACACTGTGCTGATTTTATATACAAAGATCAAGATTTTTTCAACTTGCCTGCATGATATCTATAATCAATGACCATTTACATGAGGTTTACACGTCAGAGAACCAAAGCTCACATAGACTTGAAAACTGTCAACTGACACCACAAAGAAAGAAATCCCTTTGCTAACTATTCTTAGAACAACACTCACAAAATGAACCACAAACTTTCATGAGAGTGTACTGAAAACAATGTGTTTTGACAATCCTTCTAGTGCAGGTAATTATCCATTTTTTATTTTTTATCTTTTTATTCTTTCACTTTTAAAGAGTTCTAGGTAAATCTGTTGTGTAACAGTTTTATTTGAAAAAACATCATATGCACTTTTATTCTGCCTTAGGGGAATTTAAACTTTACCATCTCCATCTCCATTATTTTCAGAAAAATGTGGTTTTAGTTATTTGAACTGATACTAATTTTTCTGTTTCTTATAATGCCATATATATATATTATATTATATACATATATCTAAATCTAAATTTTACAGTCTAAATAGCTTTCTTAACTTATATTATTTCTTCAGTGATGCTCATCACAGGTAAAAACAGAAAATGAAAAGTGTTCTGTCATAACATACTGGGACATTTTTGAACAGTAGCTACAAAACTAGGAAGTTATTTGATGTTTTATGTCTGTCAAGGCATGTCTGTGGGGACACACGCCAAGAGACAGGCATTTCACATTTCTTGAATATAGTAATATCTTTAACCTTTGTAATCAGATGCAGACTTTTTTTTTTTCCTTCCCCACTGTCCTTCAAAACATTTAGTGTCTCTAGAATTTACTTTCTCTTACCTTCACTCCTGGATGAGGTATGAAGCCTAAAATTCTCATTATGAACCTTAAGTATATTTTTAGCAATATTGATTAATCACTTATTTTTCTTTGTAAATAGAATATCACAGTTGTCCCATCACACTAATATTTTTTGCTTTTCTTTTAGTATTATTTTGTATTTTGAAGATTGTGTTCAACAAAGTAATGCTATGGCATCATTTCATTAAATCTTATCAGTAGTAATCTGAATATTTTTCCCATAGAGAAATAGGCTTTTTACATTTTTACGTTTCTATTTATATTTTTGTCATGGGTTAGTGTTAAAGGTTTTGGTTTACATGCTTACAAAGTAAAAGTTTTGTCTTTTTTCTTTCTTTCCCCTCCCCCCCCCCCCC